>CM028343.1:31450269-31779197 GCA_016618105.1 Dendrobium huoshanense
CGTCTCGCCATTTACCTCCATCTGAGGCCGCTGCAGCTCGTTGTGCTCGCATTGTCCTTCACGGTATTGTCTTCCGAAGCATTTTTTTTATGATATGGTATTTGATTTATCTGAGAGTTACTGCAGGTAGTTTGGTATTGTCTTCCTCATATTTTTTTGTCCTTCTTTCAGGAGTTTTTTTGTTAGTAGTTTATTTATTGTATTTCCTCCCAAGGTATTCCTTTTTTGATGATCCTCTTAGCTAATAATCATATTCCTGTCATCTGATGGCTTGTTTATTTATTTGTAAGTAGATTATTTGTCTGATCCTTTAACGAAAACCACCAAGCTGATGTGCATTCCAACACAGTTTATACATAAAAAAAAAAGCTTAGAAAGTGTCATTTAGGTGACGAACAATTAGCCAGACTCCAAGCAAACAAAATCATTTAGAATAAAATGAGAACATTCATCAGAACTCACCTTCCTCCCCTTTTGCGAGCTTCGATTCCTCCGTCCTGTTCGTTCGCCCTAACTTTCTCTCAGATTCGTGACAAGCAGAGAAAGACGTCGTGAGGAAGGCGGTAGACGGAGTGGTAGAAATGGTGTAAATTAGAGATTTGAGTGGTATAAGTGTAATATTAATTTTTAAGGTGTTAGATGTGTAAAATAATAAGTATATAGTGGTATGTATGTAAATTTCCCAAGAAAAAAAAGAAAGTGAATAAAAAAGTTCGGACTTCATTTTTCAGAAATCAAAACAAACTATTTTGTAGAACAAACGACTGAGAGGAAAAGAGTACCTGTGCATGGAGTTGAGATCTCAGTTTTCTATGCAGATTAAACTGGAGAGAGCGAGAGATGAGAGAGGATGAAGATGAAAGATAAATGAATGAAGGGGTGGTGCTATGTACAAATAGTGAGTTCCCAAATAGTGACAACTTAATCTCTGTATATTTAAAAAAATATTTTTTTTATCATTTTCCTTTTTCTGTATTTCTTTCTGCCCACATCTCTCACTATTTGTACATAGCACCACCCATTCATTCCTTTATCTTACATCTTCATCCTCTCGCCCTCTCTCTCTCTCTCCGGTTTAATCTGCATAGAAAGCTGAGATCTCAACTCCATGCTCTTCAGGTGCTCTTTTCCTCTCAGTCGTTTTTTCTACAAAGTAGGTTGTTTTGATTTCTGAATAATGAAGTCCGAACTTTTTGATTCATTTTCTATTTTTTCTTTTTGATTTCGATCCGCGGCTATTAAGTTACTAACAACCAATTTTTTTTAACTATATTTGGTTATCGATTTAAGATTACTTGCTATTTTGTTTTAATTCATTAACCATAAATAAGAGAGAACTTGCTGATTCCTAATCTTGTAAGGTGACGAATTAGGTCTTTTTTTTTCTTATTCCTCTTTTTCTATTTTAAAAACTTTCGTGTTGACTTTTTTGTGTGTTTTGTTCTTTTTAATTTCCTTATTTGCAGATTATTTTAACAGTAATTTCTAATGGTGCTATGTGTTGAGCCGAAATTTGTTCTTTTCCTTCGTCACTAATATGTATTTAAGGGAACTGGTGTAATTAGATGGTGAAGAAACGAGGTGGTTCGGTCGCTTCTTTACATTTATGAAAGTTAGGGCTTTTGGTTGCCCTTGAAAATGATTCTAGACAACATTACGTTGTGTTTTGAAGTAAAAGCTATAGTTGATTTTATGCGGATGGCATAGATGATCTGAATGAGTAGCCAAACTATCTAAGTTTGGATGCCAAATGACCTGGGAGACTAATCTGAATTGGAATATTTTGGATTTGAAATTTTGTTAAATTTTATTTAGGTTTTTACTCTCTAATTATTATTCACCTTGATTAGGTTGGTTGTTTTACTTATATTGTTTTTTTAATTTTAATTTTTTAAAATCCCCCATCCTACAAACTTAGGCTGCTTTCTTCATCAGCAACTAGATGAAGTAGAAAGTAAAGGTTCTATTGTTGATTTCATGTAGGCATCTTGATTTTCCCTCAGCTTTTGTCATAGAGCCATATAGTCTTTTTAGTGAACATACTAGGTGGATCTTACATTATGATTTCCTCATTTGATCTCCTCCTTGTATGAATTTCATTCTTTGAGATGTATTGTGATGCCACCTATATCTTCTATTGGGGTAGAAGTATGAAGAAATCATTTAGTGCTTGCTTATATTCATTTTTTAATAAATAGCTTGCTAGGGCTGTCTATGATCATCTTATTGGGTAAAAGCGTATGCCTGAGAGCAATGACAAGTATAAGAACTTGAAAAATGATTTGCAAGAGAACACTAGGAAAGGAACAAAAGAGAGTCTACTTTGTTCAATTAGATCTGCTTACATTCACATCCGCACAGAGAGAAATATTCACTAGTCGGAAGACAAACAAGTGATAAAAATATTTGCTCTATGACATAATTTTCTTACTTTTATCTCACTTGTATTCGCCCCCTCTTTTTCTTATTCCATCTCCAAACATGCATATGATTCCACCATTGGCTATGTGATGTAGAACGAGGGGGGGGGGGGGGGGGGGGGGGGGGGGGGGGGGGTTTGTAATAAAAAAATTAAATACCTGAAATTCAATTTCATATTTTTTCTTAATTAAGGGATTTGAAATTGAAATTCAAATAATATGGAGGGAAGGATAAATATGTGATTAATTATTTCCCTAATTGGATTCCTTAATAAGGAAGAAAATAATTAAAATAAGGGAGAGATGCGGCCGGCCATATGGGGAGGAAGGAGAAATGTCCACATATAATGTATGTGTACCATAGTATTAAATGTGACAGGGTAATTAAATCTGAAATTAATTTCAGATTTGAGAGATTTGAGGGGTTTCCTTAATGAGAACTGGTTTAAGTAAAAAGCTTTTGGAATTCAAATTATTTTGAATTTGAATTCAAATTCTTTCCAAGTAGCAAGAGGCTAAATAAGGAAATAACTAATGGGATTTAATTTGGGATCTAATGAGAAGTGAAAGGGAGGCCGACAGTTAAGGAAGGATATAATGAGTGTAATTAATGGGGAGAGGGGAATTGGGAGGGAATTTAAAACTTCCTAAATCGTGATTCTAAATTAGGAAAAGGGTAATTAAATCAATTCTAATTTAAAATCAAATTAGACCTAAATTTAGGAACTTTTTTAATTTAGCTTAGTTAAATTTAGGAAAGTATTTGAAATTCAAATTTGAATTTTAAATATATTTAATTCTTACCCCAAATTAGGTAGGCTAATTTTGGTAGGTATTAATGATGATTGAAATCACTATTAAGAGGAAAGAAGGGATGGGGGCGGCCAGCGGCTAGGAGGTGGTGTGGAGTGGTTTTTGGCCGGCGGTTGATATGGATAAATTGGAGGAGGCTTGTGGCTTTGGAGGGGTTTGTGGGAGAATCGGCCGGTGGCAAGCGGGGGATTTTGGCCGGCGGTCAAGGGAGGAGGAGAAAAGGATTTAGGGAAAGAAAGATACAACCGTGAGCCTGGACACATCCTGTAGCTGACGGGTAATACGTTGCCCTTCTCCAAGGGACTTCAAGCCACGAGCCGGACCCATCCTGTGGCTGGTGGAAAATCTGATTCCTCCCATAGGAATCTCACCCAAGTTCTCTCCAAAGAACAAAAGTGCAAACAAAATTTTATTAATAATCCATCATTCTAATACAAGCGCAAGGGCCTACATATATAGGCCTCAAAACAAAAGAAATTAAAAGACAACTTTGCCCCTTGGACTTATATAAGATACGACTCTTAAATAAGGGTAAAATCGAGAAATACAAAATTAAATCAAAATACAATTAATAAACTATGATAAAAAAGGAGTGATCTCGAACGTTGATCTTCGTCTCTTCCATTGAGTAACGTCCACCGTCAGATGTCCGCATCACTATGCTCATCGAAGACAGAGAAAAAAATATGTTGTTCACTATGTTGGACCACCTTGTCAGACACCAGATCTTGTGGTAGCCACCAATTTACTTTGTTTAGAGGTCCATGGCTTTCAAATGTTACCTCAAACCTCTCAGTGCTTGTTTTCAACAACCCAATCAAGAAATCCATCTATTTGAAACTGGCCAATATATAACTATCGATACCTGAAGCCAATATATAACTATCAATACCCGATCACGCCATCGGCTTGGTCTCCATACAATTGGCTAAATGAAGGAAAAGAATGAATGATCCCCTCAATGCTACTTTGACATCTTTTTATGTAATGCTTGTAGGTGGTGGTGGTCAACTTGTAGTTGTTTGTGGTAGGTAACATGCATTTGGAGGCTCGGTAGAGCTTTTAGAAATGCATGAAAAACACATGAAAGAAATCTAAGGTAGGTTTTGATTTTGCAATCTGGATTGGTGAGAAAATTTTCACATCTCTACACATCTAACCCCAATACAACCCAAAGGATTGAGAAGAAGAGAAGAAGAAGAATCAGTGATTTATTTCACTTAGCTCGATGCCAAATTCCAGGCATGTGATACGGTGTTTTTTAAGATTAACAAAGTTTTTCAAGTTTAAATTAAATAAAATAATAAGCCAGGCAATTTCCTTGATTGAAATAGTATAGTTTATCACTTTTTTTCCTAGTGCTGATCTAGCAGTAATAGTATTTTCTAAAAAGTGAAGCAGCTTATTGCAACTTAAATTGACAATTGATTAGAAATAATAAAGATCATGATGGGCGCCCACATTTCGGCCTACATAACAGGGGCCGTGAACATCACATGGGTTAGTAATAGAAAATATGCAATAGGTAAACAAATAATAAAATTAGTTTTGTTTTGCTTTCATTAAATTATGGTCCATTAGTGATTGTTTTCTTTTTATTTTTTTTTATTTTTTTATTTTTGTATTTTTTATTATTAACTTATGGGATTATGATGTTGGGCACATAAGGGCATAGTTGATGCAGGATAACTTTGGGTCATTGTTTTCTAATGCAAAATTTTTAATTATGTGTGAGATCCAAAAATTTGCAACTTGGCCTCTCTGCACGGGATAGTTTTTATGAATGTTGTCGGGTCAAATTTGTCTATTATATTTGATTAGTATACTTCATTTAATATGCATCTGGATTTTATTTAAATTGTATGCACTTTGCAGCTTAGTGAAGAGGGCCCAGGAGAGGATTCAAGTGGTGAGGACATGCTTTGCAATCTTAGTGAGCGGCTTTTACCTGCCGAAGAGTTGGATGGGCCTTGGGAAAGGTTTGCTGGACAAACTGTTTTTTTTTAAATAAGTTTTTTCTTCTTTTCTTTTTTCAACTAGAAATCTTTATAGTTATATCATATGCATAACTCTGTTCAGCTTAATCTATGAAGCTGATCTCAAATAGTAGTTGATGTGATATGCTGCAAGCGCTCTTTTGTTTATCGAGAAAGAATTAATAATTGACTTGTTTAATGGAATGGATAAGGGGTTTAATTTTTTGAAAAGATTTTTAAATTGCTTCAAGAATATGCTTAGACTTACTTGTAAGAACATCCTTTGTTCAATTTCCAATTAAGTTTAATTAGTTTAATGGATTATTTTTTTGTTAATTATAATTCTACTTATTTTTAATTTATTTTTATGTTTTTTCTCCATTAATTTATATTCAAGTCTCATATGTATTGTACATGCTCCTATTTTGGATCAATATATTTTTTTTATGTTACCAAGTGTGATTAGATAACTTATACAATATATTCATATTTCTTAGAAAAATGTTAATATAAGATAGCAAGTCGGGCTCTCTAATGTTTAAATTATCTCACTGAGTTTAGTTTACTACCACAAGTTATTTCGATTTAGCTCTCATAAGATTATCTAGTGCAATTACTTTTGGCTCCCTATTGTAATACATCCACTACAGGAAAAACAGTGAAAACCGGCGGTTTTTACCGGCGGTTAGTGTAAAATTACCGGCGGTTTGTCAAATTACCGGCGGTCTGACGGCGGTTCAGTGACCGCCGGTATAAACGGCGTAGGAAACAAAAACCGACGGCCTTTTACCGGCGGTTTATTTTTGCGGCGGTTTTCCGGCGGCCAATACCGCCGGTGATCCGGCGGTTAAACCTGGCGTCGTCTGGTTCATTATACCGCCGGACGGCGCCGTTAGACCGCCGGTACCTTACCGGCGGTGGACGGCGGTTTTAGCCGTCGGTATTACCGACGGTTTAAACCGTCGTGCGTCCATCGTAGCACCGCCGGGGACCGTCGGTAAGCCGCCGGTATTCACCGGCGGTTTAATAATAACACCGGCGGCTTTAGTATGCCCGTCCGGTATCGTAGTTTCCGGCGGCCAAACCGCCGGTTAGCCGCCGGAAACCTGTAGCACCTGAAAAAAAAATTGACAGCATCCCCTCTATTTGAGGGAGGTTCACCCTAAAGTCTAAACCTGCAGAAAAAGCATATATATGTTGGGCAACACGCCGCTATATTCATCACAACCAGAAAATACAAAATTCATCACAACATTACAATCACAAGTTCACAAAATAGTTCATGATAATGCTACAATCACCAGTTCAGAAGTTCACAAGTTCTAATTAATACATTCATCAAACATAATAAACATCTAATCATCGTCGGTATCCTCACTGTCTGCAGATGGCTGCTCCTGTTGGTCCTTCTTCCTTTGTTTTCCAGCTGTGTAGGATTGCAACCGTGCTTGCATTTCATTCTGAGCCTTCCTCATTTCTTCAATCTCTCTAGCTTGAACCCTTTTCATCTCTTCAATCTCTCTAGTAAGTGCTGCAACCCTCTCACTTACAGATTCTTCAGCTCCACTTGGATCATGAAATGCAGAGGTGTATGAACTGCCCTCAATAGCAAAAGCCTGTGAACCCATGCCATATACCCTCCCCCTCTGTCTTCCACCAACAACTTCTGACCATGTCTGATACTCAGAAATATGGGCCGATCCAGAAGATGATCCCTCGCCAGTGGACTGCCGACTTTCTCTAGCTCGTAAGAAATCATCCTGCGAGTTACAAATAGTTTTATTAAAATAAATTTTTATTCTAAAAATCCAAAAAATTTTACTCACATGAGCCTTCTTAGACTTCTCATCAACCCACTGGTGGTCAGCTTGATGTTGATGAGTTCTTGTATGCAGCTCCAATGGTGTTGGCTCCCGACCCAGGTGCTCTTTCTGCAAATTTGATGCTTAGTTATACTAACATAAATATATGTAATAAACCAATTCAAAACACTTACCAGTCGCCGCCTATGTTCTGTATGAGGTACAGATCCACCAGTATGAAGAGAGCTTCCTAAACCGCCGCTGTCAGAGGCTCTGTTCTGTTTATTCTGCTCTCTCATTTTTATAAACTCCGGGGTAGCCCAAGCACTACTCAAATCTGCCCAAACGCCCTCTCCAATCCAATTAGGCCTCTGCCCGGACTTTCTAATGTCCGTGAACATGTCTCTGAGACGGGTCGCTCCTCTCCTCTCAAAATTTGATCTGATCCTCGTGCTGTACTCAGGCAACCACCTAAATTCTTTCTGTACAAATTTAGGCAATATCAAAAAGATTAGTACAAATTAAATCATATATTTGAAATCATACCAAAAAAAAATTACCTGAAATTCTCCAAACCACATATCTCTAACTGGCTTTGGGATCTTCTTCCAGGATAAGTAAGGAGCATCATACTTATTCTTTATTATATCCCGGATCATATGTATAGGTGGCCTTGAAGGATTGAAGCTGCAAGTGACTTTGTTTATCAATAACATGTAATATATCAAAATAAAAACAACTGAATAACTTAAATTGAACTTACTTATCGCCGTCAGGCTCGATGTATTGACGCTTATCTGTTGCTGTTGCAGGATCGGTAGCGCCAACCTCTGGTGGTCGTGATGGTCCACCCTGTTCATGCTGCACCGGATAGGGGTAGTAATATGGGTAAGGGTAAGGAGGGTGAGGACCAGTGGATGGACCAGCTGTCACGACCCGACCCGACGGGGACGGATCCCTCCCGAGCCGGATCGCGACGAGAGACTTACTAAACTTGCTTATCCAGGATCTGGCTTTGGATTAGGTTACTGAACTGATCTTCCAAATTCTTAACTCAACAGAAACACACAGAACAACAGAGCTACTAAAAACATCAAATGCAGCGGAACAAAACATCTATCTTTTCATTTCCTCAAAATAATCATCTACAGAACAGTGCATGGCTTTCAACAGAAAGAAAGACAGAACAGAAAAGCCATGACTGTACAAAAATCAAAAGTACAAAAGTACCTATACTGATCAGACTCTGAAACTAATCCTGGACCTCCTTGCCCTTCCCAGAACCTGAAAACCACCAGAAAGCAAGGGTGAGCTCAACAGCTCAGCAAAGCAACAAACCACCAATCTAAATTCTCAGAAACCAAAACCAAATTCGTCAGACAGAAGTCAGATCAGAAATCGAAACAGAATCGGAAATCAGAACTTATACGGACAGATATCAAATCAGAATCGGAATCGTACAGATCATATCAGAACAAATCAACAGAGTCAGAATCAAAATTCAGAAATCAGAATCGTACGGAGCATATCATATCAGAATCATAATTTCGTACAGAACAGAACAGATACAGAAAACAGATCAGATACATATAGCTAAATGCCCTGACACTGACGGAATCTCTACGGATTCCGGCCCCTTATGCCTCCCTTCCCAGACACTGACTGAATCTCATAGGATCCAGGCCCCTTATGTCTCCCTTTGTGCTCACGGCACCAAAACAGATGTGCTTATAGCACCAGAACAGAATTCATCGGATCCGGAACAGAACAGATATCAGATTTCAGATTTGAGCTCATTTCAGATTTCCCGTTTCACTAACTGAATCTCATAGGATTCAGGCCCCTTATAACTCCCTTTTTATAGCTTATACACATAGCATTTCAATTCAGAAGAAATTCGGACATTTCAGAAATTACCCGAAAATCGGGCAGCACAACGGCAGTATACAGAATTTACACAAAATTCCTGAAAATAACAATTTACCAAATTTGCACAGAATACAGATATTAACATTTCAGAACCTTTATTCTACTGCACAGATAAATTCCAATTTCACAGAAAATTGTAGTCTACGAAAAACATCGCCGAATCAAAAATACCCGGACAAAAATCTTCAAAATATAGTCAAAACGTGCACACCCGGCACGACAACGATATACAGAAACTTACGCGGTAAAAACTGAACCAATCGAAAGATACGGACGAAAAACCGTAACGAAAACGAAATCCGGACAGAAAAATACCGCCAACCGCAACGGAACTGAAAATTTAGAAAGACGGAATGTGCCTTACCTCGAGCACAGCAAATTCCTCAACAGTCACTTCGATCGAAAACGGCTCCGCGTCTTCCCGAAATCAACTTTTTCTTTTTCTCTTTTTCTTCCTCTCTCCTCGGATCAAAATCTGATATTTTATAAAATTTTCTCTCTCCTCAAAATGACTCATTTCCCTTTAAGTAATGCTCATATCGGCCCGGCCGATCGTCTCGATCGTCCTGGACGATCAGACCAATTCCCATCGTCCTGGGACGATTTTTCAGGACGATAATTACTGTTCATAGGCGATAAAAACCCCTATTCTCTGACTTGTGCCATCCACTGATTGTCCCGGGACGATACCTCGATTGGCCTGGACGATCCCTACAGGAAATCACTTGGAGCAATTCTGGGCAGAATTGGAGCTGAATTCCACTGATCGTCCCAGGACGATCCCAGATCGTCCTGGACGATACTGGAGCAGATTGTGATATTACAATCTCCCCAACTCAGAAAAATGTCGTCCTCGACATTATCCAATCCAAACTCAGTCAAAACAAGTACGGGTACGACCGTCTCATATCAGACTCCTTTTCCCACGTTGCTTCCCGTGCAGTCCGGTGCTTCCACGGACTTTAACCATCGGAATCTCTTTATTTCTTAACTTGCGTACGTCGTACGCCAAAATCAATTCTGGCTCTTCCTTATACGCCAGATTCTCCTGAATCTCAACCTCGTCAGCTGATACCTTCTTCCCAGAGTCGGATACCCACTTCCTCAGAGTGGATACATGAAACACATTATGCACATCAGGCATAGAATCAGAAAGCAATAGGCGATAAGCAGATTTTCCAATTCTTTCCAAAATCTCAAATGGTCCAACATACCTTGGACTAAGCTTGCTCACCTGACCAAATCTGCTCACACCTTTCATCGGGCTGACTTTGACATACACAAAGTCACCAACCTGAAACTCAACAAATCTGTGCTTCTGATTGTAATACTTCTGCTGACGATCTTGAGCGGCTTTCAATCTTTCTCTTATCAAACTGATTTTCTGAGCAGTTTCATCAGCAAAAGTGGCACCCAAAGCCTGTCTATCTCCGACCTCCGTCAGAGTCAAAGGAGTACGACACTTCCTGCCATACAAAGCCTCGTACGGTGCCATACCGATACTGGACTGAAAACTGTTGTTATAGGCAAACTCAATCAGCGGAATATGATCTTCCCAGCTTCCGCTAAAGTCCAGAACACAAAGCCTCAACAGATCTTCCAATACCTGAATAGTCCTCTCAGACTGTCCGTCGGTCTGAGGATGAAAGGCTGTACTGAAATGCAGTTTCGTACCTAAGCCTTGCTGAATGCCTTTCCAAAGTCTGGAAGTAAAGCGTCCATCTCGATCAGATACAATCACGCGAGGCACACCGTGCAATCTGACTATCTCTTTCACATATATCTGTGCCAAGCGTTCAACTGAATCCGTCTGTCTGATCGGAAGAAAATGGGTTGCGTCAATCGATCTACAACTACCCAAATAGCATCGTGTCCTTGTCGAGATCGAGGAAAATCCATCGCAAAATCCATCGTTACCTCCTCCCATTTCCACTCAGGGATAGGCAACGACTGCAACAGTCCACCTGGTCGCTGATGCTCTGCCTTCACCAACTGACAGGCTTCGCATCTCGACACAAACTCCGCCACATCCTTCTTCATCCCAGGCCACCAGAACAAAAGCTTCATATCAGCGTACATCTTACCACTGCCTGGATGAACAGTGTAGCCTGAATGATGAGATTCATACAGAATCTCCCGCCTCAAATCTCCAAACACAGGTACCCACAACCTGTTCTTACAGAAAATAGCACCAGAATCAGAAATTCGAAGTTCAGGAGTCTTACCAGATCCAATCTGTGCTAGCAACTTCGAATAATCAGAATCTAACTTCTGGGCTTCTTGAATCCTTGCTTCCAAAGAAGACTGAATACTCATCTGAGCCAATTCCAAATCACTGGAGGAAATCACCTCCAATTGCAATCTTTCTAAATCACGAATCAGAAAGTCATCACAAGTAAGCTGCAAACCTGATAATCCAGAAGACTTCCTGCTCAAAGCATCTGCTACCACATTCGCCTTCCCAGGCTGATACTGAATAGTCAGGTCATAGTCCTTGATCAACTCGAGCCACCGCCTCTGTCTCAGATTCAGATCCTTCTGAGTAAAAATATACTTCAGGCTCTTATGATCAGTAAACATCTCACATGTGACGCCATACAGGTAATGACGCCAAATCTTCAAAGCAAACACAACTGCAGCTAACTCCAGATCATGTGTCGGGTAATTCTTCTCATGTGGTTTTAACTGTCTCGAAGCATAAGCAATTACCTGACCATGCTGCATCAGGACACATCCCAGTCCTTTCAGTGAAGCATCACTGAACACCTGAAAACCTTCCATACCTGACGGAAGTGCCAACACTGGAGCTGAAGTCAAACAATCCTTCAATCTCTGAAAACTAGCTTCACACTCCGGTGTTCAAACAAAAGGAACTGACTTCTGAGTCAGTCTCGTCAGAGGAGTCGAAATCTGTGAAAATCCTTTCACAAACTTCCTGTAATATCCGGCCATGCCCAAGAAACTACGTACCTCAAATACCGTAGTCGGCCTTGGCCAATCAGCAACCGCCTGAATCTTCTGGGGATCCACAGAAATACCTTCTCCGCTAATCACATGCCCCAGAAATGAAATGCTCTTCAGCCAGAATTCGCACTTGGAGAACTTGGCATACAGCTGATGCCTCCTCAGAGTCTCCAATACAATCCTCAAATGTCTGGCATGATCATCCTCAGAAGCAGAATATACCAGAATATCGTCGATGAAGACGATCACAAACTGATCCAAGAACTCCCTGAATACTCGGTTCATCAGATCCATGAAAATAGCAGGCGCATTGGTTACCCCAAAAGGCATAACCAAAAACTCGTAGTGCCCGTACCGAGTACTGAAAGCAGTCTTCACCACATCAGATTCCTTTACCTTCACCTGATAATATCCGGATCGCAAATCAATCTTCGAAAACACCGAAGATCCGGAAAGCTGGTCAAACAAGTCGTCTATCCGAGGCAAAGGATACTTGTTCTTGATCGTGGCCTTGTTCAAATCTCTGTAATCAATACACATACGGAGTGTACCGTCCTTCTTCTTCACAAACAGAACAGGTGCTCCCCAAGGAGAAACACTAGGACGTACAAACCCTCTGTCAACCAACTCCTGAAGCTGAACTTTCAACTCAGAAAGTTCTTTCGGTGCCATCCTGTACGGAGCTTTCGATATCGGAGCGGTACCCGGAAAAACATCGATAGAGAACTCCACATCTCTATCCGGAGGTAAACCAACCAACTCCTCAGGAAAAACATCCACAAACTCCCGTACCACAGGGATCTCAGAAACAGAACCAACCTCCAGGTTCAGATCCCGCACCGAAGCCAAAAATACTGGATATCCCTTCTTCCACATTCTGCTCACCTCTAACGCAGAAATCAGACTGGAGAGAACACCTCGTAATCCCTGAAATACAACTCTCTCTCCAGCCACAAGCAAACTCACTTGCTTCTTCAGACAGTCAATCTGAGCCTCATACTGACTCAACCAATCCATTCCCAGAATCACATCATACGAAGAAATCGGCAATCGAATCAAACTCGATTTCCACTTCTTGCCAGAAATCTCGATCTCACACAAACAAAACTGTCGAGCAATCAATGGATTCCCAGCCGGTAAAATCACAGACAAAGAAACCGGTAAAACCATCGAATCCAAATGTAAAATCTCAAAACAATGCTCGGACAGAAAAGAATGACTCGCTCCAGAGTCAAACAAAACACGACAGGGCTGATCAGAAATGTAAACCGTACCTGTCACAACATCTGGAGCATCACGAGCCTCCTGCTGACTCAGGCTGTAAACTCGTGGCTGAACTGGAACAGGAGCTGAAGCAACAGAACTACTCTGCTCCCTCTGAATCGTAGGTGGTCTCCGTGGTGCAGAACTAGAACCACCACCTCTACCAGCAAATCCCTCAGGGCGTGGAGGAACAGTCCTCGGTCTTCCTGCTGCTGAACCAACAGGTCTGACGAAGCCCTCAGATCGCTGCTCAAATTCCATCTGTGGACATTCTGCAATCCTATGTCCCGGCTGACCACATCTGAAACAAAGACCAGCTATCCTGTAGCACTGGCCATGGTGTCGCCGTCCACAACTCTGACACACAGGTGCCGAACTGACAGATCCAGAACTAGTCGTACTGGTAGCAGTACCAGACGATCCTCCGCTCCTTCTGGAATCTCCAGATCCAGAACCAGGAACAAATCTTCTCTTCCCAGAGGAACCACTGCCAGAAGTCTCTCCTCCAAACCTCTTCCTACTCACAGTCCACCGCTGCTGAGTAGCCGTCATGTCATTCTCAATCAGACGAGCTCGCTCCACAAGCTCAGAGAAATCAGTAATCCGGAACGGTATCAGAGGCTGCCTCAAAGTGTCTCGTAAGCCTCTCAGAAATCTGTAACACCTCTCAGCAGAAGTGCTAACCAGCTGCGGAGCGTACCTAGCTAATGCAGTAAACTCAGCCTCGTACTGCATCACCGTCTTGCTCCCCTGAACCAGCCTCAGAAAACTCTCCTGCATCTGCTGTCGTGCAGAAGGGGGAACAAACCAGTCTCTGAATACTTCAGTGAACTCTTCCCAAGTGATCAAAGAGTTCAATCTGCCCTGAAATCTGGCTGCCTGCTGGCCATCCCACCAGTGCTCAGCTTCTCCGTCTAACAGAAAAACAGCTAACGGAACATTCCTGTCTGCAGGACACTGCATCCCGTCAAAAGTCTTCTCTAATCTCCTCAGCCACTCCTCGGCTGCTCTGGGCTCAACAGCGCCCTCAAACCTCGGAGGCTTCAACCTCAAAAATAACTGCAGGTGTCGATCAATATCCTCAGATCTAACAGTCGACGCTCTGCTCTGAGTCTCGCTCATCATCTGAGCAACAAGTGACGCAAACTGAGACAGCGTATCAGCACCGACCACTGGGGCTGTACTCCCCACTGGTGCTGCCTGATCGTCACTCTGACCGTCTGTCATGTCTGGGTCTGGCTGATCCATACAGAAAAATCCAGAAAATCCGGAAAACTATCACAAAAACAACACAAAAACAACACAATAAAAAGCCAAACGACCCAAAACTACCTCCCAGACAGACTCACTGATCACTTCCTAAAGTTCTGTTTTACAATCCAACCTGTTTCCAAAACCAGTGCTCTGATACCACAAAAGCTTGTCACGACCCGACCCGACGGGGACGGATCCCTCCCGAGCCGGATCGCGACGAGAGACTTACTAAACTTGCTTATCCAGGATCTGGCTTTGGATTAGGTTACTGAACTGATCTTCCAAATTCTTAACTCAACAGAAACACACAGAACAACAGAGCTACTAAAAACATCAAATGCAGCGGAACAAAACATCTATCTTTTCATTTCCTCAAAATAATCATCTACAGAACAGTGCATGGCTTTCAACAGAAAGAAAGACAGAACAGAAAAGCCATGACTGTACAAAAATCAAAAGTACAAAAGTACCTATACTGATCAGACTCTAAAACTAATCCTGGACCTCCTTGCCCTTCCCAGAACCTGAAAACCACCAGAAAGCAAGGGTGAGCTCAACAGCTCAGCAAAGCAACAAACCACCAATCTAAATTCTCAGAAACCAAAACCAAATTCGTCAGACAGAAGTCAGATCAGAAATCGAAACAGAATCGGAAATCAGAACTTATACGGACAGATATCAAATCAGAATCGGAATCGTACAGATCATATCAGAACAAATCAACAGAGTCAGAATCAAAATTCAGAAATCAGAATCGTACGGAGCATATCATATCAGAATCATAATTTCGTACAGAACAGAACAGATACAGAAAACAGATCAGATACATATAGCTAAATGCCCTGACACTGACGGAATCTCTACGGATTCCGGCCCCTTATGCCTCCCTTCCCAGACACTGACTGAATCTCATAGGATCCAGGCCCCTTATGTCTCCCTTTGTGCTCACGGCACCAAAACAGATGTGCTTATAGCACCAGAACAGAATTCATCGGATCCGGAACAGAACAGATATCAGATTTCAGATTTGAGCTCATTTCAGATTTCCCGTTTCACTAACTGAATCTCATAGGATTCAGGCCCCTTATAACTCCCTTTTTATAGCTTATACACATAGCATTTCAATTCAGAAGAAATTCGGACATTTCAGAAATTACCCGAAAATCGGGCAGCACAACGGCAGTATACAGAATTTACACAAAATTCCTGAAAATAACAATTTACCAAATTTGCACAGAATACAGATATTAACATTTCAGAACCTTTATTCTACTGCACAGATAAATTCCAATTTCACAGAAAATTGTAGTCTACGAAAAACATCGCCGAATCAAAAATACCCGGACAAAAATCTTCAAAATATAGTCAAAACGTGCACACCCGGCACGACAACGATATACAGAAACTTACGCGGTAAAAACTGAACCAATCGAAAGATACGGACGAAAAACCGTAACGAAAACGAAATCCGGACAGAAAAATACCGCAAACCGCGACGGAACTGAAAATTTAGAAAGACGGAATGTGCCTTACCTCGAGCACAGCAAATTCCTCAACAGTCACTTCGATCGAAAACGGCTCCGCGTCTTCCCGAAATCAACTTTTTCTTTTTCTCTTTTTCTTCCTCTCTCCTCGGATCAAAATCTGATATTTTATAAAATTTTCTCTCTCCTCAAAATGACTCATTTCCCTTTAAGTAATGCTCATATCGGCCCGGCCGATCGTCTCGATCGTCCTGGACGATCAGACCAATTCCCATCGTCCTGGGACGATTTTTCAGGACGATAATTACTGTTCATAGGCGATAAAAACCCCTATTCTCTGACTTGTGCCATCCACTGATCGTCCCGGGACGATACCTCGATCGGCCTGGACGATCCCTACAGGAAATCACTTGGAGCAATTCTGGGCAGAATTGGAGCTGAATTCCACTGATCGTCCCAGGACGATCCCAGATCGTCCTGGACGATACTGGAGCAGATTGTGATATTACACCAGCAGCCTGTGATGATGGTGGGGGGTAATATGGATAGAATGGAGAAGCATGTGTCTGATCTGGAGAGGGGAAGCGAGGACTCGTCGAGCTGGGAGGGAAGTGGCCAGGGAAGTATGGAGGTGCAACAAGAGGTGGATCTAACTGTCCCTGACCCTGCTCTGGTGAAGGCTGCTGGCTCCTGGAAGGTGGTGGCGGTGGTGGTGTAGGTAGATCTGGTGCAACTGAAGGCCCCTCACCTACCTCAGTCTGTGTGGGTACTCTGCTAGTCGTAATCTTCTTCCGGCGGAACTTTGAGGCAAATGATTTACGAGGAGGATCGTCGCCTGAAGCCATCTGCAATATTAAAACAAAAATAATTAAGAAACAGTTAATAAAACATTTAATAAAGCAGTTAATAAAGCAGTTAATGAAGCAGTTAATAAAGCAGTTAATGAAGCAGTTAATGAAGTAGGTAATGAATTACGAGAAGCAGTTAATAAAGCAGTTAATGAAGCAGTTAATAAAAGACAAGGTGGCAAAATACAATATCATTTCTAAGCAGTAATAAAAATTACATAACATTTAAATTCTACAATTCTAAATTACAGAAACTAATCAGAATCATCAAAACTATTTTCATCACTCTCAAGAGTATCTTCACTTTCATCCTGGTTCTCTTCTTCTTCTGAACTAGTTGAACTATTGACATCTTCTAACTCCATTTCAATAGTAGAGGTTGTAGTTGGCATATCCTCAATTTCAACAGGCATATAACTTGACATCTCATCCTCTTGATGTGCAGTTGCTACAATGTATTGTTGATCAATTATTCCCCGTGCTTTTGTTTTTATGACAGCTAGCCAATCTTGTTTGTCTCTGCGACCACTGGGATATTTGCTGAAATAAACTTGAATAGCTTGGCTTGCTAACACAAATGGATCAAACTTTCCGTATCTTCTACTATGTTTAACATCTACTAAACCATACACAGGATGAACCCTTGTGCCTCTATTTTGTACTGGATCATACCACTGACAGTTAAATAAGCATACAAAGTTCTCATCTTCCCCTGGGTACTCCAAGTCAAGGACCTCATTCAAAATACCATAATAATCACACTCATCTTCTTCATGAGTGTTTCCTCTAACACATACTCCACAATTTTCAGTTTTTCTTCCTTCACTCCACGATTTGGTATGAAATCTGAAACCATTCACTATATATATTGGCCAAGTTTTTACTTTTCGCATTGGACCCCATGCTAATGCTTGCAACCCTTTATCGAAACATTTGTTATCAGGATTTTGTACCTAAAAATATTTTCAAATTTTAGTAATTTTGATAATAAATAAGATTTAAATTTATAAAAAAAAATGTACTCACATATGATCTGAACCAAGTTGGAAATTCATTTGCAACAGCTTGCTCAATTTCCCTTGAATCTGTCAAAGGTAAATTGCTTACGAAATACCTGTTGACAAATAATACATAAGTATTTTAAATAAACATTACTAATTTATTATTAACATTATGTAAGAACTTACTCTAAGATTGGCTCAACTTCTTCACAGTTCAGTAGTACATACAAATTCGCTGTATTTATTTCTATATCGTTGAGATATCTTTCAACACATTTGCCACTAGGCTTTCCTTGCCTTCTAAATACTGTTAGTGTAGCATGTGATTGTTCTTCTACATCGAAGTCCATGTTACGACCCATTTTTGTTCTTGTACTCCTTACATGTGGCTCGAAATAGTAGGAGCAAAAGTGTGTTGTTTCTTGAGATAAATATGCTTCACATATCGATCCTTCTGGTCGTGCTTTATTCTTAACATATTTCTTCAACTTGTTCAGATATCTATTAATCAAATAAAAATATGTTATCTTAACTGATTCAAAAATATTGAGTAATTAATAAAAATCTTAACACATTTACCTTTCGAAAGGATACATCCAACGATATTGTACAGGTCCACCAACTCTAGCTTCGTAAGGTAGATGGACTGGAAGATGTTCCATAGAATCAAAAAAACCCGGGGGAAATATCTTCTCTAACTTGCATAGGATGATTGGTATGTTATCCTCGTACCTCCGTAAAGCATTTTCACTTAGTTTAGATGAACATAAATCTTTGAAGAAAATGCTAAGCTCAATCAACGGATTTGATATGTAATCGGGTAACATACTGACTATGATCGGAAGAAGAACCTCCATAATTATGTGACAATCATGACTTTTGAGTCCAAATAACCTTGCAGATTTCAAGTCAACACATCGGCTTATATTTGATCCATAACCATCCGGCATTTTTAAACCTTTAAACCACTGACATATCATTCTTTTTTGCTCTAACGTGAACGAGTAAGGAGCTTTGGGCTTCATTAGTTTACCGTCAGTTGTTGTTACTAACTCCAAATTTTTTCGCCGACAAAACTCTTTAATGTCCATCCTTGCTTTGACATTATCTTTACTCTTGCCTTTAACATCCATAATTGTATTAAAAATATTATCCAGAAAGTTCTTCTCAATGTGCATAACATCCAAGTTATGTCTTATCAAATTAGTTCTCCAATAAGGTAATGTCCAGAAAATACTTTTTTTAATCCAATTATGTTGAACACCATAACCCGGAAATTTAGATTCTGATAGCATTGGATACTCAATAATTGTTGGAATGTTGGAAAGTCTCTGGAGTATCTCATCACCACTTAATCTGGGTGGAGGAGGTGATCGCTCAATTCTGTTTTTAACAAATGCTTCTTTATTTCTTCGAAACTGATGATTAGCATGTAGAAACATACGATGACAATCAAACCAAGTATTTTTTCCTCCATGTTTTAATGTGAAAGCTTTACTGTTCTCCATGCAGTAAGGACATGCTAATTTCCCTGCTGTGCTCCAACCAGACAACATACCATAAGCTGGAAAATCACCGATAGTCCACAGCAAAGCAGCTCGAAGGAGAAAATTTTGTTTTATTGATATGTCATATGTGAGCACTCCTTCCCATAATAATTTGAGGTCATCAATTAATGGCTGCAAATAGATATCAATCTTTGCCTTCGGATTATGTGGTCCAGGTATAATCAGAGTTAAGAACATGAACGGAGTAGTCATACACATCTCTGGTGGCAGGTTGTATGGTGTTAATATAACTGGCCAACAAGAATACGGTGTAGCTGTTTGACTATAAGGAGTAAAACCATCAGTACATAATCCCAATCTTATGTTGCGGGGTTCAGCAGCAAATGAAGGATGCACTCGATCAAAATGTTTCCACGCTTCAGCATCTGATGGATGAGAAAGAACATCACTTTTTGCTATTTTCTCCTTATGCCATCTCATATGGCCTGCTGAACTCATTGATGCATAGAGCCGCTGAAGTCTTGGAATGATTGGTAAATAAAACAAACGGGAATATGGCACATCTTTCTTTGGACGACGTTGTTTTCCCGAGTTCTGCTTAAAACGAGAAGCATTGCAGATGTGACAAGTAACTTCTGCTGCATCATCCTTATAGTATAACATACATCCATTGATACAACAATCAATCTTTGTAGCAGTGAGACCCAGCTTGGATACTAATTTCTTTGTTCGGTACAAGTCTGAGGGAATTATATTGTCAGCCGGATTAGTTTCCTTCATAAGACCAATAACGTCATTAAAACACTCACGGGGAATATTATACTCAGTTTTAATACTTAACATCCTCACTGCAATGGATAATTCCGAATGCGTACTGCAACCTTCCCAAATTGGCTTTTGGGCTGAATGTAATAACTCAAAGAATTTTTGTGTCTCTGCATTTGGTGGCTATTCCACATTAGACCTTAAATTATGACCTGCTACATCAAAAATAAGGTCTTCATAGGGTCTACTCATTTGATTTTCATGAAATGTTTCATAAGCTGTAGATGAACCAGCATGAGCATCTCTATGTGGCTTGTACTCGCCATGTGATGTCCAAATCCAATAGTTTGGAAGAAATCCCCTACGATATAAATCAAGCTTCACATCATCGGGCTTTAGGAATGCTAGATTTTTATGCTTCGAACACGGACATCTAAACATTTTATCAAGCTGAAAGGAAGGCAGTTGAGATGCAACTTGAATGAAAGTTTCAACTCCCTGTATAAATTCAACTGTCAATCCTTTTCGACCCGGCAACAATCTATTATACATCCAATATCTCTCTTCTTGGATAGTCATTTGCACGTTGAAGTAAACGTACCCTACATGTTGGAGGCATAAACAATCTGTTATACATCGAAATAGATTTTTATGCTTTAAAAGTCACCTCTAATAAACCAATGTTCCTTATAAGAATTCTCAAGGTCAACAAGCCATTGCCAAAGAGGCAATCTACCAAGTCTTGTGCAACTAAATAAACTATATACCAATATTATAAATATTAAAAATAGAGAAGTTGCAATGAATAATTTGATCAAAATCATCAATACTAGTTAAATTAATATCACTTTTACATATCCATCTCTATTAATTACACTAGGGCAATTGAAAGGTAAGTTAGGTTGACAAATGTTGTAATATTTGGTTTCAATGGTAACCAAATATTGAGGCTAATGAAAGTAAGGTATTTTGGTTCATGAATTTTACCCAAAATTTAGGAAAACAAATTCATGGTAGAGTAAATGATGATTCTTTTTTTTTGTCCCAAAGGATATCATGAACTTATCTGTCATTAGAGTCAAAAAGATGGTTCCTCATTTTTTTAAAAGAATATAAATCTATCCTATATATTTTATGAAGCAAGCATAACGTCAATTACAAAATTTTGGCAAAAAACAGTATAGGGGACAAATCCTTGATATAATAGTCAATTTGAATGCATGCATAATATTCTTTTTATAAAAAGTGACCAATAGCATAATGAGAATGAATAAATCAATCACCACATTGTTGGGAACTGAGGAATAAATTACTAAACCACTATATGTTTTATAGGTGAGCACTCATTTGAATCAAAAGAGGGAGTCCATCTAGAAACTTATTAGAAAACAATAGAGTACTTCTTTCCTAGAGAAAAAATATATATAGTAATCATAACTGTTCAATATAACGAGAGCATGCCTTAGGTCCAATAGACCAACAAAGCATGAGCCCATTAGTTTCAAACCAAATAGAACTTGTTTAATGATCTATGTTTTTGTTACGGTCAGTGTAAATTCATCTACAAGTGAAAACCCTAAATACCAAACAAGCTATTCAACCTCATAATTAGTGTGAAAAATTACAATTTCACCTAATTAAAAAAAATGGATTTTGATGGGATTTGAAAGTAGGCCTTATGACAACGTGCAAAAGTTATTTAGAAGGACATTGGGAATTAAGGATGTACAAGTCACATAAATATTTTATTTTTTTTATGAAGTGAATAGAGATATTTTAATCTACCTTCAAATAAAAGCAATATGTACATTATTAGCCTTAGCTGGTGCAACTTTAACATCATCATAATCAAAAGAAGAAGATAGCCATCCATGATGTATGGATATTGTTGGTATTAAGTAGCTAAGACCAAGAAGAACTCATGCCAGTAGGTTTGATCTCGAAAGCATTATCCTCTTCAAGAGTATGAATCATAACAAAAAACGTAAATTCATAAACTATTGGAAAAGGCTCAATTTCTTGAAAATAAGTTAATAGTTCTTGCATTAAGATTGCAAGGTATGATGTGTGTCTAGAGCAATCATAATAGATTCCATATTGAAGAAATGCCCAAAAGATTTACTCCAAAGCTTGAATCACACCATTGAGAAAATGAACAAGCTCCACAGAAGGGGTTTTTGAAAATCATTTGTAGGATGTTCTTTTTATAATCCCAAATAGCCCATAATGTAACAATACATTTATTTTAATAATAACAAGTACTATATTATTTGATATAAAATAGATTAAGTAGGAAAAGCTACTAATTTGAAAATCACTAACAACCTAAAAGTTAAACCCAACTGTCTAGATTTGGAGCTTAATAACTCAAGCATTAATCCAAATTGATTTTGACAAACAATATAAGCATTAATCCAAGCAAACCTAAACCTATATATGCACCATAACTCTCTCCCACATTTTTAAAGTATAAAACATTAACTAACAAGATAATATCAACAAATAATCAAAGAAAAACCATTAAAATTAACCTTAAAAGAGAAATCGGTTTGTTTGGGGTCGGAAACGGTCGGCGGTCGGGCGTCGGAGTAAAGGGGTCGGCGGCGGTCGGACTGGGGACGGCGGCGGTCGGACAGGGGTCGGCGGGGGGTCGGAATGGGGTCGGAGGCCGGAGTTCCTTCGTCGGGGGCTGATCGGACGAGCGGAGGAGCGATATGAGCGAGCGGCCGAGAGAGAGAAGGAAACAGGGAAAATGAAATGAGCGGAGCGAGGGGGCTCGTATTAGGGTTTGTACCGGCGGTTTAGACCGCCTGTACAAAATCACTTATCACCGTCGATTAAGACCGCCGGAAAACCGCCGGTTCAAGTCTATATCCGGCGGTTTACCGGCGGTTTAGACACCGTCGGTATTACCGACGGTGTATCGTAGCTAAGCCGTCGATTAAGCCGTCGTTGGCGTCCGACGGCGTAACCGCCGGCGTAGCCGTCGGTATTACCGACGGCCTCTAAACCGCCGGTGCAAACCGCCGGTTTTCACTGTTTTTCCTGTAGTGATCCATCCTATTTTTTTCATCTAAACATCCAGTGATTGATTTGAGTGTCAATCTACATCCTTTATGAATTTGTTGTATACCAGTTTTGATTTTTATGGTATGAAACTTAATTATAATTGAATTTTATGTTCTTAGATTGTGTAAAATTTTAAAATTTGATTATTTTTATATTATCATTTCAAATGAACAATATTTTTTTATTTTGCTTTAAACTAGACTAGCATATGCCTATATTAAAAGTTGAGAAACTACAAAATTATGTTATTTTGTGTGTTGTGCATCTCAACCAACATTTATTTTAATAAGCTTTCTTATGAAAATATTCATGCTTATTCAACATTTATTTTAAACAACATTTGTTTTAAACAACATTTGTTTTAATCAATGATTTACTCATTTTTCGATAAACAAAAGAACACTTGTAGTATATTGCAGCAACCGTTGTTTGAGGCCAGTCTCATAGATTAAGCTGATTAGAATTATGTATACAATTTAACGGTAAAGATTTCTACTTGAAAAAGAAGAAAAAAATTATTAAAAAAATGCTAGTCTAACGAACCTTTCACATAGTCCATCAAACTCTTTGGAAGGCTATGATGCATCGACACTCCTATTCATGAAGGTATGTAGTGTTGGACACATGTCAAACACGGACGCGCGCCCGACACAACTAAGATGTGTCCGACACAGCTGAAGCGTGTCCGATTAAAATAATAATAAAATGTAAATGGACCCACATGTCCGTTCTTTTAATAACATTGAATAAAAAATAAGTTTTTTAATGAGCCAGACCGTGCAATAGGTTTTTGTGGGCTCCGAAAAATTCCAACTTTGGGTGTGATTGATCCCGGGGGAATTTTCAGAAGGCAGATTGGCTTTGTAGATAAGATTCTACCCAGAGATTTCGCCCTCATTTTGTGAGGACTTTTTGATCTGAGTTCTGGTTTCCTTTAGGTGCAAGCCCCTATAGTTAATTACCCCTCCTGATAACAGGAGAGAACTTTCGATTAAGGCTAGTCGTTCAAGCGTTCACATAGGTAATAAACCTATCGTATAATAGCAATAATTTTAGGGTTTAAATCTTGGATTTGAATTTTGAAGTTTAGATTTTAGAATTTATCACCATAAACTTAAAACTGGTGGTGGGGGGAATGAAGACGAGCCCGATCAATATCCCATGGTTCCGTCGTCCCGGGCTGTCATGATCCCTGGTCTACTTAGTCAGAGGAGGTAGTCGACCCAACCTGACAGAAGGCATCTTGTCGGCAGCCATGGGTTGCTTCGTCCAAGAATACCTTGTAGACCTGGGTTGATGTTTGTCTAAGGGGATATATCCGAATCCACCTTAGCTAACAGAGGGCTTATGCCTATTGGATATACCCTATGATCCATCGCTCAAGGGTTTGACGCCTTTAGGGAACATGCGGGCTTTGGCCATGATCGTAATATAATGGTGCCATTTTGCGGCAAAACCACCCGATCAGAGGGCACGTGCCACGTCCCTGTTGGCAAGAGACTGTTTGAGGATGAATCGTAGTGATACACCCGACATGCATTCACTCTTTGTGAGCTGAGGTTAATTTCAAATTTATCACCCCCGACAAACGATTGCGGGGGATGGATGATTTTTTAAATTTGAGTTTTTAGGTGATTGATTTTATTTTAAGAATTTAAATTTTATTTGATTTGAGATTTAACCCCTCCGGTTGAGATTTTCAGTCAACACGGCCATCATCGGGGTGACATTGAGGCCACTTTTATTTTTGTAAGAATTTGGTAGGAATGACATTTAAAAAAAAATATTTGTGAATGGACCCCTCCGGTTGATATCTTCGTTCAACACGGCCATCATCGGGGTGAAGCTGAGGTCGCTTGTATTTTTGTAGAATTTTGGGATGCATTTTGTTATTCAAATCGTGTCGACTCCAGTCCTTTTGAGGAGGAGGATGAAATTTGAATGTTTAACCCGCGCAGCATTCTCGAATCGTCGGATTTATGACTTAGATATGACGATTGGAGCACATGCGGGTTATGTCATTTGACCCTGCGCAGCATTCTCGGACATTTATATTTATAACTTTAAAACATTTGTCGGAGCACATGCAGGGATATATTTACTTTTAGAGATCATATTTAAAACATAAGGGGCATTTTAAAATATTTAAATATGATCAAATTATGAGAGTGATTTTTATTTAGAAAATGCCCAAGATTTCACTTAAAGGCCTACGAACGCCTTCTGTCCGCTTGCACACATGTTGTGGATCCGGTGGCGTTATTCTAAATTAGATTTCATTTATAGCACAGAAGATATCCCTTTGCTATTAATATCCCACTCAACATAGCTTATAGAAAATGCTTGTTCAATGGATAGTAAGAGATCATGTTAGTATTCGTAGGAGAATTATCTTGCTCGCTAGAAGCTCTCATATTATCTCCCATAAGTAGATTAATTTATTTGATACAAGCTCTTTGTCCTTGCTTGCAAACTAGTTGTTGTGGGCACTACGAATTTCCTATTCCTTCTTATAGTTGAATTGTAGTATACTTTAGTGTCATGTTGGAGCTTAAAACATATTTGATGGCCAATAGAATGACTCATGTATATTTCACATATTCTTTGACCCATCTCTATATGTAGATGCCATATAGTTAGATGTGAATGTAAGTTTTGGAGAACTAGTCCTTTGACTTGATTATTTTCAACTTCTAGAATTTATTAATCGAACACAACTTCATTAAGAAGAAGATTGAGGTGACAATGACAGCAGTCTTTAACCTTCCTCAAAATAGTTTTCTCTTACATTTTCATCTTTGCAATATGAGTATACCCTTTAACTCATGGTTTCAAGTTTCATTTAAATATCACCTTCAAATTCTTCATCTCAATCGCATAAGAGGCTCTCAAATCTTTTTAAGAAAATTCTCCTATCAAGTCAAATTGTCAGCAGAACAAGACAGTTGTTTCTGCATTTTTTTTTATCAATTTGTAGTTGTAGTTGGAGTCAAAGTCAATGCCCATTATCACTCATCGATATGAAGTTAAAATACTCACAATCGTTTTAGAATTGTTTGTGTAATTAATATCATTTATGATTTAATAAGGACTCAAATAATCTTACAATTTCTTTGAGTACAAAAACATTGAAAATTTCTATTTGAATGTCTCACATATCAAGTCAATTTCAAATCAAATTAGATTTGAGTTCATTTCGAGTGTAGGTAAAACATTATTTGATCAAAAATTTAATTTAAAATTGATTTCATGTTTGAATTATGTTCAAATCAATTTTCAAATTTTTAGTCCAAGTCCTTTTATTGTTCACTGAAAATTTCGGTAGCCTCTCGGCGTCTCCTCCCCACCGAGGGAGAAATCGGGACGGCACTGCCGTAGTTCTTCCCGCCCGGATCAAAGATCGACGGCGCGAGGTCTTCAATTTTAAACCATCCTACCAGGATCAAAGATCGACTGCGTAGGGTCTTCAAAATTTAAAATCATCATACCCGGATCAAAGATCGACGGCGTATGGTCTTCAAAATTTATAACCATCCCGGTCGGACCTAAGGTACAACGACCGAGGTCTTCGACACCTGTTTGAAAATCATTTTTTAAATCTCTTTTCTCTCCACCTCTCTTTTTTTTATTTTATTCTATTTTATATATATAACATGATATATTATATAATATATCATGTAAGAAATCTGTAATATATATATATATATATATATATATATATATATATATATATATATATATATATATATATATATATATATATATATATATATATATATATATATATATATATATATATATATATATATATATATATAATATAAAAAGAGAAAGGAATGATCGGGAAGAAGCCGGAGACGGACAAAGCCAGGGGTCGGGCTTTGGTCGGAGGCACGCACGCGCGGAATCGGCCGGAGCAGGCAGAGGCTGAGGTCGGCCGGCGAAGGCGGCGGCTGTCGGGTTGGAGGTTGGTATGGTCGGAGGGTTTGAAAGCCGGTGATGCGGGATCAAGCCGGCGACGGGTTGCAACCGTCGGGTGCCGATCGTGCAGAGGAAGGAGCGGCAGTCGGAGATGGAAGTGCTGGTCGGCCTCGGCATCGGGTGTTTGAGTCATCGACGAGTGCTGAGGGACAGCGGCCGGCGTCTAGTTCGAAGTTCGACGGAGCCGAGAGGTAAGTTCCGGATCTTCCTTTCTTGCTTCTCTTTCTATGTGCGTCTGTATATGCCTCTAAGAACTGAATGGGAGAGGAGTTATTTATGTCGTGAGAGGCGACAGTTTCTGTCGAGAGAGTCGGTGGGCAAATCGTTGTGTCCGATCGTAGGTGAGTCGGTGAATGAGCGATTGAGTCGTGGGTTTTGTCGGTGGAATGAACGGTTACAGTCAACAGTTTTATCTCATATTCTTTCATGTTTGAAGTCTGCAAGCGAGGGCTTCATTTTCGAGCGTAGGCGAGTTTTGTCATCATTTCCACGAGCAATAGTGAGGTTTTTGCATCTTCGTTGTTTACGCGAGCATGTGAAGCTTCAGGATACTTCATTTATGCGAGCAGGGAAGGCCGAAGGACGGACGGAGTCTTTGTTTATGCGAGTATGTGTCCTAAAATATATGCTAATATGATTTATAACATTTAGCTGATATGATAAAAAACTTGAAAATACATAGACCACACTAATATAATATGCCTATATGCCATATGGAAAATTAATCTCTTTAAAGAGAGTTAATTCAAATGGTTTAAATATTACTGATAATGATTTAGAGATAGAACAGTAGAGTTCTAGTTTTCATCCAGTTTTTATTAAAAAATTCATTGAAATAATAACACAATTTAGGTTTCGTAAGTATAGAAGATTTATCATATGAGAAAATGAAATAGTTGAAACTAATATCTCAAATTGCTTTGTCAACTTGCATAATTGATACATCGACTACAATAGACATCAATTGTTCAGCTTCACATTTAGGATTATATTTAATCAATTTTAGAAGCTCAGGATCATCAGATCCCTATTAGTGATATGTGAAACTGTGAACCTAGAGAAATGGAAACTGGCATGAAGTTGAGGATGGAATATGTGCTAAAACAAGGAATAAGAACTAACTGGACTAGGGAATGTGATGACAGCTGAAACAGAACAATTTGCGCCAGTAAATCAAATCTACCGAAATAATCAAAACACTTAGAGAACACATCTCATTAACATCATAGGTATGCTATATTTTGGATGCCACTTGGAAATTTCTTGCCACATGCGTTGTCATTCATGATATCAATTTAAATATGATTTTATTTGGGAAGTTTTAATTTTGATTAATTTGAGGCAAGATACGAAATGAGCATATACGTGAAAAGGTTGGAATATCTCTAGTGAAAGATAATATTTGAAAGAGTCACCTTAGATGGTTTGATCACTTGAAATGGCGATCTTCCGATGATCCAATTAGGGAAGTAGATGTATTAGATTTGACTTATGTTAAGAAAGGTAGATGTAGACCTAAAAAGACTTGGTTAGAAAATATTATAAATGACCTTTTCTTTACATATTTAGATGAGAATTTGACTCTTAATAGGATGCAATGGAGAAAGAGGATTCATGTAGCCAACCCCATATAGTGGGATAAAGGCTTGTTATTGTTGTTGTTGTTGCCGCCGCCACATGAGTTCCCACAAAGAATTATTCTAATGGTTTATGGTTAGTGGATATTCCCATGTCAATCTATTAACGGGGACAATTAGTTTAATTATTAATTTCGATTTTGAAAAATTACCTGAACAATATTTATTAGTTCTCTGCTCTTGTGGCTATTATAGAGCGGTGGTGCTTTAACATTCGTAAATGGTGTAGTGATTTTTCATTGCATGATAGCTCATGTGCTACTTTCTTAAGTGTTTCAAAGAGACGGCAAGGGTTCAAATACACTAAAAAAGAATGATGAAGTTACTTTGTTGGTAGAAAGTCCTTCGCACTCACTTTAAACTTCTATTGCTCCTTAGAACACATGCATTGCAATAAGTACATGCGCATCCAGTGCAAGCTAGTGCTAAATTCGACCAACTTAAGTAGGGAATCTTGATATCATTAGCAAAAGATGCATATGGTTTTCCTCATTTAGTTCTATGCAAGAGTATTAAGTTGACAGGATGTTCTAATTAATTATTTGCTTTATTTGTAGGATTGATATTTATCACGAATTCTTGAATTGCAAAGGGAAGGTCCTTCAGGGGCTGTCTATATTTATTGTATTGAGTGTCCCCGTTGTTCTTTATTTTCATTGATGCTATATAGTGTTTTTTTAAACCATTGCTATTCGATAGCTATGGACAGGGCAGATACATCTGGATTTGTCAGCGGTGGAGATTGCAGACTACATTTTCATTTGTATTTCCATTTCATCTTCCCAACAGCAGATAATTAAGGATGCTCCATTGGAGTTGGAAGCAGTGAAAATCCTTCGGCTCCCTGTGAACACAAACCACTACTGCTGCTGCGATCTGTTTCCCAGCTGATATATGGATCTCAACATGCCAAGCATGATACTACTTGGCAAAGAACTACAAAATCCTTTGGATGTGGAGCTGAGACAGAGCCCAAAGAAGAGTTGTGGTGACACCACATTGCGCCTTGATTGCCTAGGATATGGGATGAGTAGGACAAACCTGCCACTGTATTCAAAGAGCAGTTTTGACCTTCATTTGCAGGGTGATGGATGCCATTTAGCTCTGGGACTGAGTTCTGCATCACCTTCCTGCCATCTCAGTTGTTTTCAATCTGCTCTCGGTGAAACTAAAGAATCTGCTACTCATTCAGATTGTAGCTTGCGTTCTGGAACTGATTCTAAGATGCTGGAACTAGGGCTCTCTTGTGGTGCTATATTACAAGATTCCTTTGAAAGAACTCCCATTGCAGTTGTAGATGAAGGATCAACCTCTGCAAAGAGGAGTTCAAGCGGTTACATTCCATCTCTTCTATTTGCCCCAAGATTCGAGGGTTCTGAAGCTAAGGACCATGAACCAGAGACCTGTGAAATGTTCCCTGAAGATCATGGGCATCTATTTAGTGTCTGTTGTGATCCTTCAGCTACCACCAATTCTTCAGCAGGGACGACATCCCATTCTTCTGGATCTTATTCTCAATCGCATGACCATCACCTGAAGAAATGTAGGTTCAGCGGATGTTCAAAGGGAGCCAGAGGAGCATCTGGGCTGTGCATTGCCCATGGCGGTGGGCAGAGATGCCAGAAACCTGGATGCAGCAAAGGTGCAGAGAGTAGTACTGTTTTCTGCAAAGCTCACGGTGGAGGGAAGCGATGCCAGAAGCTTGGTTGCACTAAGAGTGCTGACAGCAAGACTGACTACTGCATTGCTCATGGAGGTGGGCAACGATGTGACGATCCTGGGTGCACAAAGGCAGCCCGTGGCAAGTCTGGTTTATGCATCAGGCATGGTGGGGGTAAACGCTGCACAGCTGATGGCTGCAATAGGAGTGCTGAGGGTCAGGCAGGACTTTGCATTTCCCATGGAGGCGGCCGACGGTGTCAATATGATGAGTGCACCAAGGGGGCCCAGGGGAGCACAATCTTCTGCAAAGCCCATGGAGGTGGCAAGCGTTGTGTGTTTGAGGGATGCACTAAGGGAGCAGAGGGAAGCACGCCACTCTGCAAGGGTCATGGTGGAGGTAAGCGTTGCCTTTTTGAAGGCGGTGGAGTTTGCTCGAAGAGCGTCCATGGAGGGACTAACTATTGTGTTGCTCATGGAGGGGGGAAGCGATGTGCAATTCCCGGGTGCACCAGGAGTGCTCGCGGCCGGACCACTTGTTGTGTGAGGCATGGTGGTGGTAAGAGGTGCAGGTTTGAGGGATGTACGAAGAGTGCGCAAGGAAGCACAGACTTTTGTAAGGCTCATGGGGGAGGTAAGCGCTGCAAGTGGCATCAAGCGTGCGAGAAGTTTGCTAGGGGAAAGAGTGGATTGTGCACAGTGCATAGCAACATGGCTGCTTGGCGGATGAGAGAAGTTGTGCCGACTATCAGAAGCAACATTGATAACGACAACTCTGCTTCAGAGATAAGTGCAATCTTACACTCTGCAGAAAGGCCAGGTAGGCAACAGCAACAGCAGCTATCACCACCGCAGGTGCAGGTTCCTCTGTCTATGAAGACCGCCTCGTCATTGTGTGCGGGTGGAGAGGGAGGGCAAAACAGCCAATGCAATAGGAGCTCTCAGATTGTTATCCCGGAGGGGAGAGTTCATGGTGGAGGTTTATTGTTCTTGCTTGGAGGGACCTTCAGGGATGATGCTGATATCTTTGAAATATGAACGTCTTGGATCATGAATGGTTTTTTCCATTTTCCTTTGCAGGTATGGATGTAATGTTCTAGTTCATATCATTCAGATTCAGATTGTGTGCTGCTTTTATGTTTTTTGTGTACTGGTATATATATCTATAGTGTATGTAAAGTTTGAAGATATTTGTGGATTAGAAACCTTGTAAATAAGCTTCAATGTCTTGTTAAAACAATCATGTGAAAATAATGCGTTGTAAATTTCCTTTATATGTAGTCTATTGTTGTGTGTGAGAGGTACCCTTGTACTCTTGAGTTATTTTCCTATAGATTTGGGGGAGATATTTGTTAGAACTATTGCATGCAAATGATGAAATGAATGAAATAAAAGGGTTAAATTTTCTTCGAGAATTGAAAGGTTTGGGCTCTTAAATCACCGGGCCCTTGATTAAGAAATATAAGTAAACAGGCTTTTGGACGCTGACGCGGTTCTGCATAATGGGCTGAATATAGACTTATAGTTTATTGATCATAGAAAGGAAACTAGTAAGTTGAATCAACTAAATATGTGATATGAACAAAAAAATTGATCAGAAAAGCGAATTAATTTTATTCTCTTTAAATTATTAAATTTTATTTTAGATTAATATAATATATGAAATTTTAATGCAACAAAAAAACTTGTAACTTTATAAAAATTAAGTTTTATTTTCCAGTACTCTTCTTCTCCTGCAAAACTCTTATCCTGCTTTATGTTTATGCTCCTTTTTAAATTAAATTTTTTAAATACTCCTAATCCTTAAAACTTTTAACAAATATGCTCCATATTCCGACTTAGGAAGATTCGGCATTTTGAACTAAAAAAGGTCACTCAAATGAGTCTACAAATTAAAGTCCCTCAACGGATAAAACTGCTTAAAATCTCCAATCAAATATTGCATAACGTACTAACAAGACACGTGGAAGCAGTGAATGCGGTGGGACCCCCTGCTCCAATTGTTGTGTGGATGGATTTGCGACAGCCTAAAAAATAAATAGAAAAATAATAATTATACTAATAATAACCGAAGTACAGCAATTTTGACAGCTTTGAAGGTCGATCAAGTTGTGTCGACTGTGGAGTAGCAAAAAATTACGGAAAATCTGACATTTAGAAGAGGATGATGAGACATAAATAATCATCTTTTAATTCATTAAATATATGAATTTATGAAAATTAAGAGTGCATTTAGGATGATTATAATTTTTTTTAAAGATGATTATAAAATTTTTATGAGAAAAATATTTTTTTAAAAAAAATTGTTATAAAAATTTAATTTTTAATCTATTTTTTTTTAAATAGTAACTAAATAAAAATTGTGACAATTTTTTTTTTCAACACTAATCCTTAAAGAATATTTCTAATATGAAAAAAGAAATTGGAAAAAATAAATTTAAATAAGTGTTTCTTTTTAAGATTTAGCACTGAAAGTTATGCTTTGTTTCGACAATTTTTTATAACTATTTTTAATCATTTAAAAAAAATATTAGAAACTAATAAGAAAGTTGTCTCAAACTAGTAAGACAACATTACTTGTGATGTAGTCGCTTCTAGACTTGCATAATAACACTGATTTCTTCATAATTGTACCTTTCAAGGCGAGCAATCTCCTTCTCATCATAAAGTCTACACCACAAGCTCTCCAATGAAGCTATTGATGACAATGAAGTAGTACATTGATACTTTTCAATGGCATAAAAGACACAAATATATTTCAAATTCATTCAAGAAAAACATTAAACATGAGCAAATAAACTGCATCAAGATGTTTAATCTTATTTAATCTACTCTATTATTCAATAAATCTTCATTTTGTTTTTAAAGAATAGAATAAAATTTTATTTATATAACCGTTGCAAAAGTTCATTTATTGTGTGCTTAATAATGAAGCATTGCCCGCTACAAAAATATTTGAAAAGCAAAGACAAAACAAAATAAAAAATAGGTAAATCCCTTCAGTCTTGCTGGCCACGTACTCTCTCTCCCTATAAACGCAACCCAGCGAATAGCTTTGGAGATTCGTCTTTCTGCAACTGCAGTTTTCCGCCAAAAAACTTCATTTTTAGCTGTTCCACTGCTCAGAAATCGCAGCCACTTTCCATTTCAGCGTAAGATCTATTCGTAGGTTTGAGCATGAGAAATCATTGTTAGGTTTTCTCTCGAATTCTTTAACATTTTGATTCGTGCATGTTTTTGATTTCTCCAGGCTGGCTCTCCGGTTTCGCTCCTCCTGAATTTCCTCACCTGCGACGGCATTTTTTCTGATCAAGATGGCATTTTGGACGGGCTATGTCAGCGATGAAATGATGGGCACATTTGCTCCAATTGTCATCTACTGGATCTACGGCGGCATGTATCAGCTCTTCCCGTCTTCAAATCGATATCGGCTTCACACTTTGAAGGAAGAGGAGCAGAAGAATTTGGTGCGGATGCCAACGGTCGTCAAAGGTGTTCTGTTACAGCAACTGGTTCAAGCCACGGTTGCCAGACTCCTCTTCTCGGTAAGCTTTTTTTTCCTCTGTTAGGAAATCTCGCTGATATCCTCTTCTTTTTTAACTTTTTATTCATTGAAGCCAATTTACTCATCAATTGATTTGTTTCCGGTGAGCATGTGTAGCAGGAATCTAATTACTTAATACTAATTAAACAAGTTCTTGATTTATTCCCATTGGTACTTCAGTTGGTTATGGATTATTATATTAGATGCTTATGAATTTATGAGCTGGGAAATGATCTTAGAAAATGTTGGACAGGTAGTAAAAATATTCGAAGCCTCTTGAGCTATATTCTAATAGCACATACAAGTAAGGGTGTAAATATTGAATCCGACCTGAAAACCCGACCCGAAAATTTCGGGTTTGGGTTGACCTGAACCCGAAGCGGGTCGGGTTTGGGTTGACATGGGAACTCGGGAATGACCTGGAATGACCCAGAAATCGGCCCTGCCCGAGTCTACCCACCTGCCCCACAGCCCCGCCTGCCCCGCAGCCCGCCTGCCAGCGTCACATCGAGCCATCGAGTCACGTCGCGTCGCAGCAAGCCATCGAGTCTCCGCTTGCACCGAGCCCACTCCCTCGCCAGCACCGCTGCCACTGCCCCAACTGCCGCGCTGTCGCGTGGTGTGCGGGAAATGAGAAAAATCGAACCCGAAGCGAGTCGGGTTGACCTGAACCCGAATAGCACCAGGTCAGTTCCGGGTTCGATCCGAACCCGACCCGTGATGGTCAATAAGCATTCAAGCAAATGGTCAGTAATGATTAAAGATGATGGCCTGAACAATATTCCATTCCCTTAGATACCAAAGTTTGTTTTATCTAAATGGTGCTGCGTCTTTGGAACCAGGTATCTGGGAGCTCAAGGGAATCAGATCAACTGGTTCAACCATCCGTTCCAGACTTCCAGTTCAGCTACTTCAGATCTTTATGGCGATGATCTTAATGGATACATGGCAATACTTCGTGCACCGATATATGCACCACAACAAGTTCCTGTACCGTCATGTCCACTCCCAGCATCATCGATTGGTTGTCCCTTATGCGATTGGAGCTCTTTACAACCATCCATTTGAGGGACTCCTTTTAGACACCTTTGGTGGTGCCATCTCCTTCCTCATCTCTGGAATGACAGCACAAACTGCAGTTTTCTTCATCTGCTTCGCTGTGATAAGAACTGTTGATGATCACTGTGGGATTTGGCACCCTGGGAATATATTCCACTTCTTCTTCCAGAACAACTCAGCTTACCATGACATTCACCATCAGCTCCAAGGAACTAGGTATAATTACTCGCAACCATTCTTTTCGGTATGGGATAGAGTGTTAGGGACCTACATGCCCTACAGGTTAGTCCCCATGACAGATGGTGGATATGAAACAAGACCCTTCAAGTGTTAATGCAGCACCATCTTCAATATAGGAGGGTTTTTAAATATGTTTGATGAATTTGTCTTCCATCATTAGCCTGATAGGTTTCTTTTTCACTTAGGAAGTGCTGAGAAATCTCTCTTGTTTTATTTTTTTCTTTATTTTAATTGAGTTTATTTGGCTTTTAGAGCTGTTATTTCCATTATTCCACAGGTGGGATAATGCAATTAGATTTGAAACTTCTGTTCTGTAGAATTTGATTTCTCTTTTTTTTTTTGAAAATGGTGTATTCTCTGATATATGTTGCAGCAGAATATGCTGTGAAACCATATGATTAGAATAAATTTTATAATCATTAAATTTGAGGATCAATTTTATAATCATTAAATTCACTTAAAGATGAGTGCAACACGTTTTAGATATATTGGATCTATTGTTTAGAGTGATGGTGAATTGAAGGGGATACTATCAACAGAATTCAAGTTGGATGGTTGAAGTGGAGGAATGCATCGGCCTTGTTGTGCGATAAGAAAGTCCGCCTCAAACTTGAGGGAAATTTCTATAAGATGGTGGTGAGACCTGCAATGCTTTATGGTGTCGAATGTTGGCCATTAAAAGAGAAGCATAATACTAAGTTAAGTGTTGCAGAGATGAGAATGCTTAGGTGGATGAGTGGCTTTACCCTTAGAGATAGAATATGAAATGAGCATATACGTGAAAAGTTTGTAGTAGCTCCAGGGGAAGACAAGATTAGAGAGAGTCGCCTTGGATGATTTGGTCACATTAAACAGAAGAAAGTTGAGGTATTATATTTGACATGTTAAGAAAGGTAGAGGTAGACCTAAAAAGATTTGGTTAGCAAAATATTAGAAATGATCTTTCTTTATTAAATTTAAATGAAAATTTAACTTTTAACAGGACAATAGCGAAAAAGGAATCATGTAGCCAACCCCACATAGTGGGACAAAGGCTTGATGTTGTTATTGTTGTTGTTGTCAAGATAAATTTAATGATTATAAAACTCATTAGAATTATTTATCAAATTTAAATTATGATATCATTATCCAATTTTTTTCTTAATAAAATAAAATTTAGAGAACCAGTCCAACCCAGTCAAAAGCAGAACAGCATCGGCAGCTCAGCTAAAATTAGGAAGCCAAGTTTACCTGGGCCAAAATGCCTGCATGAATCTCATCCCACGATATCCCTAAGTGGAGCTTCCACGCCACCAAGTAAACAATGGAGAAGAAGGGGAACCTACAGGGACCGTCTGCACCTCTATTGTAGGATCAAAATATCTCATCTGTGTAATAATTTATACAAGAAAAATAGTTTACTTTTTTCATGAACATTACTATAAAAAAAACACCTCTATAAAAATCAATAAATGTGGGTCAGCAAGCATCAAGAAGAAATATAGCAGTTAAACAAAGAACAAAAAACATTAGTTAGCAAGCTATTATAAGAGTTTTAATAAGAATAGGTCAACTATAAATAACTAAAACACTTGGCTCATTCCAAATCTTTCAAATTAAACTTATATATTAATATATATAACCAAACTGGATCGAAAATGCATAATGATTATAGCATAAAATGGATGATCAGTAATGGAATGCAAGCTTGGTGAAGGTGGACTAAATTGAGAACTTTGTCACTTATCTTAATGGAACAAGCTTGGTTGAAATCAAAATCAGCTCAAGAGTGCTTTCCAGTGTATGGATCATAGAAATGGTTAACAAAGCAGTATTAAAACTTCATATCTTAAACAACACATTGATTAATTGGCAATCACTACCCTTTTTGGAGCTGAATACACACCATCAAAACCATTCATTCCTGATCCTGACCTTAGTTGGTAGGAGATGAAGAAAGCTTCAAGCATTCATTTTGGCATCTTCGAAGGCAAATATCATTCCAGTTGGGAACTTGATGTTGGTTGACGCAAACTGTGCGCGCGCAAGCATCAGTACATGCATCGAGAAGTGAGATACCACAGACGGTAACACATGTATCAGGCGTGGGATCTTTAGAGAAGGCACCAACTTTCTTCAACATTCTTTTCGAAGTGCAGACCCTTTCACAAACAAAAATATCATCAGAGCTTTTCTCGCGACCGCGAGCACTCTCAAGCCTCTTCTCCTCAGTTCTCCTCCTTTTGGCTCGAATGGCTTGTCCTGCAATAAGAACTGGAATAGCAGCACCGATTAAGGACCACCATACATCCACCATTGCTGGGGCAGAGCTGGACTTTTGTATTTATAATCGTTTCCACACCTATCAGTGTACCAAAGAAAGAACTAAGGCAAATAAATGATCATAAGTTGGGAATTGCCAGTAAAATTTAAGAAAACAACCTACATTTTTTATAAAAAAGGATTAGTACTACTTGTCAAATAAGCATGGGCAACAGAACATGTTTTATAGGTTTTCAGTGATTTTTGTATTGAAATCATATACTAGGTGGAAATATATACATATCAAAAGTAAAAAAAATGGGAACAAGAGAATGTATTCCCCCTATGTTGTGGTCTTAAATTCACAAAATTCCATCAACACAAGAAGTCACGTTTTGTAAGAATTTGGGATATGGTCCAATTTTAGTTATTGGGGCTCTTAATCCATATTTCTCTGAAAAAACATAGAAGAAACAGAAAAATGCGGCAAACAACTCTTTTTTTTACTAACCTAGATATTATCTAAACTTCACTTAAAGAGTATGAAGATCCCACTTGATGTGAAACATACATGCAAAGATGAATTACTCAAAGGAATTTGCACACTTAATGTTCGTAGAACAAATAATTATATCTTGATGTTGGATTTAACGACGCAATAAAACATTAAGACCGGTAAGACGAGCTTAGGACGAATCACGTGCATAAAAGTTAAAATAAAAAAACAGTCAATTTAATCTAACGTTGCATACATGGATGGTTTCAACAATAAATCCCTATGCTAACAATAAGATTAGTCACTACAAGAGATCTCTCACTCAACTCTTCTAATTACTAGGCTTTAGCGGGGAAGCATTAATGTGATCTTCATGAATCTATTAAGACCACAGTTGAGAGGCAACATCGAAGATAAAAGAGTCGGGTGAAGAGTTTACCCAAAGACAAGAGAGATGCGAGCTCCGGGTAAGTCGTTGGAAGGTTGAAATGAAAGGGGACAGCAGTTCGGTTGGAAAGACAGCATCAGAGAGGTTCAGGATCCTCTGGACACAGCATTAGGAACCTGTTGGAACCTTTGGGCAGCAGCTGTGGGGCTTCAGGACAGCGAACTTGAGGTTCTAGAAGAGCAGGACAGCAGCTCGTCTAGCCGAAATTTTCAGGACAGCAGCCATGAACTTTCAGGACAGCAAACAGGAGTATCCGGACAGCAGGACAGCCCCTGATCTTTGCAGAAACTCCATGGACAACAGCTGTAGGGTGCTGGAAATCTTCTGGACAGCAAATTGTAATCTCCAAAAGTGCAAGACAACAAGTGCTTGATTGAGAAAGGATTAGGTTAGATGAAAAGGAGAGGAGGGAAAGTTAATAAATCTGAAATTAATTCAGATTTAAGTGAATTTGGAGGGAATTGAATTTGAAAATTTGAATTCAAATCCAATTAAGGCTTAGGTTTCATTGGCATTTAATGGGTAATACCCATTAATGAGGCCGGCGGTTTCAAGAGAGAGAGGGAGGGATGGAGTAATGTTAAAACCTGAAATTAATTTCAAAAATTTCAGGTTTTGAGAGAATTAGGAGGGAAAAGTTATTTGAAATTGATTTCAAATTCAAGCGTCATCAATGCCTTAATGATGGCATTAATGGGGCTCCACCATAGATGAGGCCGGCGGCATGCTAAGAGGGAGAGAGGGGAATTCAAGGGAAGAGGCTTCCAATTTAGGATGATGACGTGGCAATAGGTTTCATAACTCCAATCTAAATCAAATTGAAATTGAATTCCATCATGAAAACTTTCCTAAAGTGGATTTCCAAATTAGGAAAGAATTTGAAATTTGAAATTCAAATTTCAAATTTGAAATAAGCGGAAGGAGGGGTTGGACGGGTGGGGGGAAGTCGCCGGCAAGGTGGCCGGCCGGGCCGCGGGCTTCCAAGGGGCGGCGGCAATTAGGGTTGTGGAGGGATTTTCTTGTGGTGGAGGAGAAGAAGATGGAGTGAAATACGAACGAGAAGATAGAATAACTTAACCACGAGCCGCGGACTCTTCCAACGACTGGTGGGCCTTGCGATTTGCTCCCCTTGAGCTCTCTCCCTTCTCAAGCTCTCATGCAAGAAGAAGAAGTAGAAACAAAACAATTTTCATTCAAATATTCATCATCCCAAAATACAAAACAACTAGCCTATAAATAGGCCTCATGCAAAGAAAAGAAATAAAAGACTAAAATGCCCTTCGAGCTACAATACTACATGACCACCCGTAAGGGTATAAAGGGAAAAACAATAATATGAAATAAACTAGTACATATAAATAACTCAAGATCGTAGCCGTTGATCTTCGATGTCCTCATCACCACTTTTATAGTTGTATAAAACAGAGATTGAATCACGGACTAGAAACAAATATTATCTATACTGTGTTTAAAGAGTATGAAGATGCCATTTATGTAGTTGTATAAAACAGAGATGAAATCATGGACTAGGAATCTTTTTTGTAGCAAGAAGAAATCTGTTAGACCGGTCCAGTGGACCGGTCCAGCCGGTCCGCACGGGACCGGCCGAGTTGCAAAACAGGTGACTGATTTCGCCTGGGCGGAAGTGCCGCACGCACGCATGATCCACGAGAGCTTTTTAGGAAGCTTTTTTTAGGGTTTTGAGAGGGAAATTTGAATGTAGTGACTTTTTAGGGATTTCCTTTTGATTTGTATGCATTAAATAGTTTGTTTTCCTAGGGTTTGGGCATCTTGAATTTGGCTGAAATTTGAGATCTCTTAGATTTAGGTTTTCTTTGGGCTCTAGCGGCGTCTAGAGATTTGGGAGAGATCGATCCTCCTCTCGAATTGAGGATCAATTGTATCTTTGTTGTTTTCTTCTTCTACTAGTAAAATACAAGTTTTTCTTACGCATTTCTCTCAGTTTTCTACAGTTTTTCCGCTGTTTTTACTGTTTTCCTGCCCCTGACAGCAATATTTCGTGGAGATTTGCTGTAAAGGTGAATAGGGAATACTTGATTTCAAGTGTTTCCTATCAAATTGGTATCAGAGCATCGATTTGGGACCATCGGCGGGTGAAAACCTGAAATTTCAGCGATTTTTGGCATTCGGAGGAAGATTTTTTGTGATTCGTAGAAAGAAAAATGACTGGAAAGAAGATCAAAGTCCTAGAAGGCGAATTTGGCCAATTAAAAGCAGATTTGGAGGGAAAATTCCTTGAAATCACCGCCAACAATGAAAGGTTGGAAGAGATGATGAAGAAATTACTTGAGATGAAGACGAATCCGACGGCGTCAGAAGCAAGAGAGACTGTCGGTGACCAGGGCGTAGGAGGAAATCCAAACCCGCTTCGGGGGAGGAGGAATCCGACAGTAGAGATCCTTGAGGGAGAGGAAGACATGTCACCTCTAGAGCCACTTTCTAGAGAGGAGATGAGCATGGGAAATGATCGTCGAGGTGCTGATTTTCAGCGTCGAGGTGCTGATTTTCAGCGTCAATGTGCTGATTTTGAAAGGGGAAGAGGAGAATATGATGACGGATTCGGATACCAACGTCGGAGGGAGGACCGGGACACTTGGGGAGCACCTCATCTTCGAGGAATGGGAGGTTATGGAGAGTACCGGGGTAACGGAAGGGATCCGAAGGTGAGGAAGTTGAAGATGCCCATCTTTGAGGGGGAAGATGGCCATGGCTGGATATACAAGGTGGAGCGTTACTTTGCTGTCAACGGGTTGACAGACGATGAGAAACTTACGGCGGCAGGATTGTGTCTGGAAGGAAAGGCTTTGGCATGGTATCAGTGGCGTGACAGGAGGGAGCCTATCAAGAACTGGAGGGAATTCAAAAACTGCATAATAGAACGTTTCCAAACCGACCGGGGAGGAGATTTCTATGAGCAGTTCTTTGCTCTGGTGCAGGAGGGATCAGTAGAAGACTACCGTGATCGGTTCGAGCATCTGGCTAGTAGGGTGGAGCGATTATCAGATAGCGTATTGGAGGGGAACTTCATGAAGGGGTTGAAGGCAGAGATCCGAGCGGCAGTTAAAGTTCTGATGCTTAGTGACTTGGAGGAGGCAATGAAGTTGGCACAGCTGGTAGAAAATCAGAATAATCTGGAGAAGGGAGCTAGGAGCAGCAGCTCAGGAGGCTCTTACAAGACTACGACCACTCTTTTAGCACAAAAGGGGCCTGCATCAGTCAACAATAATGAGATCACCAGGGAGAAGCCAATAGGAGGAGGGAGTGGGGATAACTTCAAGAAGCTCACTGAGACAGAATTACAGGAGAAGATGGCCAAAGGGCTTTGTTTCAGATGTGACGAGAGGTATACGCCGGGGCACAGGTGTAAGGACCGAACTCTTCAAGTTTTTACTGCTTGTGATGAAGAAGGAATGGAGGGTGTCGTCTTTCCACCTTGCGGACAAGGTGGATCTTTGGGAGGGGAGTATTGTTAGACCGGTCCAGTGGACCGGTCCAGCCGGTCCGCACGGGACCGGCCGAGTCGCAAAACAGGCGACTGATTTCGCTTGTCGGAAGTGCCGCACGCACGCATGATCCACGGGAGCTTTTTAGGAAGCTTTTTTTAGGGTTTTGAGAGGAAAATTTGAATGTAGGGACTTTTTAGGGATTTCCTTTTGATTTGTATGCATTAAATAGTTTGTTTTCCTAGGGTTTGGGCATCTTGAATTTGGCTGAAATTTGTGATCTCTTAGATTTAGGTTTTCTTTGGGCTCTAGCGGCGTCTAGAGATTTGGGAGAGATCGATCCTCCTCTCGAATTGAGGATCAATTGTATCTTTGTTGTTTTTTTCTTCTACTAGTAAAATACAAGTTTTTCCTACGCATTTCTCTCAGTTTTCTACAGTTTTTCCGCTGTTTTTTACTGTTTTCCTGCCCGGACAGCAGTATTTCGTGGAGATTTGCTGTAAAGTTGAATAGGGAATACTTGATTTCAAGTGTTTCCTATCAAAATCCTTAAGTAGGGCAATGATCAAAATTATCTGAATCTATAAGGGTTTTTTCTATTTTCCAGGATTGAATAAAGAAGCTAGGATCCAACAGAGATTATTTCCAGTTAGAGATGCAAATAATTGACCAGATCTGATTGTAAGAAATTGAAAAGCGCATCACTCAACTACAAATATCTTCACATTTTTAATGTGCTACAAAGAAAGTGCATGACGTAGAGAGATTCTTCAATGGAAAATGTCTTAAGATCTATAATTTCTATTGCAAACAAAAGCATAAAATGGAAGCAGAAAAAAAAATTGCAGCTAAAGGACACTAATTACAGACATTCTCTTTCTTTAGATGTAAACTTAAAATATGTAAAAGCCGAACCAAATAAATATTTCAAATAATAATACAATGATAGATTAATTCAAATAAAAAACAATGAGAAATTCGAACTAAAAAAATACCACTAAACAATTTTTTTTTTTTGGCAGCATATGAAAAACTCAGTTGTGACAAATTTTAACAAAGATCAAGAATCTTGCAATGCCAATGCCAAATATTTGAGAACAAAATAAAGGAAAAATATCACTAACATGAAGAAAATCGTAGCCTAAGAAGGTATCTTCTCACAGAAATTGTATATTGCACTTACGTTGGACTCAAAAGAAATAAGATTGATAAAAATATGAAATTTTATTGAAAAAAATCCAATATTACATCACTTGAATATCTAATTTATAATCCCTAAATTCTCTTATGTTGGCTGCCCCTGAAATCATCCGATCACAAGGGGAAGATCACTCCATATGTCACTCAACTGAACCGCTCAAATAGGAATTCTAATACATCAAATGTAACAATCACCAATTTAGTGTTGACAGCCGGATTAACATAAAGGATCGCATAAGACTTCCTCCAACTACAGAACGGAGGAAACAGACAAACATCTCAATCAGAAACAGCAGGTTTCACAGCACTACAGTGATGGGAAGTCCACATAAACAACTTCCAAAGATGAAGCCAACAATGAAGCCCGTTTAGTAATCAATAAAACTCCTGACTTGCAAGAAATTCAGAAATCTAAAACGGTTGAATTAATTCATAGAAGTCCAGCAGTAGAAACGGTAGCTAGCATAATCCAAGACTTAAACTGAACTAGATTAAATGTTACCCAAATAAATAAATCATAATTAAAGAAAATGCGTCCCATTCCAATAGGTATGTTTCATCATAACCATTGTTTAAATAAAACCATAAATCAAGAACATAACATTATAAAATATAATTAAAATAGAGAACAAATTTACTAATATGTTGGTTGTAGCATGCAAGATGTGTGCTTTCGAGGTGTAGCCCTCAAATCCCCATCATTTTATGCTAAAACAGGAATCATGTTTATGGGTTCATATATATATATATATATATATATATATATATATATATATATATATATATATATATATATATATATATATATATATATATATATATATATATATATATATATATATATATATTATTTTTTTTTTTTATTTTTTTTTTTTTGATGAAGCACAATTTTTATAGTATAATCTAGCTTCTAAAACAACATAAAAAAAGATGGAGCCGAGGTTTTATTTAACTCAGTTATATTGAATTAGTGACCGAGGATGCTCGGTACCCCAATTTTCAAATGGCCATGACACTATTGTAGGATGTAGCGGGTTCAGCGGTCGATGCATGATGTCTCCATGAACTTGACATTGATGACACTTCATAGCATGATTGATTCAATTTTGAATCATGCTTGGCCAATAATATCTCATACATTTGATTTTGATTTTCATTTTTGGAACATATTGGTGTGCACCACACAATCCTTCATAAACTTCAGCTATAACTTTTTGGGATTCATCAAGACCCAAACATCATAGTCACATTTGATCAAATGATCAACGATATAATGTATCATTCACAAAAGCATATCTTAATGCTCTCTATGATATTTGTGATGCCATGGATTTATTTTTGGGTAATCTTCCTTCCTTGAAATATATGATGAATGGTTCCCTCCAATTATCTTCCTCAGATATAGCCAGGCTTTCTTTTCCTTCATCGTCTTGTATGAAGGCTAGAGCCAATGCATGTCTATTTTGAATAGTTATGACGATTGAATCCTCCTGAGAATCTACCAGTTCTTTAGTTAACTTTGCCAGCGCATCGGCTTTTCATTTTCAATGCGTGTAACTCTAGTAAGAGTTACTTCGGGAATTTGTTGTAGGAGTTTAAGAGTATACTCATGATATAAGATTAATTTATGCTTGATTTTAAAAGTATATGTATTTGTTTGATTATGAGTTGAGAATCTCCATATATATGGAGTTTTTGGATTTTCATATCAATTGCAAGCTCAAGACTCATATTCCGCCTTATTATTAGTACAAGGTTCTGTTAAGTTGTAAGAGTTTTGGAGTATGCCTTTTTGCGGGGTAATGAATATGATACCGATGCCCACCTGAATTATCAAAAGTTTAGGTAGTGTGGTTGGTTTTATTGATGAAGCTCCGTCGAAATATAGCTCTTATTCTTATTCTCTTCTTTCCACTTTGAGTATTTGCTTATATGGCAATTCATCATTAAGTGAAAATCTGCAGGTAAAGGATGGGATGTTAGAAAATCAGCTAGAGCTTGTTCTTTTACCCTTTTTTGTGGCATATATGATATATCAAATTTCATTAGCAAGACTGCCCACCTGGTTAGACGACCAATGAGAGTGAGTCTAGTCATTAGAAATTTTAATGGATCCACCTTGAATATTAAAGTTATTTTAGGAGATAGTATATAATGCCGTAGTTTTTGTGTAGCAAAGATTAATGCTAAACATTGTTTTTAAATTGACGAATATTTTGATTCTGCTCCTATCAATCGACGGTTGATATAATAAAGGGTACTTTATATACCATCTTCATTAGTTTGTACTAGCAATGCCCCAAGTGAAGGGGTTTATTCGAAATAGGGGTAGAAAAGAATTGGCAGATGTAGAAAATATTGTTTTGTGCTATCAAATGCCTGCTAAAAAACATTATCCCATATAAAAGGGGCATTTTTCTTCATTAATCGTGCGAATTATTGACATCTACTTGAAAGGTTATAAATAAACCTTCGAATATATGCCAATTTTCCTTGGATTGAGCAAAATTGTTTTAGAGTTTTTGGATGTGGCATTTCCACTATCGCTTTAATTTTAGCATGGTCAAAATTAATTCCCCTATGGCGAAAAATAAACCCAAGAACTTTTCGATGAAACACCAAAAGCACATTTTAGTGCATTCATTTTCAAATTGAATTTTTGAATTCTTTCTAATATAATTCTAAGATCATTTACATACCCTAGTTGAACTTTACTTTTTAAAACCAAATCGTCAACATAATATTCAACATGTTCGTGGATTAGATCATCGAAGATTCGAGTTATTGCTCTATGATAAGTGGCCCCAGCATTTTTCAAGCCAAACGACGTCACTTTGTAGCAATATATGCTGATGGGAGTTCGGAATGAGGTGTGTTTCTCATCTTCTGAATCCCTTTTAATTTGATTATAACCATATGAGTCATCCATGAATGAGAACATATCATGGTTCGATGTATTATCTACCATAAGTTCTGCGTTGGGAAATGAAAAGTCATCCTTTGGGCATGCTCTGTTCAAATCTTGATAATCTATGCAAATGCGGATTTGACCGTTCTTTTTCTTTACTGAAACAATGCTGGCGATCCAATCAACATACTTTTTTTCTTGAATAAAATCGACTCTAATGAGCTTTTTGGTTTCAGCAATGACTTGTTCTTCAATTTCAAGTAGCATTCACCTAGGTGCCTGCTTGACAGGCAACATTTTGACATCGATAGAGAGGTTATGCATTGTCACCTCTAGTGATAATCCAGGCATTTTAGTGTAGTCCATATGAAAGTCTTTATATTCGAGAAGTAACAGTCTTAGCTCTTCCGCTTTATCATGCGAGAGATTAGCGCTGAGAAATATAGGTTTGGAATCTTCTTTTGTACTCAAGTTTATCTCTTTGAGCTCATACCATAGCTTGATCACATTCTTCAAACTCTTTCGGAGCCTCTTTAAGATCTACAATTAGATCTATAGGTTACTTTTCAAACTCAAGTAGCTCCTCATTTTTGTTTGTAATATTGTAGGATGTGGCTCGTGTGAGATATGAATGTCGAGGATATTCAAGTCATCATGTTGTAGACAAACCCTTGCCAATGGGTTTTTGTGCATGCTCGTTATGCTAGAGATTTCTAAAATAACGAGCTTGTATGTTTGTTTGCACAAAGAATATAATTATTTCAACGAGCATTTTTATAATGGTACAGGGCATTGAGGAATGACTAGAAACTTTTCATCTTCGCATTCCCATTCCATTTCATGTGAAATGTACTGTAAAATCACTTTTGATTTGTGGAAGGAGAAACAATGCTCATAATCTTTCCTTGGGGGAACATAAAAGGTTTTCAACACTTCTATAAGTGTGTTTGACAAGACAGTTAATATTTTAAAATGTGCCACCGACATGGGTACTATTTTGATGAGGTATGTGGATATTTGATGCTCAGATATCCTTATCATTGAAATTGACACTTTTTAATTTTTTTCATTGAAATTGACACTTTCTTTAGCTTTTTAATTATAGAATAGGGCCACGTGTCTCCTTCATTATGCAGTTCCATAGCACCCTTGGGTTGACAAAGAAATTCATTTTATTCCTCATTGCTCAGTTTACTTGAAGAGTTGTACTGTACCTTGTTTGCATGATTAGCTTCATAATAAAAAGGGATGTTTGATAACTCACTTCTTTTTCCTTGATCAAAAGTTTATATATTTCAGAGATATCATCATCTTCTTCAGAATCACTGTCGAGATAAGACACCGAGCTAATTTGCTTTAATTTATTCTTCCATTTATCTTTCGGTTTTTCTTTATCGAGTGTAGCAGCTTGAATTTTAGGAAGGACAACGCCCTACAGTTTTTGCATTATAAAATAATTGGCGTCATCGTAGATTTTCACTTCGTGCATCAGGAACAGTTGTTCATCACCATCAATCCGATGTTCATCACCATCTCAATCGTATTTCATGTATTAATGGAGAGTTGAAGGCATTGTACCTTATTTATAGGGTCAAGACTTTCTAAGTAGTGCCTTGTAAGATGTGCTAAAATTAATTACATGAAATATTTCCTCTGTGTAGAATCCTCTAAAGCTTAGAGATAAGACCACAGATCCCAGAATTATTTGCCCTTGTTCATTGAACCCTTGCAGAAATATTGTACTTTTGGTCAAATATTAAACATCCAGGGCTAATCCTTTGAGCATTTTGAGACTCATTAGATAACATAGGAATCCATATCAATTAAAATTCTATTTATTTTAATATTGTTACTCTCCGCAGTAACATAAAGTGATCAATTATGATATGCTATTCCAAATAGCAGATCATTATTACAAAAAGTGATTTTAGCAATATTTTAAGTGTACAAAACTTCTTTCATACTTTGTTCTGCAAAGAATGCTTCGGATTGTTGTGGATTCTGCAAAACTTTGATGAGTCTCTCTCAAAGGTTCTTCGACATGATAAGGGCATCGTATATGCTTAGCAATGCAGGTAATTTGTAGAGATAGGCCAAGATATTATAATCCACATTTGCATTAGCAGTCTTGGGCTTAGGTGGATTTTGTGGCATAACAGTCTCATTGAGTTGTATGTTTTTTTCTTGATCTTTTGTTTTCCTTGGTGGTGGAGAAAGAACTTGCTTTCCACTTTTCAATTAGATTTGTGTCATCTGTGTAGAGGAACTAGCCTCAGTGTGAGTCTTTTGAAATTTTCATATTTTCAGCTTCTTCGGAATTTAAGTTGCTTCTGAGTTTTGAGCATTTTTCTTTAAGAGTTATCTTACTCTTATTATCATGTTCTTCATCAAGGAAGTGTAATTCATCGTCTGAATTAGTGAAAGGGGCTCGTGTATGATTTACTTTCTTAGAAAATATTTTCACATCAACCTTATAGATAGCAAGAGGTGCATTGCGTCCTCTTGCAACCCTTCCACCTTGTTGACTTATGACTCAACAAGTTTCGGTTGAAATACTAGCATCTTCTTCAAACTCTAAGTTGAGATGCAAGTTAACCATATAATTTTCTAGCCTGACAGATCGTCTAGGAAGTTGTTGACATTCATCGATAGAATCGATGTAACGCTTCAGTTTTCTTCTTTACTAATATGGTCTTCTTTGATTTTTAAGATATTGATGTAGAAACTCTCTTTCCTTCTTGATCTTTAAAATATTTTAAATATTTCTTGTTATTTGAGGTAGGCCCTTTCATAGTTAGATTCTTCGAAGAGAAGAGTCTTGGATCAACTTCTAATTCCAAAGTACTTTTCTGACGAAAGCCTTCAATAGCCAACAAGAAACACATCATTTGTTTGGTTTTCTTAGAAATGAAAGTTTCCCAACCACATTCTTCTTCTTGAGGATCTTTTCCTTTACATCATTTATGCTTTGGCATGGCATAAAAGAGACTAAGTTGGTTTTCTCCATTTTGGGATTAACAAAGACACTATCTGACAAGGTGAATTCACTATTTTGATGGCTTCTTTCTGCCCAATCTTTGAATATGAAGCAATCTTCAATTCGGTAACTTACAATCATTTAATGTGGACAATAATTTTTTGATCATCAGCCATGCCAGCTTGTTCAGGTCGATGAGAGTCCGATAATTGACGATCGACCTTGAGTGCATGTCTAAAAATCTTTCCCGTACATTCTTTCTTAAAAGAGTACGGCTTGTTTATTTTTTTCTTGCAAAACAGGGGCCCTTCGCCTTTCTTTAATTTGCCTCATCATTTTCGGTGGATTTATTGATTCCCCTTTTTCTTTCTTGTCAGAGGAAAATGGGAATGTGGTATTCATCTCGTTCCTTTTTCAGATCAAATGTTTTGACCTATTTTCCTTTCCTTGGTGGATTATTATTGTAATTAAAATCAACACTTCTAGCCTGGGCAATCTTTCAAATTTGGCTACACGATCCAACAACTCCCATAAAGTATTGATTATAGTTATAGCTAAATATGGAGCCATACAATCGTCTATATACCCCATTAGGAGCTCTACAACATATTTTTCAATGAATTATTGCTCACATTTCATACCGAGGTTTCTCCATCTAATAATGTACTTGGTGACATATTCATATATTTTTCTCTTCTCAAGAGCAAGTTCAACGAAAGTCACCTTCTTCATTGCACAAGAAAATCGTTTGACAAACATTATTTTTAACTCATCGAATGTTTTAACTGAGTCATTTGGTAACTCAGCATACCATTCAAAAGTTTTGCCGATAAGATTGCTAACGAACTGGTATAACAGTAAAGCATCATTACCTCCAATCTTGTTGCAAGTAGCCTTAAATTGTGTCAGATGCTAACATGAAATTTCATTACCATAAAATGTATTACATTTCGGCACTACGTATCCCTTTAAATACATCACTTGGTCATATTCGGCCAAATACGATGACCTTTACCCACTAAGGCCTCAGACATTTTAGAAGCAATAATTGTTTTGACTTTTTGGCTAATGAGATCTTTGATATGGGTCTTACTAGTGGTGTCAAATCGTGTCCACATGTCTATTCGGGTCTAACCCGACTTTGACCTGATAGTTTTTTATTGCCTCAAACCCGGCACAATTTAGGATTCAGGTCACTTTTCCCAACCCGAACCTAACCCGATTCGGGTTTGGGTCAACTCAACCTGACCAGCAAGCAGTTGAGTAATGAAATTTGCAAAATTAAATTCACAAGTATAATAACCTGCAACAGCAATTACACCATATATTGGCATTTGGCAAGGTAAATTACATTAAAAACTTACAAGCGTTGTATAATGATACATTGATACATTACAATTTTGATATTTTTACAATTTACATAATACATTATAATTTAGATTTTACAAATAAACTCAAATAGCCAAATATTCAAATTAAATACTTAACAACCTATAAATTATAATCTAAAAAATCAAAGTACATGTCCAACAGTCCAACTCATTTAGCAAAAAGCTCAAGATATCATAAACCCTCATACTCTTCAAGTTGTATTAACTACAAAAGGAAGATGATTAAAGATGTAGGACTAGGCATGAATTAAATGAATGTGATAAGAATTTGCACGTTTTGAATAAGAGCAATAAGAATTAAAATGTTAGTCAATTAACAATAATTGAAAACAAAAGAGAGGTGACTCCGCTTAGGCTAAATCACACGCTAAAAGTTAAGATCACCAAAACAATTAGAATTTCAACATATGCAAATTTAGAGGATTTTCAATAGCATCCCTAGGTTAAAAATGAGTTTAGATGCATAGAAAATCAAAACTCATGCCCTATATTTACTAAGCATTGGCAGATAGCTTTGCACGATTCCTTGTGCTTAATTCACAACCTACAAGGGAAAAAAGATTAGGGAGAACATTGAAGAGAGAAAGTTCACCCTCATCGTTTCACGGTGGTGATTTGCCATTGAACGGTGGAAAACTGCTCTTCGATGGCTTCGGACAAGGTGAAGATGATACGCTCCAAGTACTCCTCGGCGGAATTGTCTACTTCCGGATTGACATCGAAGAAAGGCGACCGTAGGATATCGATGAAGCCTTGTTCATTGTAGATGAAGCCTTGTTCGTTGTAGATGAAGCCAGAGTCAACATCAGGATCAACCATGCATCGATTTTATAGTATTGAAGTGTTGTAGAAGATGTCCTTTGCTATCATTAAGGATTCCCTTTAAGAGAAAGAAGTTTCTCTCTAGAATCCAAGAGGAAGAAAGGGTGAGAGAGTGGCCGGCCAAAGGAGGGGGCTTGGGGAGGGAGGGTGGGGGGGGGGTATGTTCAGATTTTTGGAGGAGGGAGGATGAGGGAATTAAGAAATTATTTCCCTAGTTAATCCTTTAATTAGGAAAGAATTTAATGGTGATTTGGGAAGAGGGAGGGGCAGTGAAGAGAGAGGGAGGGGCTTTGAATTCTTCCCCAAAGAGAGAGGCTTGAAGTTTGGAAAGTAATCAAGTGCGGCAAGGAGGAGGCCGGCGGCATAGGAGAGGGTTAGGGGGAAATAAGCAAGGGTTTTATTACTTTCTTAAATGGGATTCTCAAATTAAGGAATAGAATTTAATTCCAATCTAATTCAAATTTGATTTCATTATGTTTTAATAGCTAAAGCTACATAAAGGGCGATACTAGGTCAAGGAAAGTAGGGGTGTCAATTCGAGACAATAGGTCATATTCGGATCGAACCCAACTTGACCCAGGCGTAAACGGGTTGACCCAAACCCGACCCATTTAATTAAACGGGTCTGAGTTTTGAACCCGAACCCGACTGGGGCTAAACCCGACCCAGGTCAACCCAACCCGCCAATTTTTTTCTTTCCTGAAATAAATTTTTATTTTTTTAAAAGCAAATTGCAAATACTTACTACTCAAATCAAATATTGAAAATAATAAACAATTAACAATCAAATTGCAATAAAACATTAAACAATAAAATTTAAATTTTATTAATAATTTATATTTTACAATATGAAAAATTGGAAATTCTAGAATGCTCAAATACATTACAATTTTTTTTCCTTTTTTTAAATTGTTACAACTTACAGGTTACAAAAATATAATACAAATACAACTTAGCAACTATACAAGTATACAGCTACTTTGTTTAATTATTGTCTTTCACTCTTTCAGCCTATGCATAATTATCCCCTACTAATCAATGAAGAACCTGCAGCAAGTTCACAATAACATGCACTATCAGAGCAGCAAGTTCACAACAAAACTGTCAAAATCATAACAACAACAGCAAGCCCTAATCTCAGCAGCAACACTACACCTCTACACTCCAACTGTGTAACATAGTGGATTATGATGTATAATTTAATAATCATAACAACAGCAACACTACACAACAACAAACCCTATTCCAACTGTGCAACATAGCAGCAAGAAGCTCAATCATTATAAGCATAACAACATCAACACTTCAACAATTCAACCTCAGTTCCTGATCTCAAGTTCACAACAAAACCTTAATCAACATTTCAACCCCGGCTCAGTCATTATAAGCAAACCCTTATCCTCCATTTACAGATTTCAGAAATCGGAAACACCGAAAACACCATCAGACTGACAGTCCGAAATCCTAATTTCAGAAAATCCTAATCTACAATAACCATAATTTCAAACATTAAGCCTTTAAACTCCATACTTCAAAAATCCTAATCTACAATAACCCTAATCTCCAAAAGCCATTCATATTCAACTTAGCTTTCAAATACCAAAATGGCAAAATCCAAATGGCCAAAGTAGGGCAAAACGAAAGAACACATCTTCCATCAAAAATCTAAAATAGAAATCGGAAAAACGGTCACACCGCCGGAGGAATCACGATTCACGAGAGCCGAGAGGTCGAGAGAAGAAGATATCAACTATCAAGAGAGCTCCATTGGCCACTGCCAGTGCTCCTGAAGTTTTCGTCGCCGGCCACGGGAACTGCCGCAGCTCTCCGTGCTGCGCGCGAGATCACCTCGCTCGCTCTACTGTGCTCTGTGTGCCACCCTCTGCCCTAGTCCGGTATAAGGAACTGTTTGGATGCAGGATTTAAGCCGGATTTAGACAAGATTTGAGCTAAATAAATCCTGCCAACCGCTAAAAAATGCAAAGTTAAATCTCACGGTAAGTCTAAGCTCGACTTCACGGCATTTTCAACATTTTTGCCCTAAATCCCGGGTAATCTGACATTTTGGCGGATTTATCCAAAGAAGCGCGCGAAAGGGGACAAATATCGTTACCTTCGCGGCGAGCTCCCGTCGCGACTTCCAATCCGACAGCAGCAACGTCGGAGGAGGAGGAGGCGGCGGCGGAGAAGCTTCACGCGAAGCAGGACAGCAATGTCATAGGAGGCGGAGAAGCTCAAAGTGTCAACTCTACTTCACGCAACACAAACAGCAACGTCGTCGGAGGCGGAGATGCTCGAAGCGACGCTTTCAGAACTTACTTCACCCTACAGCAAACAAAATTATTTTTTTCACACAAATCACATACAAGACTCGAACTAGACCAAGGCGATCTGCGTACCCGACAGCAATAAAGAAATGGGGAAGAGGAAAAGCGGCGGATATGAAATATTAAAATAATTAATTAGATTATTTAAAATATAAATATTTAATTAAATAATTAGATGTAGATATTAATTAAATAATTAATTAGTAATATAGTATTTTATAAATTAATTAGATAAATATGTGTATAATTAATAATTAAAACTCTTTAAAATAATACTTTAAATTTTTAATGAAATAATTAGTAGTGTAAATAGTATTTAAATGATTAATTATTTTAAAAAATAATTAAATAATTAATTATATATTTACCATTCTAATTAGTATTAAAATATTTATTAAAATAATATCTAAATAAATAATATTATAATTTTAATTAAATCATTAGCTAAGTTAATGGATAATTAAATTAATTTTTAATTATATTATTTAAAATTATAAATTATTGATGTTAATTAAATTTTTTTAAGTAACTCATATTTAAAATATAAATATTATATGAATTAACCTACTTAAATCTTAAATAATATTGCAAAACAATCTCACATTATTTATAAGGACTAAACATACTTCTTTTTCTTTTTTAAAATTTTTTTTATGGACTAAACATACTTCTTGTTAAATAACTTTCAAGGTTTAACACTTTCCGAATTTAATAAATTTAGATTTAAAAAATTTATGAAACTTTGCTTAAATTAAATCCTAGTCGCATAAAACATACCCTAAAATTCTTTCTCGCAGCTCCCCAAGGACTATGAAGGCGTCTAGTGAACTAGGTTGAAAGAGCATATCAAATACAAGAAACTAAATATTCTGATTCTGTTGAGGGTCTAACTATTAACAATCATCTTAAGACTAATCAAAGGCGGATTAATTGCAAATAGCAATGGTGTAAATTTAAGAAAATTAAACAAAATAATGTACAAGCTAAAATTGTTTAGATATTAGATATAAACTAAAGTTGATGTAAAGCATTTTTTTTTTTAAGTTCCAATAATTAGAAAGAGCTCTTTTAATGTTTTTTTTTTTTATTTGCCTAGTGTAATTTTTAAAATAATTATTGCATATTAACATAAATAAGCTTCTAAACCTCCTAGTATTGCATACTTAATTTCCTAGTTCTAGGTTGTTAATCTATGATCTTGACTATGAATACTCAAAACTAATTTATATAAGAGGATTTTGCATGTCATTTAGAAGAGGAATTAGAGGTAAAAGATGTTGGTGAACCTTCTCAACCTGATCTACTTTCTACTAAATGAGCAGAGAGAGAGAGAGAGAGAGAGAGAGAGAGAGAGAGAGAGAGAGAGAGAGAGAGAGAGAGAGAGAGAGAGATGAAAATGAGGCATGCATGGGTGGAGAGAGGAGAAATTAGAAGAGGCGATACATATCATATGGAATAAAGAAAAAGAACCCTAGTTATGAGATCACAAATATAACTTCATGTACAAATCATTAGGGCTATGAAGCATATGAATGTGAGTGTAAGGAGAACTTGTATAGAGGTGAGGTTGGGGTGAGACTTTTAAGAATAATATTGGTGTAGCCTTAGAAGAATAAGAGACCCCAAAACCTTTGTGGTGATGTCCCAACCAATATGAGGAAAAGCAAGGAAGAATGAGAGCGATGTGTCTAGACCAAATTTAAGGTGATTCGGCTTTGTAGCTTATGCCAATAATATTGTGAGGGGGAGATTACACTATGAAAAAAAAAGTAGCACTTGTTACATAAAAATGTCCATCTAATCCATTCAATACTATGGATATGAGAGGTATAAGGAAGGAAAAGATGAGTGCAAAATGATTCTTTTATATATATATATATATATATATATATATATATATATATATATATATATATATATATATATATTTCATCACTCTCAAAAGAAAATTTTATTGAAAAAATATTTCATAAAGAAGAAAGGGCAATATTAATAGGAATCAAATATTAAGATACTAATTGTAACAGCTCAAACTCTTAATTATTTAGATATTATCAGATTTGGTCTAACGACCTCACAATTTTATCTAGTTTGCGTAACTTCTCAGGAAATCACCTATCTCAGAATTTTTCCAGGATGAGCACACTTAACTGTGAAGTTTCCTAAATAAAATTTTAACAATTACACCAAAAGGCGTCTCGATGTTTAAGAGTTTAGCTTCTTTTACTTAAGAGGTTTCACAATCTCACACACTTAAGTAACTAACGTCCTCGTCAGTATCCCTATCCAGAATCATCCACCAAGCAGATTGGATTCTAGAGATGGCCCCTACAAGTTCAAGTGGTGACTCCCGTTACATAGCACATATTATCATATATGATTCAAGAGGTGGCTCTCATAACGTAACACTTTGTCTTGTATGACACTTAGTTCATATATTACAGCTAGTGTAATGCTCTAATATTATTTGTAATAGCCCAAACTCTTAACTATCGAGAGATTGTTTGCTTTGACCTAAGTGCCTCATAATTTTATCATATTAGTGTAAATTCCTAGAAGGTCGCCTTCCTAGGATTTCTCCGGGATGAGTAGGTTTAACTACAGAGTTTTTTGAATGAAATTTCAACCAGTACAAAAATACGCGCTTCTATATTTAATAATTTAGCTTCTTTTATTTAAGGGATTTCAAAATCTCCCCCACTTTTTATGTTAGAGGAAATTCGAGAGAAATATTAGGAAAGAAAAAATAAAACTTAGATTTTGGAGGACACAGAACGATTTTTGTATGTCGACTATGCTAAAAAATTTGTTCTTCTCTAACCTATTTTTTATTTCAATAATTTTGTGTTCTTTATATTTTTTTTATCAAATTTATATTTTTGTTACTAAAAAATGAGAATAATTTTGTATTATTAAAACTTTCACCACATAACTTTTAGTTTGTAATTGATCTCATCAATATGAGCATTTTCACTAGAATATATTAATTTTTTTCTTGTTAAATTAAAATATATGAATTTTTAAAGTAAATGCATATTATATAAATTCGATATTTTTTTTTATTTATACATTTATGTATTTCATACATGATATTGACTTACATTGCATATAAAAAATAGCATTTACATGTAAGCAAGGAAAACTTGTTGTTAGCACTATAATGAATATGGATTGACTCTTAAAATATAATAAAATGCATATGAGGTTGAGTCGATAAGCTTTCTTTTAATTAAAAGATTAGTAATGTAATCCTAGTTATAGCGTATAACTAATTGACTGAATTACACCAACATGTAGAAGACGATGACTCTTAAATAATTATTGAAAGCCACTTCTGAAAATATATGATTAATATAAATAAATGAAAGATCGATAAGATGAAATTGACAGATTGATAGTTATGACATATAGTAGATGTAAGAAAATATCACATTAAAATTGCATGTCATGTCTTACTTTTCATAATTATACTCATGATAATATTTACCTGATAGTACATTAAATTGATTGACAGATTAATAACTCATACTGACATTAATATTAATACAACATAATATAACATATTGATGTGATTCATTAGATGATAATACTCTTTATCGTATATCTTTTGACTTCATTGAACATATTAATTTTATTATTATTTTTTGGAGATTGTTACTTCTTGTATAAAGTAATGATTGGTATTGGCTAAAATTGGAACATACATATTAATTATTTTGCCTTACATTGAAAGTAGTGATAGAGTTTTGATTTAATGCTGTGTTTTTTAGTTCATTATGTAGTTTTTAATGATTTCATGTCAGAGAAGAGATCATGACCAGTTGGAGTGAGGTTGATAGAGATCCTAAGATTTTTTTTTTTAAATATTTTTCCTCATTTTTTGTAGTAAGGAGTTTGAGATAGAGTAGTAATTATACCGATCTCCTAATTATTGTACATTAATTTTGGGAGAATGAATATAGCAAAATATTTTAAGGTATATAATTGTTAGTTGCCTTTACTGGATATACAAATTTATTATTTAAAAGATTTGGTTGATTAATTAAATATATAAAATAAATAATTCTTCTAAATTTGATTCTATGTTGTTGTAGTAACGACATGGATGATGAATAAATGAGATGGCATGGGCAACTATCCTAGATGCATGGTGATGTAAAGGCCTAGACTCCTGAGAAGATGGTGTTATATATAGATGATTAGGTGGACACATACACAAACATACACACATACATTACTCATTTTAAACTCCACTAATTATGAATTTGATTATTACTACAAGGTGAGTTTAGGGATGCAGAAGAATCATTCATGATTAAAAGTCAAATATGACCTACTCCACTGACATGATTTGAGTTTTTAAAATGAAAGAATCCAAAAAAGAAAAGGACAAACAAGCCCTAGAGGGATAAACAGACCAAAAAATCAAGCCCTTCAACTCTTATGATTGAGAGTTATGATAAATCAAAGTTTCTTTGATAGGTGTCATTAATTGTATGAGAAAATAATGTGATTAAAAAGTTCATGTACTTCTAAATGATTGGAATACACATATTGCCTATTAATGATATTATGCATTATGTGAAGATTTTAATTAATAATATACCCAAATAAAATAAAATTAAACTTTTATTCAAGAAAGCTTATATATGATATTCAATTTTGTATTTCTTACCAAATAAATGATTATTAAAATATAAGAAGAGTTGATGAGACATTGTCCACAAATAATTCTCATAGTGCTGATTAATTACAATCAATGGTGCAAAATTTAGGTGAATAAATCTATGATAGAAATTAAGGATTTTATATATGAAATCGGATATCCTCATCATTTAATGAGTTGGTTTGACTTCTTGCAATTAGAGGTTTGTGACTTAGAAAATCACAATGTAGCGAGATCTCTATTGATTTCGTTTGGGAACAAACAAAAATAAACATTTTCTTACTCACTAAAATCAACATATTTTTAATTCAAGGCAAGCTATTTCTATATATACTAGTTTAAATATAAGTGCATAAAATACACGTTGCAAAATTTTAAATATTAATTTAAATTCTATAATTTAATTAAAGTTTATATCTGAATAATTTAAGATTTAGACAATTAAGTCAACATAGGTGCATAGTTTTAATATTAATGAGATTTTAAATATCAATAAAATATATTTTGTGCATGTTCAAAGAATTTTTAAAATTAATACAATAATTATAATATCAAATTTTAAAAAAAAAATTTAAACAAATGAGTGTAAATAAAAAAAATCTTTTAATTTTAATAATAAGAACACAAATTGTTGAATTTTTTTACTATTATTTATTGTTATGGGTGCATTTTCATTGACTTGTCTTTCCTTGCGTTATTATTATTTTTATTTATTTTAATATGAGTAGCATACTAAATTTAATTTGATTTTTATTCGATGGACTGATTATAACAGGATGTCAACTTATTCATTAATGTTAGTAACTATAAATGTTTATATAAGTTAATAAAAAAGTGAAAATTTTCATTATTTAAACAAAAGAATTTGTATTTACTTGATAAATAATTGCGAGATTAACATTTTTTTTACCAAGAATTAAAATATAATCTGAAATCAAATGTAATTCAATTTTGAGATTATTGCTATTGCTCATTTGCTGTCAGGAAATCCTTGCAAGAAATAAACTTTAAAATTGTCCTTTGATTGGATGTAATTAAAAATCCATAGATTTTTAACTCAACAAATGACAGAAAACAAAAATAATTCATTTTGCAAAATATTATTTTCATCTACAACTAAATGACCCCCTAAAAGTATTTTTATTTCATATATATATATATATATATATATATATATATATATATATATATATATATATATATATATATATATATATATATATATATATATATATATATATATATATATATATATATATATATATATATATACAATTACCATTTATAACATTTTTTCTATATATTAAAAGAGTCATACACATAAACAAGATAAGAGATGTAATTACAATTAGCAGATAAATAGTAGATATATATTACCTTTATAAATTATGTTTGCATAAGAGGTACACTCACATGCAAATAGATTTTAAAAATAAACAAATAAATCTAATCACTCACCTAAATTTTTTTGCTTTTGTCACCAATGTTATGGTATTGCTACAATGCTCCAATATTATTTTAGAAATAAAAGCAACTTTCGATTGATTGTTACTGCATCCCAAACATAAAGAAAGGAGAAACAATAATTTTGGAAAAAAGAAAAAAAATCATTTTTAATGGAAAATGAATCCAATGTTCGAATCTAACTCTATAAGTATCAATGCAAGCATCATCACAAGGTAGCAAGTTCAACAAAAAAATGTCAAAAACATTGATTGCAATATTAATTCTTACAAAGTCTCCTGATATATGGTATCACCCACAAACAAATTTGGATCGAACATTCTTTTAGGGAGATGAGCAATTGAGCATGGACAATGCCTAATACAAGAGGTCAAATTATGGAACCTATTAAGGAAAAGGAAAGATCGCCTTTGGTAGAGCACCAAAACTTGGTTATCACTTGATAGTTGAGTCAGATGGAAGCACATCTGAGCTGAATGATACAAGAAAACCTTAAGTAGGTTCTAAGAGCAACTCCTTGAAACTCCTAGAATTTGGTTTCTTAATTCATGGATCATAACAATTTTTAGTACACTCACCTTAGCTACATTAATTTAAAAAATGTACCTTCCTAAGGAGAGTAATAATGAATAATCTTTCCCTCTTTATATTAGAAATGCCAGCCTAAATCATCCATTGCATTTTCAATTCAAATAGCAGGAGATCAAACTCACCTAAGTTCAAATGCTAACTCTCAAAGCTTACATAAGAAAAATGAATCCAGCAAATTAGGTTGCGCGCTCATTCAAGTCAACAATTTTCTTTTCTTACTATTTACAATATTGTGAATTGTCAACTATTATTCACAACATTTAGGCAAGCATCACAACACACATTCTCAAAACTTAATTTCTCTTAGAAGATAATTTTTTTGGGAATTCAAGGGACAGCTTTGTCACTCAAATTTTTTGCATATAGAAGTAATTAGAAAGCTCATAAACTTTCTTTAATATGATGCAATAATCTAGCGAATCTCTCCAACATTTTATTATTTGTTTTCAATCGAAGGTGTTAAATGAAGACTTAAAATTTATAGTCGCCTGGGATACACTCACTCAAGCTCTCCAAGAAGGTCATTTCAGATATGTGCTAGAGTTACAACAATGAAAGACTTTGATAGTGTTATTTGAATTTTGAACTTATCAATAGCCAAATTAATGCAAAAAAGTACAATAATTTGAAGATTTTAACTTCAAGCATTTGATATCGTGAAGTCACATGAAATTTATGACAACGCAACCATTTTAACTAAATAGATCTCATGAAGCATTTAATTTGATAGATACAATAACTCACATGAATAATCAACAATAACCTCGACATAATCAATGTATAAATGAACAATGAAGCCCTCCAAATTATTGACCTCCATTTAAGGAAAAATAGTTAATCTTAAATAAGTATCATATTTACACTATTTTTTTAGTATCAAATGCATAGTTGGTCAATGATATTAAAAGGTCTAGTTTTGATGGCCTCCTCCAATGTCTACATAATCTCATACTTGGGACCCTTCAAAATATCATTTTTTTTTTCAAAATGAGTGCAACTATGATACCTTTGATTTAGAAATCTCTAAAACCTTGTCAAAGAACTCATCAAAGTTGGAAACTTTAAAGAATTTGTTCTTGCAAAACATGGATGCCGTTATGGAGATGCAACTATTAAAGAAATAATAAATGAAACAACTAGTTCATAAGTCCTTTCCCGCAAAGACATTGAATTAAGATGGATGCACTCACAAAATTGTAGCATAAGGAGAGACTTACCTAAGATGTAAACTAATCTAAAAAATAAACATAATAGAAAAAAGTCATATAAAACTTGGTTGTAATATTTTGAAACAAAAGCTTAAATATACTCCCACATCTCTAATACATAACTTATAATAAAACCTTACATATACTTACAATATTGAAATATATTTTATGTAATATATATTTGGTAAATTCTTAATTAAGTGTTTTAGCAAGTTTCTATTCAGAATTCGGCTCAAACTTGCTTAGTATAAACCTCAAAAATTTACTTATTATTAATTAAAACTCAATTAATTTCTACTCTACCAACTGCTGATCAATTCATTGAGGTTCATTGTTATTCAGACCATCTAAGAATTTTTCATAAAAGAAAGAGAAAATAAGGTAAACAAATTATAAAAAAATAAGTTCATGTCATTGATTTAATTAGTAAAGCGTCAAAAAGCCGCCCAAAATGATCTGAACCAAAAAGACAAAATGCATCCTTCTATAATTACTCTCAGAAGAACCCTAACCACTCTCTCTCAAGAAACTCAGAGCTAAAATCTTTAGCGCATTGAAGTATAATAAACTATATCATGTCATACATAGTTGGTCCCACCATGCTTCCTCACACCATCGAAGTAAAATGGTATGCCTTGTTGGTATTTGTCCATGATCTTAACTATGTACTCTTTGAATTCAATGAACTCTTTCATGATAGCATCTTTGGAGGGTTTAATTAAAAGTCAATTTAACCAAGATAAAATTTAATTTCTTCAAAGCTTTCTGCAATTGATAATTAATTTGCTTATGAAAGAAGCATGAAAGCTAATGCTTTAAATCTCCCACTCGGTCAAAGATAACTCCAAGCTAAAAATATTCTCCTAAACTTAACATCCATTTGCATATGTTAAGCTCTCAAAGGCATTGAAGCTTCCTACTTATACGTACCCTTCCAAGTTGACATTTACTTTCTTAGTGAATTCCTCAACAAACTTCCAACCACCATCTTCGATTGAAATAATTAAAGAGGAGCGAGTGAGTGAGCAAGAGAAAGAAGCAAATGCTAAAAGAGGAAGATAGACAACAAATCTAAAAAAAGAAATGTTAACTTTATCCCCAAAAAAAAAAAAAAAAAGGTAAGGAAAGGGCTGTTTGGATGCATGATATGAACAAGATTTATGTTGTCAAATGAAATTTGAGATTATTTTAAATTTTGCAGCAAAAAAAATCCTTATTTTTTCCTCTTTTTCCAAATATCCCGGATTTACTAAATATGGGAACATAGTAGATTTACATGATTTGGGCCAAGAAACACACGAATGGTGAGAACCTTCACTGTGGGCGAGCTCCATCATTACTCCCATCTTTACTTCCGATTAATATCGTCGAACTGTCGTGACATCTGTTTCGATCGGAATGGAACTTCGTCTAATGAGGCTAAGAAGCTAGCGACTCATTTAAAACTCTACCTGACGTGAAGGAGGCGACGTCAAACAACAATGAAAAAATGGAGAAGATGAAAAGCAATCCCGTTTACCTTCACAGCAAGCAAAGTAGGCGAAGTTGAACAACAACCAAGAAATGGAGATTTAATTTTACAATTCATACAGAATACGAAGACTAAGATCGAGGAGTAATTGTAATAACTCCAAGAATAGGAGGGTGAATCAAATCATAAATAGAAGAAGAGAGTCAACAAGGTCAGGATAATACTTGAGGAAATAAAATGAAAGATCATGATTTGTTATTGGTGGAAACAAGTCGCTTTTATAATAGAAGTATAGATATATATTTATATATATTACAAATAATATGATGTACTGGTCCCACTATCACTTTTACATTATATTCTTCTTTGTATGTAACACCACATTAGATATATAATGATAATAATTTTGCGAAATTGTTAATAGTGGTTATCCATTGTAACTTGATATGTCACACACACACACACCCAAATAAATCAATAAATATACATATAAACTTCTATTTTTCGGACTTATACGTACTAACAAGAGCTTCATACACTATGTAAAAGCATTTCTCCTTCAGTATGCATGTCGTTTTTCGTGGCAAGGCTATACTGTTTTGAGCTAGATCTCTCATTCCATTGCATTAATCAACTAGCTTGCCACATACAATGAACTTGGCCAGCATTTTTCCCTTCTCTTTTGAAGGGCATGGAATAACCCCGTTAGTGGTCATGACAGCCATCTTTTTGGCATCTTTTCTCCTCTCTGCACACTTTATCTCCTTTATTGGCCACAAACTAGCCAGAGAGAATCTCTCTAAACACTCCATCAAAGCTTAAGAGAGCTAATAAAAGTCTAACGTTATGATCAATATTAATCTTACAGTCACTTCACCATGATATTGAGAGAAGAAAAAAAAAAAAAAGACGAGGATGAGAAAATAATGCTATAGCTTATAACAAAATAGTGGTATATATTAATTACTATTCCTTCACCTGACCTAGAAACATGACCAAGTTCATTGCATGGAATCAGAAAACCAATTATACCATATATATTCATATATGGTTGGTTCTCTATAAATAGGGGGAATGAAGCAAGGGGTTGCTCAAAGCGAAACATGCAGCAGTAAGAATGAAGGAAATTACTGTATCTAAGGTGGTGGTTGAGTGGTCTCCGGAGTTCCCTTAAGCACTTCACTGGGGGAAGGGGCTAAATTGCATGACACCCAATGAAGTGTTTGGGGGAACTCTAGGTGCCACCCAACATATAATAGTGTGTACAAACTTGTCAGAGAAGGTGATTATGAATTTATAGTTATAAGCTTCATCACTCATTAAGAATGAGGCTTTGTTGGAGTCATTTTTTTTCTTGCTTCTTAAAGCGACTTAATTTTTAGTATCAATTTAAAATTTTTGTACTAAAAATTTACTTTAAGAAGTAATAAAAACAAACAAAATTATGTTGCATGATGATTATTTATTGATGAAACTATTCGTCACAGGGTCCAGGCTGAAAGAAATGTCAATGGTGGTGTGGAATCAAATTAAGAATGTCAAAATCATTTTCTTATGTCCTAATGTGTCCTCATGTTTCTTGGTGGGATAGAATCTCATTAGGAGTGCCAAAATCATTGGTTTAATTGAGAAATTATTTGGTGCGGAGATTAAATTAGATTTCATTTTTTTAGGGTTTTTTTTTTTCATTGCGGTATTTCAGTGTTCACAAAGCAAAAACACAGCTAAAGAGCAACAAAAATAAAACACATCAAAAGGACAGTAAAACACAGTGAAAGCACAACAAAAAGACATCAAAAGTGTAAGCGCATAAAAAACGCAATAAAAACGTAACAAAAGCGCAGTGAATTACACATTATAAATTTATAGAAATTTTTCCTTACAAAAGAACTCAGTGAATGTTCATGTGTCCAAATTTAAATGGAGTCCGAACGTAAAGCTATGGCGCCAGACTGCACCAAATAATTTCTCGATTACATGACCTTCTCTTTCAGATAAAATTGAGAGAATCAAATCAATCAGGAATCTGTCTCAAATATATTTGAGCGGGACGACCTGATTAAAGGATTTTTTTTTTTCAGATATCAAACTTGAAACTTCTTCCTCTGTATTTATGAATTTAATTTTTATAATTATTTTTATATTCATAGGAAATAATTTGATAAGAAATATTCTCATCTCAAACTGTTTTAAGCTCTGACGGATTAAATATCATGCAAAAGCTGAACAGGTCCAAAGAAACCAAATTAGCTCAAAAATCCATTTTTGGGCCTGCTTGTCGTCTCGTCTCCTCGCCGTCCTCGTAACTAACCTTCCATCACGCTACAAATCCACAAGCGACGGGGCTCGCCGGACTTCATCGAGTCTGTTCCCTCAAAAGCAGTTTGGTTGCCCATCTTTTCTCCCGCTTACGATACTATATGGCAATGCCTTCGTTGGCCAGTGGCCGCCGCCAAGTAGATGTGGTTCACAAGAAGAACTTGTTTCACGATTGTTTTCTTTCATCCATCCATATTTTTATGAACGATAGGTAAATTCATTATACTCCTCTTTGCGATCTCCTCTCTGCCTCTGCCTAAAAAAGTGCACTCATGGTGTTTGATGATTTGCTTCACTATCTCTAGTTACAATTTCTTAGAGATCTTCTACTAACCATGCCATTTCAAGTATTTTTATTTATTTCTTTGCAGCGAATGCAAATGATCATTAATGTTGGGCGATTGAACTTATTTCTAACTATCCATAATCTCAAGTATTTCATACAGTTTGCAGCATTGGATAACTAAATTGGGTTTACGTGTGGTCTCCTTCGACTCTATTTCTCTGTAATTTATAACAGTTAGATAGCGCCTTTAGAAGAACGTTTTTCCCATGCTTTGTGGTGACCACTCTGGCTTTAAATTGTTTTATTCACGCTGATTACATAATGCATACTAAGCTCTGAGTTATTTTGAACAAGTTCAACAATAGGAAAGTAAGGATTTAGGCTTTGTTTGGGACAGCTTTTGGCCACAGCTTTTTCGTTGCTTCCAAAAATTTTTTGTTATAGAAAGATGCTGTTGAAAGCGGTAAGAAAACTATCCTAAATAAAGCCTTAAAATTTAAGCTTTGTTATCAGTCAAAGGAAGTTTGCATGCAGATCTTACATGAACAATGGTCACACTAATCGGTTGCTACTACTTCCTGTTATTTGTCATCATATGGTGGCCATGCCGAGCATGAAAGAGATGGAATGTAAGGGTGGAGTCTTGGAGAACAAAAAGTAATACTACTTCTCTACTTACTGTGAGGTGTGATAAAAAGCTTAATGACTTAGATGTCCAGTTCAAAATGAAAGAACTGAACTTATTTACCTCTGGTCATTTGTTGGAGATACATGAAAGGGGATTAGCAGTCTTTCAAAAGTTCAAACTATCATAAATAACCATGGAAGATGCAACACCATCTAATTTCAGAAATCTAGGTCCTTGTGTTGATTCACGAAGAGCATAGAGAATGGTATGATTTTTTTTTCTCAGTAGTAACTGTTTAATTATCAATTATTTGTAGAAAATTTAATTTTAACTTTCTGGTTATTATACGTTTTTTTTTCTAGTAATTGACTACAGGTCTTAATTTGTATGGCCCTACATAAACCTTGGTTTGTTGCTTGGGCTATGCAAATTTTCTCTTTCAATCCTTTATACATAATTATCCTAACCCCATTTCTATTATTATCTTTTCCATCATATAATAACTTATAACCTTCCCAAATTCCAGTAAGACTTTCCTCCTTTACATTTATTTTCTTGTGAATAAGCAATACAACAACAACAACATCATCAAGTCTTTATCCCACTACATGGGGTCAGCCGTGAATAAGCAATATTTATTATTATTCTAATCATTATATCTACTAATTCTCTTAATTTTTCATTCAAAGTTACTCAAAATTCACTTATCAAATATAATCATAGATTTAAACCTAGTCAACCATTGCTTGTTTTTCACCATAATCAGTGTAATTTGTGACACTCCACTAGTCATCCAGGTGGTTACAGGTTACTGTTACATGGCCATTGTAAGAATTAATTTTTTCTTATACCATCTTATTATCAAAATTTTAAAGGAAAAATCTGAAAGAGAGGACAACCAAGTCCAAGTCCTTGATACAGCTTATTGAAGTTTGATTTTATTTTCATATACACTTGTTGAACTAAATTAAGGGGATTAGAGTTGACACGACTTGAATCAACGAATAAATACACGATCATAGCGTCGATCAGAGTATTTGATTTTATATGTTCACATTAGGCCTCCAAGGCCTCTTATAAGAAAGATTCACTCATTAAAACACAAATTGTCCAGACTGAAGCTCGTTGATTTACTGGAGTATTTAGTTTTATACATTAACATTAGACCTTAAGGTCTCTTATAAGAAATATTCACTCATTAAAAATATAAATTCTCAAATTGTCACTCATTAAATCGATCGGAATATTCTATTTTATATTTTCACATTAGGTTTTCAAGGTCTTTTATAGAGAAAATTCACATATTGAAATACATACTCTCGATTCCGACGTCTATAAGAAACTGAACTCAATTCTCTGTTGACAAATAAGCAGAGTCGACAAGGTTCAAATAATGAAGTGAAATCACCCATAAATTTGATGCTGACCGTGTTGAAAGCTAATCTCAACCAAAGGTGTTTCTATTTTTCAAATGCCCCCAAATCTCAAAATTAATCCCGAAGAGGTTCAAATTTTAGTAAAATTCTAAGTATGATATTCATTCAATTTTAAATACATAAAGATGAAATTAAATTACCTAATAACTTGAAACGAAAATCCATCCACCCTTTGTAATAGTCTATCGAGGTGGATAGATTTAGAAATCAATTCATCTCACAAAGAGCGAATGTTCAGTTGAGATTATCATCAGGATTCATTCTTAGACCATCTCTTGCGAGTAAGGACATGATATGTGTTCTCTATTCGGTGGTCACTATAAAATGATACCACAGGTAAACAATTATGATCGTGATCCTCTAATTGAGTGGTTTAACGCTAAATGATACTACTAAATTACGATCACGGTCAGAGCTCGTATGTTCCCCAATGACTCTAAATCCTTGAATAATGAATCAATAGGATATAGTTGATAGGGTATAAATGCCCTTTATTAGCTAAGGTGGACTCAAATCTTCCTCCTTAGGCAAATATTTACTCTAAGTCTATAAAGTACTCTTGGATTACACAACCCATAGCTACCTACAAAGATTCTTCGATCAGGTTGGGTCGACTACCTCCTTTGACTAAATAGGCTAGGGACCATGACAGCCCGTGATGACATAATCATTGGATCTTGATTGGGTCTATCATCATCCCTTCATCACCCGCTTCAAGTGGACATTGAAAATTTTTAAATCTTAAAAATCCCCAAATTCAAAATCCAAACCCCAAAGCTGCTGCTACTATGTCTTTTCTAACGACGAGTCTTAATTGAAAGTGCTCTCTTGTTATTGGGAATGATAGTCAACTATAGGGACTTGCACCTATAGAAAACCAGATCTCAGATCATAAACTCCTTGCGAAATGAGACGAAATCTATAGACAGTGTGTTATCTAAAATTCAATCCGCCTTATGAAAACTTACTGCGGAATCTAAACTCATTCCAACTCTCCCGTCTATAAAAAAGGGTGCGGAGAGGCTGGGGTTGGAGCCCACGATTCTCTTTTGTTGTCAAAATTCATAACCAAAGTATGCCAATGTTTCTGTACATATAAATACTGTTAGTTTGGTTTACTATTGCAAAAATTTGCAATGTCATCAGCATACCATTAAGATTAGGAAAAAAAAACTAACTAAACTTCGTTTTTTATTTTATTTTATAGAGTCTTCCAGTGAAAGATCAGTATACCATTAATATTAGGAAAAAAAAAACTAACTAAACTTCGTTTTTTTTTGCTGATTTTATAGAGTCTTCTAGTGAAAGCTTTTACAATTATGAGTTGACACATTAGTTTAAATAAGAGATGCTTTTGGGAAGAGTCACACAGCGGCTGCAGTTATCTCACATAATGATGACGGTATTGCAATTTCAAATCAACTCGGCTCCATTCTGCTGCCAAAAGAGAATATTCCTTAGTAAAGTTATAAGCGGGTACATGGAAAACGAGGAAGGTGAGGAAGAGGGAGAGAAACCTTACAAGGATGTTCCAAGGCCTGGGAAGAAAGGGGAGAGAAAGCCATATGCAACCCCCATGAAAGAGCTTATCCGCAGGGCAAAGGAAAAGAAGAAAGCAAGACAAGAAAACCCTTGTCAGATCCTTGAACATGCTCCAGAGAATGGTCTCCTTGTTCCCGAACTCATTGAAGTGGCCCATCAAGTCCATCTTGACAGGAGTTCACTGCTACATGGCCTTTCCAAGCTCGTTGAAGGTGATCCAGCAATCCCAATCCATAGATGCAGGTGATTTGATTTTCTTAAATCCATTATGTAATTTCAACACATTAGTTTATGGCCATGTTAATTACTTGGATTTGTCAGGTTTTGTCCCGAATTGCATGTTGGCTGGCATGGTCATGAAATAAGGTCTTGTGAAGGCCCTGGCAGTGGTTCTAGGAACTCTTACCATGTATGGAGAAGAGGAGGGGTTAAAGATATTGTTGGATTTGCGTATTGTTACCATCTTTTTGATAGAGTGGGAAAGCCAAGAGTAGGGCACAAGGAGAGGCTCGATGTTCCAAAGCTTCCAGCCATATTGGAACTGTGTATCCAAGCAGGTCTTAACCTTGATGATTACCCAACCAAAAGAAGAATCGCACCTGTGTACTCAATTGACGGAAGGATTGTTGACTTTGAGACGCATAAAGAGGACGATTCCATTACAGATCATCTACTTGTCCCAGTAAGTTTTATAGACTCTATTTCCGAAGAGGAAGAGAATATGAATTTAAATGAATTGGCTATGAAAACATTAAGATCTTGGTTTGATTTGAGAATAGGGGCAAGTAAGCTAATGAAGAAGTACAATGTGGTAACATGTGGATACTGCCCTGAAGTTCAGGTTGGACCAAAGGGACACAAGGTGAGGATGTGCAAAGCTGCAAAGCATCAGTTTCGAGATGGACAACATGCATGGCAGGAAGCCACTATTGATGATTTGATCAAGCCAAACTTTGTGTGGCATGTAAAAAACCCAAAAGGTCCCCCATTGGCCAATGTGCTCAAGAGGTACTATGGGAAGGCACCAGCTGTGGTGGAGCTCTGTGTGCAAGCCGGTGCACCTATCCCCAAAGAGTGTAGTAGTATGATGAGATTGGATGTTGTTCTCCCTGATCTTGATGAGTATGATCTTGTTTCCTGATAGAATGCATTGTTTCCCCTATCCGAAGGCAATGTGTATCCTACCCCAAATCATTTTGAACTGTGGACTTTTTATGAAGATGGAGCTCTCAGTGATCACAAATTGACCGTCCCTGTAACATCCTATAATCCTTTCAACTGATTGAAATAATTACTTTTATGGTTGGACGTGCGTTTTAAGCTATACAGGCAAGCAAACTATGAAAGAATCATGGCCTTCAGACGACTGCTAGTCTTGAAAACGGTAAGTGCCCACTGTATTGAAAAAAATTGAATACAAATATATACAAAATTGAACCTATGGTATTTAGAAAGTCGATTCTTTGAAAATTTTGACAGATGCAACCAAATTATTCTGATGCATGCATGGTGCCATATCCCATGTCTCAAGATAAGCTAGATGGAAACATCAAACATGTCATGTAACCAAGGTACCTGGGATATTCTTGGATGTATGAAGTGTCAAGCACCTTACATCAATGAAATAAAAAGTAACATTACGTTGATATCATTGTTTTTTCCTTTTCAATTTTGGTACATGGTTGATGCTCATTTTAAGCACTAAATGATCGTGGAGATCAATTATCTCACATTTTATGATTTTTTTTTATCCTAGCTATTTGTCAATCAAAATTGATTTACTACTGGGATTCCATCTCTTTCTCAACTCCCCTGTCATTCCTTCCCCTTACATTTTGCGGGAGCAAACATCTCCAAAGTTTCAAACAGTTTATTTTGTTTTCACCGTGAGTGAGATTGGCGCTTTCTGCTTCTTTAACGTCATTCTCAACTGTATTCTGCAGGAGTCTGTCAAAGGACGTAAGGTGATTACTGTGCTCCTCTTTCTATTTATGCATTCTTATTTTTACTGCTGCATTCAACGAATGAATGGCCCTAAAGCATCTTGTGTCATCAGCCATGGCAGGCCTGTGCCTACTGCACGCCTTCTTAGTCCCTTTTGTATTTTACCTCTTTGAGAAGGCTAGCATTCTTACAGCCACCAATTATCACATATTGGAATTGTTACAAGAACACCCGCAAAGTAATTTTGCATTTTTCCCTGAAATGACTGTTATATAAAATTGTGTTGATAGAGTGAAATTTTATCTGATTGTTCCATAAAGTTCTGCACACATAGATAAAAGAAGCATACAAGTGGTGCAAAACTTTTTACTATGATAATCCAAGAAGAAAAAAAAATCATGGGACCTAGCCTAACTAAAATAATCCACTATATAGATAAATATACAAAAGTTTGCCTTTCCCTTTAACTGATGGAGAAGTGATTACAAAGTTGGGATTGTAGGCTTGGCCTCTAGTGGTGAGTGCAGTGAAAAAATATTGGAGAAACAAATAATGGTGAAGACTGTCAGTGTTGATCCATGTTTAGCAAAAGCTCTGAGGTGATAATGGTCATTAATTTTAGTTGACAACAAATAATGGTGGTTGGGCGACCATAGACGTCGGTGTCAGTTGATCAATTGATGAAAGGCAATGTTGGTTGAGTGAAGGTGTTTAGGTGATGATTGTAGGATGATGATGTATTATGATGGCGATTGGATAACCATGATGGTCAGATAAGGATGATTGGACAATAATGTTCAGATAATGCTGGCCGGGAGATGTTGGTTGTTGGTGTCGATCTACAAGAAAAGCTCTATGATTATTCAAATTTATGAGCGCTCTACAACTCCAAGCCCTCTTCATGTGTGGAATGTAGTTCTATTTATTGATTTTTATGGTGGCATTTTGATTATTTTTTTAAATCCCAAAACTCTGTATTAAATGATTTATAATGATCCCTTTGATCATTTGATATTTTTTTAGCATTTGAGTGCCTTAATGCATTTGAATTTGGTGGCCTAGGCTCATTGGATTTCTTATGTCTCGATGGACATTTTAACTATAAATTTATTGATAATAAATGTTAGTTGATTATAAAATTTTAATTAAAATTCTTTCATCAAGACTAGTATTTTATTAAGATGAATATTTTGGAGTTGTATTAAGAATGAGCTTGTGATACGCCAGGGGGGTTCTACCTTGTGGAGCCCAGGGGAGTTAATATTCGAATTTAGAAATAATTAGGAGAGTTTATTTAGGGAAAGAAGACTGATTTGAATTTAGATTGGGGAGGAACTTAAGAAAGATTTATTTTAGGAAAGAAGGATGATTTAAATTCAGATTTGTGAGGGAATTAGGAAAGTTTTATTTAGGAAAAGAGGACTGATTTGAATTCAGATTTGGATGAGAATTAGAAAAGTTTTATTAATGAAAAGATGACTGATTTGAATTCATATTTGGGAGGGAAATATGATAGTTTATTTAAGGGTAATTAGGTAGTTTTATTTTTATTATGTTATTTATGTTTGCTATAGTTTTATTAGGAATTGTTCCTAGCAGCATTTAGGATTTGTGGAAGAGCTGATATACCTCTCAATAGTAGATCACTTGTATCTTTCTTTCTTATTGAAGAGATAATAAAAAATCAGCCCCTATCATTATATTCCTGTTGTTTCTATTTGTTTCTTCTAGTTTTAATTCCAAGACATATCAAATTGGTATCAGGGCATTTTTTTGTGACCTATGACAACAAAAAAGGTGAAAGCGTTGGAAAGTGAGATGGAGCAAATTAAATCTGGCATGAAGAAGTTCTCAACCATGGAAGGAAGGCTTTCATTTATGGAAAACCGATTAGGAAGGGTGGAGGAGATGAGGATGAAGCTTATAGAGATGTAATCTAAAACTCTATTGGTTGTTTCGAATGCTAATTGATAGGAAGTAGATGTAATTTCTACCAAATCAACGTACTGCAAGAAGAATTTGGGAAGAACAACACACCATAGAACTTTTTATTACAAGAAATACGAAAGAAAATAACAAGTTATAGTTGGATCTTCAATTGGAGAGGAAAATCCAGCTCTCCCAAATATCTATCCACCGGCTAGAGCCCTCATAATTTAAGAAACCCTAATTTTAGAAAACACAAGCATAATATGAAATCACCCTATAGTTAGCCTTAAATAGGTAATTCCCTCCCAAATAAGCCCCCTTTCCCTAATTAAGTCCCTCTCAGATTTGAATTCAAATTAGATCTCTTTCCCTATTCAATTCTCACCCAATTATATATAAAACTTTCATAAATAATTTCCCATTGATTTCTCCTTACATAATGAATATTAACTCTCTTGAGCTTTTCCTAAATAATTTACTCTCATATTTGAATTCAAATTAGATTTCTTTCCCTAATTAATTTTCTCACAAAGTTAATTAAAAGTTTTCTAAATAATTCCCCCTCTCTCTTCTTGCCCGCTGCCCACCCTAGTGGGGCTCACTGACTCAGCCACCGGTTCATCACTGACCCTAACCAAGATTTGATTGGGATTCCCTTGGTCGAATCTAAGGGAAAAGAGATTGAACATGAAGAGTTTAACGAGAAGAGTTTCTTTCATCAAGAGTCACCTCTTAAGGCTACGATAAGGGGTGTAATAAGGTTTGCAGATTGGGGGACAACAGGAAGAGGGTTTTGTGGTGGAGGTGGTCGACCACTGTGGGAGGCCTTTCGGGCATGGGGAATAGACGACCGGAGGAGGGTAACGAGCCAAGCCATGAGGATTGGGTTATGCAAGGAGGGTGGAAGAAAGATGGGATTCCTACCCTTGATACACGAGAGAAACATAGAGGGATCATGACAACCGCTACACTGGAGGAGGAAGAAGTTATTGGGGCAGTGACGATTCTAGGGTGAGAAAGATGAAGATGCAAATGATTGAGGACAAGGAAGATGAGCAACTCAGAACTTTCAACAAACTAATTGAAGATGATAAAAAAATAATCATCTAAATGAATAATCTTATTGAGCCGCATAAGGTTCTTGAAGAGCACGGTCTTTCATGTTTGGAGCTTTTACATTGAAGACAAATTGCATTTTTTTGATAAAGCAAAAAGCATACAAAGTTGTAAGATGGGCTAGAAATCACTACTTGTCCTCCATTAGTGTTCCTTCTATTAGTAATGGTAGATTTTTGATACCCGTGAAAGCTTGAAGATTGCTATTGCAATGTTACGGAGCAGGAATCAATTTCAACAAAGGCCTTAGAGAGCATAAAGAATCTTGTAAAAGATGAGTATGAAAGCAATTTTGTTTCAGTAGTTGTACCCTCAGATGAAATAAGGGTTAATTTTGATGATATTGGGCTCTAAAAGATGTGAAGAGAACTTTAAATGAACTTGTCACGCTTCTTATGAGAAGGCCAGAGCTTTTTTCACAAGGAATTTTGCTCTTTGGCTCACCGGGAACAAGTAAAACTCTTCATGCAAAAGTCCTTGCAACTGAAGCTGGAGCAAATTTTATCAATATAACCGGATATGCTCTTACATCAAAGTGGTTTGGCGAGGCTGAGAAGCTCACCACGACGCTCTTTTCTTTTGCATCTCGACTAGCACCTGTCATTATTTTCGTAAATGAGGTTGTCAGCTTACTTGGTGCACATGGTGGTGCCTTTGAACACGAAGCAACAAGAAGAATGCGAAATGAATTTATGGCAGCTTGGGATGGTTTAAGGACCAAGGACAGTCAAAGGATTCTTATTATATGTGCAACAAATAGATCATTTGATTTGAATGATGCTGTGACATGTCTTCTTTCAAGAAGGATATATGTAGACTTTTCAGATGCTGAAAATTGCATGAAAATCTTAAAGATATTTCTGTCCCAAGAAAGCCTTACCCTAACTTTATATTTGACAAGTGAACTAATGCAATAGAAGGTTATTCTAGAAGTGATTTGAAGAATCTTTCCATTGCTGCAACTTACAGAACGAACCAGGAATTTCTTAACAAAAAGAGGCCAGGTGAATTTACTAAGCAGAAATCTACATTAGCTGACATTTTTCATATTAGAAGACTAGCTTCCAGTGTGGAAGTCGATATTGTGGGAGCATCTATTTAAATTGCCATTCCTTGCCAAAGCAGGAGTCCTCAATAGCTTCTTCAAAGAATTGCACATTCAAAGAAGGCGATAGAGTAAAATATGTAGGTACAATGCATTCTTCTGGGCTATCTTTTCCAGCTCAGAGAGGTCCACATTATAGATTTTGTGGTAAAGTAATTCTGACATTTGAAGAAAGATAATCCAAAATTGGTGTAAGATTTGACAAACAAATAGTTGAAGGTAATGATTTTGGATGTCTATGTGGATCAGGGTTCTCCTGTACAGCTGACTTGCTTCGTCTAGATTGTTCTGGCCCAAATGATTACTGAAGGATTGCTATCACTAAGTTAATAGAGGTTGTGATTGAAGGAGCTGAGGAAAAGAAAAAGCAGGAGAAACTGGCAGGCCATAGATACTAGAGAGCTCTTTTACAGCTTCCATTAAGATGATGTCCAGCCGAGTTTGTTATGCATAAGTGCATGGTATATGTTGTTCCCTTTAACAAAAAGCTTCCAATTCATTCTCAGCATCTTAGGTTTATTGTTTAGATGATACTTATCAGGTGGACGGATTTGTCGGGGTACGAAGCTACATGGGAGCTATATAAGATGATTAGGAGACCGTTTTTGTCCTTCCACCTTGAGGACCTTGAGGACGATATACTTTTTTGGGGGGGAAGTATTAATAAAATAGGGAGGTTCACCTTGTGGGGCCCAATAGAGTTAGTATTCACCATATAAGGAGGAGAGATCAGGGGAGAGATAATTAGAAAAGTTTGTTTACGGAAAGATGACTGATTTATATGCACTTGCAATTGGGAAACACCAAGACGACATTACCTGCGCAGGTCATTAGACATCCTATGCTTATTCAATGCTTGTGTTGAATTTACAAGTTTGGATGCCCGCTATTATTTTATTTATATGCCTGGAAGTGGGCAAGACGTTATGGTTACGGTTTATCTTCTATAGATTATGCCTTTTAGAACATTTATACACGAGCGATATCAGTCATTCTTGTCATGTTAATATTAACAAGATAATGCTTTAGGGTTCGAATTCAAGCTGCCAAATCCCATATAATGACATGAATGTAATTCCAAACAATTATGAGAAAATTTTTCCCTCAAACGTGTTATTTGGACAATTGGACGTGACTTTCATTCCCATTTCTTGTTTCTTGTGCTCATTGGCTCAAGTGGACCAACCAAAATGAACTGCAGGTAATTCTTTAATGGTTAAGAGTTTGGAAAAACTGTTGTCAAAGTTTTCTAGTCTAATCTGTCATATATTGAATTTATGTTTTGACGCTATATATTTCATTAAAAAGAAAAAAAAAAATTCTTCTAATGTTCTGACTTCTGTATGCTTATTTTCATTTTCCATGTTATGCTATGTTATTTTCTGTTTTTTTATTTGGCCAAACAACTGTAACTACTAATTATTATCTTGTTACTGTAAAATAAAATATATTTATTAATTTTACCTACTAGAATATGCTTAGATCTTCCAAACTGAACAGTGACAGTAACTCCTGTCTGTAAAGCAGATTTTCATTTTCTTGAAAAGCCGAGTATACTAGATAAAGTCCTGGTAAAACAACTCATCTGCTAGGTGCTGAATTTCGTTACAATCCTAGTCAAGGTTGCTGATGGTTCATCTGAGCTGTGTCCATCGTTCATTGAGAATCCATATATTTACTTGTTCCATTATTTGTGAAGGTGTGTAGTATCCTGCGTCTGTGCATTATATGTGTAGAAAAGAAACTAAATATCAAAACTCTACGAATTCAACTCTAGTCATTCTAGGTATCTAGCGCTAGACTCAAAAAAAAAAAAAAACTTGGTTGCTAATTATATATGAACCCAAAACCTTTATCGAATAGTATAATTCCTCTATATTAGTAGCTGTTTCCGCTAAACTAGGAACCATTGAACTATTGTAATGTTAGAGGTGTCTTTACTTACTACTACAGCGAAAATGATCTTGGCTGTTCAGGCTTGTGGCCTCGCATTTCAAGTTGCTTGTCACAGGGTAGGGGTCAGGTTGTGATATTAATTTAACTAATGTTGCATTTGAATGAGCATTTGATAGGAAACACTTGTAGATCTCAAGTATTTCCTATCAATCTTCAAAAAACAACGAGAATTTTTTACAAAAATCCGCACAAATTTACAAAAATAGTAGATAATTTATATTATTTGATGAAAGGGAAACGGAAAATAACAAGATTAAGTTTATCCTCTATTTGAGAGGAGGATCAATCTCTCTCAAATTTCTAGACGCCGCTAGCGCCCAAAAAAAAAAACCTTAATCTAAGATATCTCATATTTCAGCCAAATTCAAAATGTCCTAACCCTAGAAAAACAAAGTATTTAATGCATACAAATCAAAAGAAAATCCCTAAACAATCCATACATTCAATTTTCCCTCGTAACTCTCAAAAAAATTCTTCCCAAAACGGTCCTTTAGCTTTTCCGCTGTTTTGCCTATAAGCTGGTCCCGCTTGGACCGGTCAGACACAATTTTATGAAACCATTATTGATAAATGAGTATTTTATCAAGCTTTTAACACTTACAATGTTTCAAATCTTTCACGCTTTAAGACAATATTCGAAAATAATCATTTATCTCGGGTTCTACAATTTTTTGTTAAAATTTTTCAACTATCTAATAAATGACAATCAACTAAAAACTGCAAATCATTGATACTCTCTTGTATATTCCATAACAGATTAGTGCTTTTGGCACATAAGAGCTGAATCAGCCAACAGCAGTAAAGAATTCCTACGAATCACCACCACCAAAAAAAACTACAGAAAATCAACTGAAAGGAAATAAGCACAAACTGCTTCCTATTGTCATCTAACAAGAGTGATAATTTACAAAGTGGAGATTTCAGCGCACTGGGGTTGTAGGCTTTGGGAATGGTAAGGGTAAAGCATCATCATTAGCTGTTGCTGGCATCTGAATAGAAGGCTTATTGATGGGGACATCAGGTTTCGCCACGTGTACCATCGCCGACGGCGCAGATCGACGGCTGCGATCCAGAGCCTCTATTTTTGAGCTTATTACTTATGTCATTTTATTATTATTAGTTTTCCGAGTTTGCCCCTGAGGGCATTGTTTGACTTATGTAGCCCCAAGGGCATGATTGTCTTTTCTTTTTATTTTATTTGGAGCCTCCATATATGAGGCAAGAGGTATTGTATTTTTCTTAGTTTTGGATGAAATGAAATTAACCTCGTGTTCTCTTTGTGAGTGCAACCTCTCTCTCAAATCTCTTAGTGAGTTTTGAGAGGAGCTAGATCTCTTTGTGAGTTCTAGGCTTTCTCTTAGTTTGTTTGTGATCAAGTGGTGTGATAGTTCAAGGAATTTCCTCCGGAACAATTTCTCCTTGACATCTCCTTGCCCCCACAATCCAATCCCCTCAAAATTCCACTGCCCCCACTCTGCTCGGCCGCCAAACAGCAGCTCCCCCGCCTCCAGTCGGCCAGCAGCCGTGCTGCCGCCTCCCCCTCCCCATTCCAAGCCGCTGAGTGAAGCCCCACGGCCATCCCCAGACCCCCACCGACCCAGCCATCTCACTCGCCTGGCCTGCCGCCGACTCCAGGCGGCCCATCCCCCAGGTTCAGGCCATCCCGCCCCCTCTCTCCCTGAGTTCCCTTCCACGGTTTTCAAATTCCTGAAATTAATTGCTTTCCTAATTAGTGCCTATCTAATTAAGAGAGTCAATTAATGAGATTAAAGTCTAATTCAAATTTCAGAATTATTTTAGTTACCTTGCCTGAAATTAAAAAAGGGAAGTTACCTAATATAAAAACTGAAATTACTCAGATTTAATTGGCTTTATTCAAACGTGTGGTCCCCACTTGCTTTCTTTTCAAACCATTAAACCCTCTCTATGGCCGGCCACCTCCTCTCTCCCCCATTATTAAATTTTCTTAATTGCTCTTTAACCCTTTCCCTTTTAATCTAATTTCAAATTTCATACTCTGAAATTAAAATTCAGAGTTTTCCTGTTTGGGAAAATCTGAATTCAATTCAGATTTTGAGACTTTCTCCCATAGCTCCACCCGCTTCCCTCCCTCTCCAAACCGTGGTCTTCCCCCCCTCTTGCCCACGTTCCGCTCGCTTGCCTCCCCTCTTTGATGATATCACGCATCGTCATCATGCATGGAGGAACCCGAATGGAATTTCGGGTTTGAGTACGACCGCAACGGAAGAGTCAACATTCTCCGTTCACCCTTCTTTGACGTGGGATTCGACTTCGACGACACCCCGGAAGAGTACTTGGACCGGATCTTGCCAACTCTTGTGGATTCGATAGACGATCACTTCTCCGTCTATACGTGGATCATCGAAGGCCGTCCATCCGCTCCTTCGAACCCGACTTCCAACCCGGCGACAAGTCCTCTCAAGATTACTTGTGTACTAGTGGCGTCGCTAAGCTTGCTCACGATTCTCTTCCGCTAGCCTCCACCTCAAATAGAGTGACGGATCCTAAGGTGAAGGGTCTAAATTTTAAAAATTTGGGGCTTTGGTATTTTAGCTATTTGCAATACTTGATATTTTAGATGATGTTTTGAAAAGCTTTCCAATTTCGTACGGTAATTTCTTGCTGTTATTTAAGCACTCATGTTTTAATTTTTTTGAACCTTAATTGAATACGCACACAAGTTTTAGTAGTAAGCTTGGTTCAAGATTTTATTTAATTTCAAGTGCAATTCTCATTTCATTACATGATAGTTTCACATCATTTGTGGTATCAGAGCATGGTTACCATGCTTGGCGTGTTTAGAAGGCATCCTAGGGTCTAGCACCTCATTGTAGTTTTAATTTGGCATGCATATCATCTAGTAGTGCAGTTTTTTTTCACTGTTTATTCCCTGTTTTGCAAAATCCTGCACACATTTATTTAAGCTAAGGCCTAATAGCAGTTGTCCCTTATGCTAACCTCTTATCTGTGAGTTTTCTATGTGTCTTAACCTTCTTTTCCTTGCTGTCATTTTGCTGTCCACACCTTCCAGCCGCTGTTAAGCTCATTTTAGAAGACTTTAGGCCTTGCGTAGTTGCTGTCCTGTGTAGCAGACCCCTTCTTCACTTTTAGGCAGCTTAGATCTTTGCTGTAAGTTGCTGTCCGCTGCAAACCAGCAGCTTATTGAAGCTTTAGGACCCTTCTCCAGGAGTGTCTAGGTGCTGCCCACTACCCCTTCACCCACCCTAGTGACCCCTAAACTTTTCAACATGGATCCGCAGCATCTCCAAGCTACCTTGGACCTTATTTTGGGTCAACTAGGCACCGTTACTCAACAAATTCGCAACACCCAAACTGATCTAGCTGACTTTAGGCGCCACACGAGTGACCGATTGGATAATATCGAGCGTAATGGTAATCCTGCGATTTATACGCCTTCGAGACCTCACTCACCTTATGGCGAAGACACCCGACCCGATCATGAGCCCCCTCGAGATCCCGGACGTTTCCAAGACCATTACCAACGCAACCCTAGGCCACCTCAAGAGCCCGAAAACAACACTTGGAGAGACAACGACACTCAATTACTGAAGAACATTAGGATCGACGCCCCGACCTATGACGGAACCCTTGACCCTCAAGTTTTCCTAGATTGGCTCAAGTCTATGGATAGTTATTTTAAATGGTACAACATCTCTGAGGCGAGGAAAGTGAGGTTCGCCGAGATGAAGCTCATTGGTCGAGCCAACCTTTACTGGACCAACTTGGAGAACATGCGGGAATCTAGAGGAGAACATCCGATAAATGATTGGAGGACCATGAAGCAAGAACTCAGGAGGAAATACTTACCACCTTCCTACTACCCTAAGCTTCTAGATAAGTGGAATCGGCTAACCCAGGGGAGCAAACCTGTTAAAGAATACATCTCCGCCTTTGATGATTTCTTGATTCGTTGCAACGGAGAAGAATCCGCTACCCCTACTCAAATTCTGTCTATGTTTAGAGCTGGCCTTAGAGAAGATCTTAGGACTGAACTGTTCGCTAGAGGAATAGACACTTTAGAGGCTGCTTGCAGCCTAGTACTTGACCTAGAAGAGTCCAAGACCCACTCCCACACTAGGCAGTTTGATACCCGATCAAACCCCTATCGAACTTCCACCAGCCAGTCCCAGAACCGACCCACGAACGCGATAGGTAGTCGACCCACCGCTAGCACAGGCCAACCCCGTTCGGACTCTAAGAGTAGACCCACCGACCGAGATCCACCCAAAGCAAGTTCTGGAACCAAATGTTATAGGTGTCATGGATATGGGCACATTGCGTCCCAATGCTCCAGCCCATATAAAGTCACCATTATAGAAGAGGCTGATGAGGATGAGGATGAACCTGAGACTGACATAGTTCATCATGTTGATGAAGACGAAGACTCCTTTACGGAAGAAGAACCTGTTACCCTTCAGGTTGTTAGGTGCGCTTTGTCACAACCCAAGTTAAGCGATGATTGGCGTAGGACTTCCATTTTTCATACCTTTGTTAAGATTGGAGAAAAGAACTGCAAGGTTATCGTCGACAGTGGAAGTTGCATCAACGCAGTTTCTTCTGCTATGATTTCCAAACTCAACCTCAAGATGACCCCTCACCCAAATCCATATAAGGTTGCTTGGATAAATTCGACTACTATAGAAATTAAGGACCGTAGTCTCATTCCCATAGAGTTCGTGGGATACCAAGACAAGATTTGGTGTGATGTTTTGGCCATGGACGTAGGTCAAATTATCCTGGGTCGCCCCTGGTTATTTGACAATGATGTTCATATCTATGGGAGGTCGAACACCTGCGTGTTCGAACACAATGGAAAGAAAATCAAGTTAATGCCCTCCCAACCTAAACCCCCCAAGACGGAAGCCAAGCCTACTCCTGCCAAACAAAGCAAAGGGCTACACCTCTTGACTGCTAAGGAAGTAGAAGATGAAATCGTCCAGGGAGCACCTATGTATGCCCTAGTAGCTAGAGAAGTGGATGAGGATCAAAGAGAACAGATCCCCGAGGAAGTTAAACCCATTCTAGAGAGCTTTGCCGATGTGTTCCCTGATGACTTACCTAACCAACTTCCACCCCTTCGGGACATACAGCACGCAATAGATTTAGTGCCGGGAGCATCTTTACCCAACCTCCCCCACTACCGTATGAACCCGACTGAGCATTCGGAACTAAAGAAACAAGTCGATGAGCTCCTTCAGCGAGGTTTCATTAAGGAGAGCCTTAGCCCGTGTGCTGTACCTGCCCTCTTAACCCCTAAAAAGGACGGCTCCTGGAGGATGTGTGTTGATAGCCGCGCTATCAACAAGATTACTGTGAAATATCGTTTTCCGATCCCCCGATTGGACGACATGTTAGACATGATGACTGGAGCTACGTTGTTCTCAAAGGTTGACCTTAAAAGCGGGTATCATCAAATCCGAATCCGCCCTGGGGATGAATGGAAGACGGCTTTTAAAACCAAAGACGGATTGTACGAGTGGATGGTTATGCCATTTGGTCTTAGCAACGCCCCTAGCACCTTCATGCGGATTATGACCCAAGTCCTTCGACCGTTTCTCGGAAGATTCGTGGTTGTCTATTTCGATGATATTTTGATCTATAGCAAATCGGTAGACCAACATTTGGAACACTTGAAACAAGTTTGCGAGATTTTGAGGAAAGAACAGTTGTACGCAAACCCTCGGAAGTGTGTGTTTCTCACTGATAGTGTTACCTTTCTGGGATTTATAATTTCAGCTCGAGGAATCTCAGCCGACCCTGAAAAGATTAGAGCGATTAATGAGTGGCCTGAGCCCAAGACTATAAGAGACGTTCGGAGTTTTCACGGATTGGCCACATTCTATAGAAGGTTTATTAGAAACTTTAGTACTATAGTGGCACCCATAACCGACTGCCTCAAGAAAGGCGAATTTCATTGGACGACAGCTGCCACTAAGGCTTTCGAGGATATTAAGAAAAAAATGGTTGAATCCCCTGTTATGCGTCTTCCTGATTTTTCTAAAGTCTTTGAGGTAACATGTGATGCATCAGGAATTGGGATAGGAGGAGTTTTATCTCAAGAAGGACACCCTGTAGCATTCTTTAGTGAGAAGCTGAACGACATTCGTCAGAGGTATTCTACCTATGACAAGGAATTCTATGCGGTCATTCAGTCCCTCCGTTACTGGAGACACTATTTACTGCCCCAAGAATTTGTGATATTCTCAGATCACGAAGCCTTAAGATACATCAATTCACAGAAGAAACTCAATGCCCGCCATGGCCGTTGGGTTGAATTCCTGCAGGAGTATACTTACACGATTAGACACAAAGCAGGGACTGAAAATAAGGCAGCTGACGCCCTCAGCCGTAGAATGATGACTACCCAAGAAATGAGGACGGAAGTAATTGGTTTTGAGCGACTAAAAATTGACTATTTGGACTGCCCCGACTTTAAAGAAACTTACACCGTACTGACTAACGGTGGTGAACCAATAATTAATGATTTTCTTTTGGAGGATGGCTATTTGTTCAAGGCCCAAAAACTCTGCATTCCTAATACCTCTCTGCGAGAATTTCTAGTCTGGGAGCTGCATGCGGGAGGACTAGCTGGCCACTTTGGCCAATCCAAAACTATTGCCGCGCTAGAGAATAGATTCTATTGGCCCACCCTGAAACGCGACGTTGGCAAGCTTATAAAGAGATGTCACACCTGCCAACTTGCCAAACAACGAAAACAAAACACAGGCCTCTACACCCCACTACCTGTTCCTAATTGCCCTTGGCAGGATGTAAGCATGGACTTTGTATTAGGTTTACCCAAGACCCTCAGAAAACACGATTCTGTTTGTGTCGTCGTTGATAGGTTTTCTAAGATGGCCCACTTCCTACCCTGTTCCAAAACTTTCGACGCCTCCCGGGTCGCTAAGCTATACTTTGACGAGATTGTGAGACTTCATGGTTTACCTAAGACTATTGTTTCCGACAGGGATGTCAAATTCACAAGTTATTTTTGGAAAACACTTTGGCATAAGATGGGTACGAAACTACAGTTTTCTACAGCCTTCCACCCTCAGACCGATGGTCAAACCGAAGTTGTAAACAGAAGTTTAGGAAACCTCTTAAGAACGTTAGTTGGGGAAAACCTTAGAGACTGGGATTCTAAGTTACCAATCGCCGAATTTGCCTATAATAATTCTGTCAACCGAACTACGGGTCTGAGTCCTGCCGAGATTGTGTATGGCTACAAACCAAAGCAACCTATAGATCTTATTCCCATGGGTCTTAAGGCTAGGTCATCTGAGTCAGCATCTGCATTTGCATCGCATTTACATGAATTGCACAGAGAAATTAATAAAAAAATTGAATTGAGCAATGCCAACTACAAACTTAATGCGGACCTCAAGAGAAGGTTCAAGGAATTTAATGTGGGTGATTATGTGATGGTTCGGATTCGTCCGGAGCGGTTCCCGCAAGGGACCGTTAAGAAGTTACACGCGAGAAGCGCGGGCCCTTTCAAAATAATTTCTAAAATTAATAGTAACGCTTATGTGCTTGACCTTCCCGAAGGTTTTAACTTTAGCCCCACTTTTAACGTTGAAGACCTTGTAACTTATGAGGGTCCAGAGTTTAACCCACCTAATCCATTATTTGATGAGCCTTGTGAGTACCCACCTGGTGAGATCCCCAGCCTTCCCCCACTCCCAAAACTCCCCACTTTACCTACTGCGGAAAGGATTGAGGCAGTGCTTAGCGATGAAATCATTTCTACTAGAGACGGTGGTCGTCGGAGGTACTTAGTTCAATGGGCAGGAAAGCCGGAGACGGAGAACGTGTGGATCGACCGAGATGAGCTACAGAGATTAGACCCAGACCTGCTGGAGTGGTACGAGGCTTCTAGAGACACCCACTCGACGGGGTCGAGTTCTCTCCCACCCGGGGAGAATGATGGGGACATCAGGTTTCGCCACGTGTACCATCGCCGACGGCGCAGATCGACGGCTGCGATCCAGAGCCTCTATTTTTGAGCTTATTACTTATGTCATTTTATTATTATTAGTTTTCCGAGTTTGCCCCTGAGGGCATTGTTTGACTTATGTAGCCCCAAGGGCATGATTGTCTTTTCTTTTTATTTTATTTGGAGCCTCCATATATGAGGCAAGAGGTATTGTATTTTTCTTAGTTTTGGATGAAATGAAATTAACCTCGTGTTCTCTTTGTGAGTGCAACCTCTCTCTCAAATCTCTTAGTGAGTTTTGAGAGGAGCTAGATCTCTTTGTGAGTTCTAGGCTTTCTCTTAGTTTGTTTGTGATCAAGTGGTGTGATAGTTCAAGGAATTTCCTCCGGAACAATTTCTCCTTGACATCTCCTTGCCCCCACAATCCAATCCCCTCAAAATTCCACTGCCCCCACTCTGCTCGGCCGCCAAACAGCAGCTCCCCCGCTCCAGTCGGCCAGCAGCCGTGCTGCCGCCTCCCCCTCCCCATTCCAAGCCGCTGAGTGAAGCCCCACGGCCATCCCCAGACCCCCACCGACCCAGCCATCTCACTCGCCTGGCCTGCCGCCGACTCCAGGCGGCCCATCCCCCAGGTTCAGGCCATCCCGCCCCCTCTCTCCCTGAGTTCCCTTCCACGGTTTTCAAATTCCTGAAATTAATTGCTTTCCTAATTAGTGCCTATCTAATTAAGAGAGTCAATTAATGAGATTAAAGTCTAATTCAAATTTCAGAATTATTTTAGTTACCTTGCCTGAAATTAAAAAAGGGAAGTTACCTAATATAAAAACTGAAATTACTCAGATTTAATTGGCTTTATTCAAACGTGTGGTCCCCACTTGCTTTCTTTTCAAACCATTAAACCCTCTCTATGGCCGGCCACCTCCTCTCTCCCCCATTATTAAATTTTCTTAATTGCTCTTTAACCCTTTCCCTTTTAATCTAATTTCAAATTTCATACTCTGAAATTAAAATTCAAAGTTTTCCTGTTTGGGAAAATCTGAATTCAATTCAGATTTTGAGACTTTCTCCCATAGCTCCACCCGCTTCCCTCCCTCTCCAAACCGTGGTCTTCCCCCCCTCTTGCCCACGTTCCGCTCGCTTGCCTCCCCTCTTTGATGATATCACGCATCGTCATCATGCATGGAGGAACCCGAATGGAATTTCGGGTTTGAGTACGACCGCAACGGAAGAGTCAACATTCTCCGTTCACCCTTCTTTGACGTGGGATTCGACTTCGACGACACCCCGGAAGAGTACTTGGACCGGATCTTGCCAACTCTTGTGGATTCGATAGACGATCACTTCTCCGTCTATACGTGGATCATCGAAGGCCGTCCATCCGCTCCTTCGAACCCGACTTCCAACCCGGCGACAAGTCCTCTCAAGATTACTTGTGTACTAGTGGCGTCGCTAAGCTTGCTCACGATTCTCTTCCGCTAGCCTCCACCTCAAATAGAGTGACGGATCCTAAGGTGAAGGGTCTAAATTTTAAAAATTTGGGGCTTTGGTATTTTAGCTATTTGCAATACTTGATATTTTAGATGATGTTTTGAAAAGCTTTCCAATTTCGTACGGTAATTTCTTGCTGTTATTTAAGCACTCATGTTTTAATTTTTTTGAACCTTAATTGAATACGCACACAAGTTTTAGTAGTAAGCTTGGTTCAAGATTTTATTTAATTTCAAGTGCAATTCTCATTTCATTACATGATAGTTTCACATCACTTATATATTGCTGGTAATTTCATGGGGATGTCTCTGGGTTCTACTTGCAGCAGTTTCGGTCCATCTTTCACATCTTGCAATGATTGTAATGAGGCAAGAACTTCCCGCATTCGCGGCCGCTGCTTGGCTTCATGACTGATGCACTGTAAAGCAAGATTAGCAATGGTGTAGGCACCTTTCTTGGGATACTGACCCTCCAATTTTGTGTCCATGATTCGGAATAGTTTGCGCTTGTCTCCAAGATAAGGTTTTGCCCAATCCACGAGATTCTGCTCGATGCCGACCTTGTTCTTGTCGAAAGCCCGACGACCAGACAATAATTCTAGCAGAACAACACCGAAGCTATACACATCAGCCCTCGCTGTAAGTCTACCTGTTACAGAGTTAAACCTTTAAACTGTGAGGTCTTTTACAGAACATGTCTCTGTGTATAATGTATAGTAATTCGGTGAACAGTTACACCTGGTGTTGCACCCATGTATTTAGAATTATATGAAACCTAATTCAATCATTGAAAGTAAATAAAATAGAAAAAAAAAAAATCACCCAAGAAGGAAATTTAAGTACTTTGCCTATTAATTTGCAAAGAGGAGCTCCCATTTGAATTCTAGCTTTCATGAACAATAATGAATAATGTAAAGATGACTTGGTAAAAGAGTACAGAAATGAAAAATGGTCAAGGTTTCAATACAAGTAATTTAAACAACAACAACAACAACAACATCAAGTCATTTAAACGTGCAAGGAAAAAAAAGTTTAATAAGTCATTAGAATTAAATGTTCAAAAGTTAATCTTAATAAGATAGCTAAAATATAGTTAAAGTCAAAGTTTAGGTTGGCAGCGCCTTCTCCACACCATCCCACAGATCCTAATGGCTCTATAACTAGTCAAGCACAGCCTCTGTAAATTACATGAATTATAAATTGTCAATAATACAATCATATAAAAACTTTCTACGTGTCACTGCCAAATTTCAAACCTACAATAGATTAAATTGTTTTGTTTTTCCTCTATAATTTAAATTTCCATGCAATAATGTATATATTATAAAAGTCCTTTTATTTCCACTTCTTTGAAATCCTAATTCCTCCCATAGGATACAATTTTATTCTAGGAACACCGAACACTAACCCAATAATGCTTTTAAGGAGATTGATTGCCTGCATGTTCATAGAAAGCTTTTTTTTTATAAATGCATTACATAAATTCATACCATCATCTTCATTGTTTTTCTTTCTTTTGAGTTTGCGAGAGCCTATCAAGATAAAATTTACAGTATATGCTAACTTACTAACCTGTGGCAATATATTCAGGTGCAGCATATCCTTGAGTGCCCATCACTTGGGTAGTAACATGGGTTCTATCTCCAGTTGGGCCAGCTTTTGCAAGGCCAAAGTCTGAAAGCTTAGCATTGAATTCCTGCATTCAACATATCAACATCTAAATTAGTTAACAGTTTTTTCACTCAAATACAAGCATCTTTAGGTTTTCTGTGTAAAACTTACCGAGTCAAGAAGAATGTTTGAAGCCTTGACATCCCTATATATGACTTGCGATTCAGAATCATGTAGAAAGGAGAGTCCTCTGGCAGCCCCCACTGCGACTTTAATCCTTATTGTCCATGAAAGTGGTTCAGCACTTCCTATAATTGAGGGAGATAGAGCCCTAATTAGTTTTAGAATGTACAAAAAGCATGATAGATAAAGTCTTGGATAAGTTGTTCAAAACTTGTACTAAGTCACAAGATCCAGCCACATCTTTCACAAGCAGATGGTTAGCTCATTTATATTAACACCAAACAAGATTCTGTTATAACTGCTTTCATGTATTTACTTATCTGTCCTAATTCCAGTCTATATATACATGTACCTGTACCAATTCATATTAAGAAACATATTATTACATTCTCTGTTTTCTTCCTCACGGCTCGCCTGCTGCTCCCGTCTCCCTCTTTCTTCTTTGCTTTCATGGTATCAGAGCTGTAGAGGTCGTTCAAGAACCTCATGGAATCCTTACCTCTCCCTAACTCCTCCTCCTCCGCCTCCTCCTCCACCCAAACCACCTCCTCAGCCGGAATTCCCGCCAGCATACCACCAAATCTAAAATTTCTTCTTTCCAACATCAAGAATCTTGCTCCTCATCACCTTACGCCGGACAACTACTCAATTTGGCGAGCACAAATTTTACAACAATTTACCGCAAATGGCTTCGCTGGACATCTTCTTGGCACCAACCCGGCACCACCCGATCCCGCCTCCACCGACCATGCCCAATGGGTGGTCATTGACAGCAATCTCCTGTCAGCCCTTTTTGCCACGGTTTCGCAATCCATATTGCCTTACATCATAACTTCTTCCACCGCCCACGCTGCTTGGGCCGTTCTTGAGAAGCGACTTCAACCGACTAGTCGCTCCCGCGTCATTCAGCTCAAGAACGAGCTCTACCGCATTCAAATGAAAGATCTCTCTGTGCAACAATACCTCACTCACATCAAGACGATCGTTGACAACATCTCCGCCTCCGGTTCCACGATCGAATCCGAAGATGTCATGCTTCACATCCTCAACGGTCTCCCGCCTACCTACAACTCGTTCAAATCAACCATCCGCAATTCCCTTCAACCAATTGACTTGGATACCTTCTATGCCCTGTTATGCAACGAGGAAATTCACCTTCAGCAAGAAAATCATCAAGAACCGAACCTCACGGTCCTCTACGCTGCTTCCTCAAACTCGTCTCGCTATCGCAACAACAACAGCAACAGACGCTTTGCCAAACCCAAGAACTCGCAATCGTCTCAAACTTCCTCCGCCCAGTCCTCCGTACCCACTGCCGCACCTGCCTCGGCAAGACCGACATGTCAAATTTGCGGTAAAGTCGGGCACATTGCCCTCAATTGTTGGCATCGCCACAATCCTAAATACGTCCCTACCGACAGTCGTCCACCCCGGGCTCTCTATGCAAATCCGTCTGCTCAAATTAATCAAGATTGGATCCTAGACTCAGGAGCCTCCACGCACCTAACTCCGGACGTCAACCACCTCAGCTACCCGACCGCTTACTATGGATCGGATACGGTCTCCACTGCAAACGGTAACAACCTATCCATCACCAATTCCGGTCAGGGTCTCCTTCCCTTGCCAGACACCACTCGTAAGTTACATCTCAACAATCTCCTACACGTTCCTACGCTCACACACAACCTTCTTTCCGTCTCAAAACTTATTTCCGATAACTATGTTACCATTTCTTTTGATACTAACGGCTTTGTCATAAAGGACTCACGGGACCACCGTCCGCTGCTTCATGGACATCTCAGTAATGGACTTTACCACCTCCGCACAGCTTCCGACTTCAAGAACTCTGCTCTCACGGCCAAAACCATCCCCTCGGGCAACTGGCACTCTCGCCTAGGACACCCGAGCAGAGACACACACAACACTCTTTCTCGCTTAATTCCGGAAATCATCAATGTACCTCATTCATTCTTTTGTAACTCTTGTAATCAGGCTAAAAGCCACAAGTTAGTTTTTAATAAAAGAGTTACCATTACTTCTCAACCTTTTGAGCTCGTTCACACCGATGTCTGGGGACCGGCTCCTCACCTATCACTCGACGGTCATCGGTATTACATCGTTTTCATTGACGACTACTCTCGTTTTTCTTGGCTCTATCTTCTTCATACCAAAGATGAAGCTCTTACGGCATTCAAGAATTTTCTTAATCTCATAAAAACTCAATACAATAAAACTCCCAAGATCCTTCGCTCCGACGGCGGAGGTGAATACACGAGCCTTGCCTTCCGTCGCCTGTTGCAGGACCACGGTATCCTTCATCAGCTGACCTGCCCTCACACGCCTGAGCAAAACGGCGTTGCTGAACGCAAACACCGTCACCTTCTGGATCTCACGCGTGCTCTCCTTCACGAATCTGGTCTACCCGCCAAGTTTTGGTCCTCCGCACTCTCAACCGCCCACTACCTCATCAACAAGCTTCCGTCCAAATCCATCTCTAATCAAATACCTCACCAACGTCTCACTGGCACCCCTCCGCTCTACACCCACCTTCGCACTTACGGCTGCCTATGTTACCCCTGGTTAAAACCTTACTCCATGGACAAACTTTCCCCAAGATCTCAGCCCTGCGTCTTTATCGGTTACTCTCCCCACCAAAAAGGATACTTATGTCACAACCCCCTCACCGGTCGCACGTACGCTACTAGACACGTCCTCTTTTACGAAACACAATTCCCTCTCAAGCATCACTCAAATCAGACATCCCCACAACAACCAAATCACATCTCCACCATGCCCCCCTTACTTCTAACTCCCTCCTCCAATATCACTCACTCTCAGCCTTCTCACACTACTATCAGCTCCAACACGATCTCCGACACTCAACCTGCCGATTCACCCAACCTCCCTACCGAGACCCTCTGCCCGTCCAACCAACCCCCTCACGTCTCACCTCCCACTCATCAAATGCAAACACGCCTCAAATCCGGTATCCGCAAACCGAAGCAGGTCCTCAACTTGATAGCCCAAGTTACTCCTCCAGTTGTTCCTACCACCTATCTCCAGGCACTTAAATCCGAACCTTGGCGGGCGGCAATGCAGGCAGAATTCAATGCTCTTCAACAGCAATCCACCTGGTTACTCGTTCCTCCTCCTCCCGGCAAGCCTGTCCTAGGCTGTAAATGGACATACAAGATCAAGCATCTACCCAACGGGACCGTTGACCGCTACAAAGCCCGACTCGTTGCCCTCGGATACGATCAGCAATTCGGCGTCAACTACAACGAGACTTTCAGCCCGGTTGCAAAGATGCCTACAATTCGTCTACTCCTTGCCCTTTCTCTCCACCGTGATTGGCCAGTTTATCAACTGGACATAGCCAACGCCTTTCTACATGGAGACCTACCAGACGACATCTACATGCGACAACCTCCGGGCTTCGCCGATCCAACCAAACCAAACGCCGTGTGCAAGCTACAAAAATCACTCTATGGCCTCAAGCAAGCACCGCGACAATGGTTCCAAAAGCTGACAAGCTTCCTACAAATACTTGGATTTGGGTTCAGTCGTTCCGATCCCTCACTCATGATTTTTAATCAAAACGGTATCTGCATCTACCTGCTAATTTACGTTGACGATTTCCTTGTTACAGGTAACGATGCCGCAGCTATTAGCCGCCTTCTCTCCAAACTCAAGCAACACTTCGCTCTAAAACAGTTAGGCGACATTTCACTATTTCTCGGAATCCAGGTGACCCGTACTAAACACAGCTTCTTTCTTTCTCAAGCACACTACGCTTCCAAAATTCTTAATGATGCAGGATACAAGGATTGCAAGTCCGCTCCGACACCGATCACTCCTGTCAATCATCAGAAGAACCCGAACCTGCAGCCACATCCCGATCCTTCCCTCTACCGCCGCCTCGCTGGCTCACTTCAATACCTCTCAATCACCAGACCCGACATTGCGTTTGCTACCAACCGTGTCTGTCAGCATATGCAAAACCCCACGGAGCAGGACTTTCATGAACTCAAACGGCTCTTACGCTATGTCAAAGGAACCCTCACCTATGGCCTACCAATCACACACGGCTCTCTGAACCTTCGAACCTACTCCGATGCAGACTGGGCATCGGATGCAACAGACCGCAAGTCGGTATCCGGCTTCTGTACCTTCCTTGGCCCCAATCTCATCTCCTGGACCGTGAAAAAGCAACCCACCGTCGCCAAATCCTCCACCGAAGCTGAATATCGCTCTCTTTCCGCGGCCGCCTCAGACGTCGTCTGGCTCCGAAGACTCGCCGCCGAACTCCAGCTACCACAGCCAACTCCGACAACAATTCACTGTGATAATACCTCCGCCATGGCCATAGCCAAAAATCCGGTCTTTCACGCTCGCACGAAGCACATTGAGATCGACTATCACTTCATTCGTCAGCACCTACAGTCCGGCAATATCAAACTTGAACACATTTCCTCCGCCGATCAAATAGCTGACATTCTTACTAAACCTTTCTCGATCTCTCGGTTCACGGAATTACGCACCAAATTAACCACTCGGTCACCGAATGCTTAATTTGAGGGAGGATATTAACACCAAACAAGATTCTGTTATAACTGCTTTCATGTATTTACTTATCTGTCCTAATTCCAGTCTATATATACATGTACCTGTACCAATTCATATTAAGAAACATATTATTACATTCTCTGTTTTCTTCCTCACGGCTCGCCTGCTGCTCCCGTCTCCCTCTTTCTTCTTTGCTTTCAATTTAATGACAACCCCTTATTATAGTCTTTCAAGAGTTGCAAATTCATATAGGTGCTCATATGTCCATTTAAATTCATCATCAATGTCCCATCTGTAATTATTCTACTTAACAAGTTCTCAGAAAATTAGTTACCACTTACTCCTAAATAGATGATTCTCAAGGCTTCCTCTCGGCATGAATTCATAAACCAGTAGCCTGTCATCACCTTCTGAACAGTACCCAATGAGCTTAACCAGGTTAGGATGGCGAAGCCGTCCGAGATAATCAACCTCAGTCTGCATTAATTGTACATTTAAAACAACAATCAAAACTTAATGGTCAATTAAACAAGTGAAATCAATAAAATGAAAAAAAAAAAATACAGTTTTGAATCATACTAGCCATTCTTTGTGGCCTTGGAAGCCTTCAGGTTTTAGTTTCTTGACAGCAACAATCCTACCAACCCCAGGTTTGGATGCAGCCAAGGTTTGTTCATCAATCCAACCTTTGTAGACATAGCCAAATCCTCCTTCCCCAAGAAGACTATCAGGCCGGAAATTTCTAGTGGCATTTCTCAATTCAGTGAATGTGAAATCCTTCAAATTCGAAGATGCTAAGATCTCGCCTTCAGTTCGCGGTGTAATAAGAGCATCAGAAGCAGGTTTTTCACTATATGAGGATGCAGTGATGTTCGAAGCAGTTGAACAAGTTAGGGTGGAAGGGACTGTGCTTGAGCTTAACTTGGTGATGGTTTTTGTCTGGCCTGAATATTAATTACACTCAATTGAAAACTGGCAAAAACTAATGACAAAAGCTGAAAACAAGAATATAAACAATACCATGATGTATGTTTTAAAGCCAGAACCAAATTACCACATCAAAAAATTTTGTAGATGTGCTAAAAATGTATATTTTTAGGATATCTACGCATGAATACTTTCTGCAGGAGTGTTTGTGTACTCCATAGAACTTCCAGTTACTTTTGGATAGAGAATGAGCATCATTTAAATGCAATTAACTGACCGGATATGCCATATGGAGAGGAATTTATAGTTTCAAACCAATCTTAAAAGGTAAATTTATGATTCAAAATGAAATCGAATTAAAAGTTTGCAGAATATCACCTTATTAATCTCATATCCCTGACAGGGAAGGTTAGAAGAAAAGAAACTCATTTATTTTCTTAAACAAATAGGATTTTAGTGATGGAAGAAATTGCTTCCTTGGCGTTAAGTGGGCTGTTCACTGTTCAAATAATAATAACAATAAACCAATAACGAAAGCGCCGAAGACAGAAATTTTTCGAGACCTTGTCACTAAACCCGAATCTAAAAAGGGAAACTTCCAATTTCAGGCAACAAATCGAGCGCTTTAACCAATAACGAATGATAACATCAATCAACACTCAATTAAAGCTAAATGGTCTTGAAAATGAAGCATCCAAACCATCTAAACCCCCAAAATCCTCTACTGATCTACTACCAAACGCCCAAAAAGGTAAAACTCTTAATACATAAGGACTCGATCAACAAAAGAGAAGGAAAATATGGCAACTTTAAGCCAGAACTAGAGAGAGAGAAAGAGAAAGAGATAGGGCTGAACCTGAAGTATTCTGCGAGCTACGAGCACTGTCGACCCTCGAAGCATGGTTGAGGCAGTTACCCATAGCCTCCTCCTACTAAACCCTAAACTACAAGACCGCCTTCAAAGATGCTTCGAGCTCGGCATGGTAGACGAAGAGATGAGCAAACCAATTTAAAAAAAAAAAAAAAAAAGATTTCTGATCCCGGATTTTCCCTCTTTCTGCTGTCTCTTTCTTTCCTCCTCCCAGATTCAACACCGGTAGAAAGCTAGGGCGAGGAAGGCCAGGGTAAAGGCAGATAAGAGACAACAGCGAGACAGAGATGAATAGAAAAATGGAAGCGTAGAGACTTCAAAAGAGGTCGAAGAGCCGGTCTTCGTTTCCGAAGAAGCAAACGCAGACAAAGTACTCTCAGCTGTTCTATCCGCAATCTGATTATAAGGGGAGGCACCTTATAATTCTTTATTAATTTAGAAAATGTTCATAAGTTGACTGACAATATGAAGTCAGCAAATAGAAATACGAAAAAAAAAATCTCATTGTTTTTTTATTGTCTATTAATAATATGATGATACTTTTTTTGGTGGGCATCAATGAAAAGAAGATCATCAAAAAAAATCACTATCAAATCAATAAGCAAGAAATTAAAAAAAAAAATCATAAAAATATAATATATTTTTTTATTTTTATATGTCGCCTAATTTTCTATTTTGACTCGGTAAATAATAATTAAAATTTATTTTTTAAAAAACAAATATCATCTTGTATGATAAAAAATTTGACTTGAAGGTTAAGAAAATATTGTTTTCTAAACTGAATTGAATTATAAATATCATCGTCTAATTTCAATTTGAAAAGATACAAAATAAACTACTATAATTTTTAAATTTACACAATTTGCGTATTAATTTATGCATATACTTTTATTAATTTTTAATTCTAACTGTTGCAACTAAAAAAATCACAAGCATCTTGATGCAAATATATAAAAAATATACGGCATATATTAAATAATAGTATGACATTTTGTCAAATATAAAATTTCTCATCTTATAATTTTAATTAAATTTTTATTATTTAAAATATTTTTGTGAGACATTAAGTGAAAAATTACACACACATCAAATATATTTTACTTTTAAATTTGATACGTCCTCCAAAAATTATCTTGATCGGGCACAAATCTCGAGGCAAAATCAAGTTGGAAGCTTCCAAAATTAAAATTGGGACCATCCTAATTCCGATTTAAGCAAGCTTATTGTAGAACTGTGCGTCTCGGAAATACGAACCCAACGACACCAAAATCGACTCAATCCGAGTCCAAACGGGTCAAAATCAAGGGTTATAAGCGTTATTGGAAGGTTCAAACCACAATTTGATTACCAATCTGTTTCCAAATATGACATGCTTATAATTGAATCGAGCGGCTCGACGAGATGAATCCAACGAGCTTAAGATCACCAAATTTCGACATCAGTAAGGCATTCAAATGTCCATCAAACGGTCCTTGATTAAAGGATTCAACATCGACCGTCCATCCAACCACTCCCCATTTACCCTTGATCTCTCACCTATTTACGGGCTATGTCACTCCAAAAATCTATAAATAGACCCATCCTTTCTCTTGAAAGAGGGCTCCAAGAAAGAGAGCAAGAGAGAAACATCGAAGATCACTCTTGCCTCCTCACTCCTCCTTGACCACAACCTAACTTCCGTCAGACCACTACGTGAAGCCCTCACCTCCGTCGGACCACCACCGAAGGCCCTCAGCTCCGTCAGACCACTGCCTGACGTCGTTGCTCCGCCGGACCACCACTTGAGGCCCTGAGCTCTGCTGGACCACCATTTGAGGCCCTCACCTTCGCCGAACCACCGTGTGACGTCGTTGCTCTGTCGGACCACCGCCCGACGTCGTTGCTCCGTCGGACCACCGCTTGAGGCCCTGAGCTCCACCGGACCACCACTTGAGGCCCTGAGCTCTGCTGGACCACCACTTGAGGCCTCACCTCCGCTTGACCACTACGTGACGTCATTCCTCTGTCGGACCATCGCAAGACATCGTTGCTCCGCCGGACCACCACTTGAGGCCCTGGGCTCCGTCGGACCACCACTTGAGGCCCTGAGCTCTGCTGGACCACCATTTGAGGCCCTCACCTTCGCCGAACCACCGTGTGACGTCGTTGCTCTGTCGGACCACCGCCCGACGTCGTTGCTCCGTCGGACCACCGCTTGAGGCCCTGAGCTCCACCGGACCACCACTTGAGGCCCTGAGCTCTGCTGGACCACCACTTGAGGCCTCACCTCCGCTTGACCACTACGTGACGTCATTCCTCTGTCGGACCATCGCAAGACATCGTTGCTCCGCCGGACCACCACTTGAGGCCCTGGGCTCCGTCGGACCACCACTTGAGGCCCTGAGCTCTGCTGGACCACCATTTGAGGCCCTCACCTTCGCCGAACCACCGTGTGACGTCGTTGCTCTGTCGGACCACCGCCCGACGTCGTTGCTCCGTCGGACCACCGCTTGAGGCCCTGAGCTCCACCGGACCACCACTTGAGGCCCTGAGCTCTGCTGGACCACCACTTGAGGCCTCACCTCCGCTTGACCACTACGTGACGTCGTTCCTCTGTCGGACCATCGCAAGACATCGTTGCTCCGCCGGACCACCACTTGAGGCCCTGGGCTCCGTCGGACCACCACTTGAGGCCCTGAGCTATGCTGGACCACCACTTGAGGTCCTGAGCTCCACCGGACCACCACTTGAGGCCCTGAGCTCCACCGGACCACCACTTGAGGCCCTGAGCTCTGCTGGACCACCACTTGAGGCCTCACCTCCGCTTGACCACTACGTGACGTCGTTCCTCTGTCGGACCATCGCAAGACATCGTTGCTCCGCCGGACCACCACTTGAGGCCCTGGGCTCCGTCGGACCACCACTTGAGGCCCTGAGCTCTGCTGGACCACCACTTGAGGTCCTGAGCTCCACCGGACCACCACTTGAGGCCCTGAGCTCCGTCGGACCACCACTTGAGGCCCTGAGCTCTGCCGGACCACCACTTGAGGCCTTGAGATCCTCCGGACCACCACTTGAGACCCTGAGCTCTACCAGACCACCACTTGAGGCCCTCACCTCCGCTGGACCATTGTCTGACGTCGTTGCTCCACCGGACCACCACTTGAGGACCTCACCTCCGTCGGACCACCGCCTGATGTCGTTGCTCCGCCGAACCACCACGTGAGGCCCTGAGCTCCATGAGACCACCACTTGAGGCCCTGGTTTCTGCCAGACCATCATATGAGGCTCGAACTTCTCTTAGACCACCACGTGATGCTCGGACTTCTGTCCGACCACCACATGAGGCCTGGACTTCTACCAGACCACCACCTGAGGCCCAAAGTTTTGTCGGACCACCACTTGAGGCCCTGGTTTCTGCCGAACCATCATCTGAGGCCCGAACTTCTCTTAGACCACCACGTGATGCCCGAAAATTCTGCCGGACCACCACCTCAGGCCCAAACTTCTGTCGGACCACCGCTTGATGCATAGACTTCTACCGAAGTACTGCCCTACTATAATGGTTTTTTGAACTCCTGTCTCCTGTCAATTATGGTCCTTCTGACCTCCATCGCTAGACAATGATCTTTTTGACCCCGATCTCCTACCAACTACGGTCTTTTGGACCCCTGTCTCGTGCCGACTGTGGCCCTTCCAACCAAATAAATATGTCTATGTTGATTATTGTAACTCCCATCATGTAATGCGTTCTTTATGACGTACATTTGTGACATCAAGCCAAGACCTTCTCCCAAGGAAGGACCTCATTTGTAATCGACTACAATACTAGTGGATTCATTCAAACTTGGCCAGGTCTCGTGGTTTTTTCCTCCTTTTCGGAGGTTTCCACGTAAAAACTCTAGTGTCTCTTATGAACGTTACACCCTCTATCTAATTTGCTTGTGTGCTGAATCTTCGTATAATACTAAGACGTTAAACTATATATTTCTCTATCGCTGCGAATACTCCAGGACGTAATAAAATTCATAATTAATAATTAAGTGTCAAAACTCTCAACCCTAAACTAAAATGTGTTATTTTAATTATATATATATATATATATATATATATATACAACACTCTTAATTTATTATTTTAGCATTTGTTCTAAAAATAAATTTTTTTGCCACAAAATATAAGAACAATGCAGTAATTATAAATTGGCTCATTGGTTATTGCATATAAATTTCTTTTTTTAATACTTAAAATAGATTATATATATTTTTTGAATGCTTACCGGCTATAATGAAATTTGAATATATTTTATTTATTCAGGAGACTTGCTTTGTAAATAGAAAAAAGAATAATTTAATTTGATGTCACATTCTGCCGTCTTATATATATAGTCAGCAAATTTATTATGAATTTCCTATGGAGTGATGCTTTATTTGTTTTAAATGGCAGCCCCTACTTATCGAATATATAACATTTTTTTTTAAAAAAAAAGGAAAGTTGAGGGCCGCAGCCAATCACATCTATCAATGAAAATTGATTACATCGCAAGAGCCATTAGGCTTGGCCAAATTTTTGAAAGGATCTTAATTTAAAAAATATTAGCAAAAGAATCTTAATAATAAATAAATTTTAAATGGATCATATAATTGAACAGTGACCACATTTTTGTTTGAAAAAAATGTGATTATTGTTTGCATTTTCAAGCAAAACGTGAACAATGATAGCATTTTCCTTGTAAACGTTGTATTTTTCTTGAAAATGCTGCATTTTCAATGAAATTTTTCTTGAAAATTCAATGATTTTTATTGTTTATGGAGGCAACTCAAACTTGATTTGTAAATTCTTTCAAATTGTATATGTTGAAGTCCCATAATTGTAATAATAATAATAATTATTATTATTATTATTTATTTTATTTTTATTATTGTTTTTTTTTTTATTATTTTTTAATTGCACTTTTCTAAGGATTGACACAAATAATTACTTAAAATGTATTCAATTGAAAATGTAGCATGCGTTGGCGTTTTCAAGAAAAATGCTATTACTATTCACGTTTTGCTTGAAAATGCAAACAATAATTGCGTCTTTTTTTAAGAAAGCACGAATAATGTTCACTTATATATATGATCCTTTTAAAATTATTTATTATTAAGATTCTTTTGCTAATATTTTTTTAAATCATGATCCTTTAAAAAATATGCCCCTCCAAAAATATAAAAGAATGGGAACTTTGAAAAGCTAAACAATTAGCACAGTAAGAGTAAAATTTATCAAATAGAAAATAAAATTTGAAAGCAAGAGGAGAGCATAGAGAATATATGGTTCGCATATTCATAGCCTCCGACTAATTAGTGATCATCGTATAGTATTTATAATTATTGATATATCATAAAAAATCAATTTCATTATGCACACATCTAGTTGCACATCTAAATTAGAAATTTCTAAAAATAAATTCATCATAATCCAACCCTTGATTTCAACTAACTTATAATTAGACTGATCGATTTGATGAGACAAACACGGTGATATAAAAACTGCTTGGATCTAAGTCCAAACAAGTCTAAATCAATAGCTTGAAGCATAGTCGAAATTTTTAGAGTATTACCGTGTAATTTATATTTATATCTCCAATATAGTGAAATCATCATTCCCTCCCCGTTGACGTAGACATCTTTGCCGAATCACGTAAATTACCGTGTTCTTTGTTTTATTTTGTTGTGTGATTTTATTTCCTATGTATTTATTGCACAACAGTTTTCTCTCCACACACACACATAATATTACATGGACAAATATCTTCTAAAATATTTATTAGACCAAAATATCTACAATAAGGAATAATATATATATTTTATTTGTGATTTACTAATTACACTGATAAGTCCCGAGAATGGGATTTGAGCCAAGCTTCGTTGATTTCTTCTGTTGCCGCATGGGGGTTGGCTATGGGAGGAACCAAGTTGGAGTGTGGGCTGACAATGCGATATTCATGAAGGGAAACACAATTGAAGGTTTATAGGCTTCATGGCTAAATGGGAGCTTTCGTGTTTTGCTTTTAACAATTTAATTACTGCCAAATTTCCAGCTAATGAAATGTATAAGAAAGCTTTTAAATGTTTTTTTTTTTAAAATCTGGAACAAAGAAGAATATACTTCACTGGAAAAATTGACTGGCCATAAACTTGTTTTTGGTTTCATGTGTTTGACCTTTTGCTTGGAGGATGGTTGCATTCATTGCCCATATGCTCCTCTATGCAAACAAGAGATAAAGCATCCTTTTTCAGGCTTTGATTATTTCAAGCATTTAAGTACTTCAATGATGTCAGAATTAGAGTAAAAAATACGAAACAAGAATATTCTTGAAAAGGTTGGAGTAGCTCCAATGACAAATAAGGTTAGAGAGAGTCATCTTAGATGGTTTGGTCATGTAAAACGACTGCCTTCCGATGACCCTATTAGGAGAGTAGATGTATTAGATTTGGCCTCTATTAAGAAAGGTAAAAGTAGACATAAAAAAGCTTGGTTATTAAACATTAAAAATGACATTTCTTTATTAGATTTAAATAAGAATTTGACTCTTATCAATGCAAAATGAAGAAAAAGTATTCATGTAAATGACCTCACGTGGTGGGATAAAGGTTTGATGTTGTTGTTATTGTTGTTGTAATGATGTGAGAATTAGACAATATAAGTAAATTTCTATAAGAAAATACTTGGCTCAATTCTATTAATTTATAATGTTAGCAATTATTAAATAACATTTAGGTTTTTTTTGGGACAGCTTTCTTAGTGTTTTCTAAAGCAACTTTATGGTACAAAAAAATTAATTTTTATACTATAAAGTTGTTTTAAGAAGCGTTAAAAAAGATATCCCAAACGAAACCTTAGTCAACAATTATTAGAAAATTCTCTCTTGACGCGATGATTTATGTAGCATCATAGAAATAAAATAATGAATTTTTAAATTTAAAGGAGTTTATGGCACCCATATACAAGATAATAACGCCAAATGGAGCCCTAAACTTTAACTTAGATTAAAATGTAGTTTAAATTAGATAGTACATGCATGTCCATTTCAATCATGCTTGGATAAATCTTATGATGATCAGATGTATTGTTTATTTATATTTTGTTTTATATATGCTAATGCTATCATTCAAAAAAATGACACATGCATGATAATTCTATCCATATATATTTTAATTTAAAATAAAATAATTCCAATGATTCATTGACTTCCACCAAAATTAAAGAATTATATATCTTTGAATTTTAAAAGCTACATATAATTCTAATTACTAGAAATGAAAGCATAGAATTAATTTTTATGAATTTATCATAAATAGATCATATATTCATATATGTGTATTCATTGATGTCAACTCAGCGACTTCCTACTACCTCGATCGATATTGTATAAATAAAAATAAATATTTAGGTGTTAGATATATAAATACATAGTAATTTTATGATATGTATGAAAGTCCTCTTTTTTCTATTTTTATTTAACTAAATATCTTCAAAATTTCTTTTTTGACTTAATTACATTTACACCCAATCAAAGATAACTCTATATATATTCGTAAATGCTCTTCGAAGTAATAAGTCCTTCAAAACTGATTCAAACTGATATGAATACAAAATTTAGTTCAAGCCATTGAAACAATGCTTAGGATAGTGTGATGATTTTTTTATTGATTGTGCCAAATTGTTGTAGGCTAAAATATTCGCGGCGGTAACGAAGGAAAAAACTACGCGTCATAGCATTGTATGTGTATCTATCCCACAAATAGAATCAGTCAAAATACATGAACTTTTATGTGAAAGACCCTCAAAAAGGGAAAAAATTATGGGACCAAGTTTAGTTGAAATGATTTCACTATTATTTGAATATCTTACAAAGATTGATCAGTCTCGAAACTTGAGGATGGTGAAATTATAATAGTTTGGAGAGTTTGAAAGAAGTCCGTTATCGATCGATAGTCAGGCGAAAGTCTGGTGTTGGTTGGTGGTCGGGCAGAAGTTCGACGGTGTCTACTAATCCAATGGTGGTCCGATGTCAATCGGTGGTCCTACGATGGTCGGTGGTCTGGAGATGGTCAAGGGAGAGTCTGGTGGCAAGAGAACTAGTTTCTCTTTCCTCATTCTCTTCCTTGCTCAATTCTCCTTCATTGAAGAATGATGAGTCTATTTATAATTTTTTTTTAGTGGCATGACCAATAAATAGAAGGAAAATCAATGGCATGTTGGGAGTGTTCTGAATGGACAACTGATATCGACTCCTTAGATCATGGATTGTTTATCGAGCATTTGAGTGTCTTAATTATATTAGAATCCGGCGATCTTAGGCTCGTTGGATTCATCTCGTCGAGCCACTCTATTTGACTCTAAGCATGCCACATTTGAAAATTTTGAAAGTTTTCAACTTAATTTTGCCTCGAGATTCATGACAGATCATGATTAATTTTTAATGATATATTAGGTATATTTTACTCCAAAAAAGTATTTTGAGATATTTGACCAAATAAATAGATTAAGGAATTATTAGTCAATAAAATAAATAAAAAGTCAAAAATTTCAAAAATAAGTTATCCCTATTTCTAAATATGTTTATTTATTTTTAAATTTTATTGAATATTAAAAACAAATCAACATCAATAAAAGAAATAAAAAGTCAAATTTCTCAAAAATAAGTTATCCCTATTTCTAAATATGTTTATTTATTTTTACATATTATTGAATATTAAAAACAAAACAACATCAACTAATTGAGGTGATACATTTGTAAAGGTTAGTAGAATATAATAATTTATAAATCATTTAAAAATGCAATTTTGTTTGAATCTTCAGTCGAACTTTTGGTATTTTATTATTGTTAAAGAGTGGAAAATCACGTGAATATTAGTCGCCTCTTGAACCTAATTCTAGAATCCAGACGTCACGTTAGTACTGTTGCCAAAATAAATAAATAAAAATCACGAGTTTAATCTTAGATTTTATTTGAGATTACGTTTTCATTGTTTTATAAAATTACTACGGGGAAATAATTTTTTAAAGAACCGATCAAATAGAAATTATAACTATGATCTTAAAAACGTATTAGTTGTTTCATCCAGGAATATTCGTGGTGATAGAGAAATATAAAGTTTAACATCTTAGCTTTGCACGAGGATCCAACACACTATCAGATGAGAGAGAGTGCAGTATTTATGAGTAATTATTATATCCGGATAAAAAACCAGAAATCTGGACAAATACTGAGTAATACCGAGTTTCAGGTGACGTGGCGCATGATTATTGGTCTTTGGACGAGTCAGGTGACCTGACCTAATAATTGCTCATTTATGAGAGACACCAATATTTTTATATGGAGAATCCTGAAAGAGGAAAAACTACGGGGCTTAGCCCAATTTGAATGAAACTACTAGTATTTGTAGTTGATTACAAATGAGACCCTTCATTAGAGGAAAGACTTTAGCTTGATGTGAATGTATTACACAATGGAAATTGGAAGAATCAGTATTGATATGTTAGTTTGGTTGGCAGGATCATAGTAGGAGAGCAACGGAGGTCGGAAAGACTGTATTCGGGTGGCAATGGTTAGAAGGATCGTAGTCGGCGGGCAACGAAGGTCGGAAGGATCTTTGCCTGGTGAGCGATAAAGGTCAGAAAGATCGTAGTCGACATGTAACAGAGGTTGTAAGGATTGTTATCTAGCGACGGAGGTTATAAAGAATGTTATCTAGCGATGGAGGTCGTAAGGACCATTGTCGGGTTAAAGTCCAAGAGTAATTGAAAGCCAGGTGGAGTCTGACATCAGTCGACGACCGAGGGAATTCCGGCGTCAGTTAGCGATCGAGTGTAAGTCCAGTGTCAATCAGTGGCCATATAGAAGTCCGGCGTCAGTTAATTGGTGGCCGGGCAGAAATTCGACGTCAGTTAGTGGCCGGGCAGAAATCCGATGTCAGTTAGTGGCCGGGCAGAAATCCGATGTCCGTCGGTGGTCGGGCTTCAAGATTCATGCCCGATCAAGATAATTTTTTGATGATATATCATTAGTAATTAAACTTTCTCAAATAAAATCTTAGGTTTTATTTGGAACATTGTTTATCATATTTTTTCATTTAAAAAAAAAAATTGTTAGAAAGTTGCCATAAAAATATTAAAAAAACCATCCAAAATTAAACCTTATTTTAATTTGAAAATTTTCCTGAACTGATTAGCTCAATTTGAATATATGATACATCTTTGTCATCTGATTAAACATAGTTTAGAGCTATTAATTTAAGACTTTTTTGCTGTTGATGAAAGACACAGCCTACCTAATCTTGAATGGGCTCGAAATTTCAGAAAAACAAGAAAGGCATTTCTGACACATGTTGCATCTCGATTGGGCTTCAAACCTTTAAGTAAAATCGAGAAATGTTCTAATCATGAATTTAAGAATGTCGATTATATTATATGTTGACGCGTTCATATCTGACAAATGTTGAAATCGAACATAAAATGGCTTTGAATTATCCAAATTTCATATACAATATATAATTAATGGTCAATAAAATGAAGAATGACTAATCTTTTCATTTCTCATTTTGCATAAATTTGACATATATATTCATGCCTAAATCATATATTTAACTGACATAATTATCAGAATTTTTTAAAATAATTATATTCATTTAAAAATGAATGTAAAACTAATGTAATATTATTGTAATACTTTTATTAGAGCTCCTAAGAAAAATATAGATAACATGTGGCACATAAACGTTATCTTTGATTGATCTAATGGCTTATGAGATCCAGTTTGGGTTAACCCCTTTCTTTTTCTCTCTCTAGAGTGTTTTTAGAGTGAGATGCTCTAGAATGGACAGAGGAGGTGGCTTTAGTTCACCTCCTCCAAATGATGGTAGGGGAGGCGGCAGGAAAGGAAACCGGCAACATTGTAACTATTGGCACCTGATGGCCCCCCGATGGGGGGAGGAGGTGTCGTATACCAAGCATACTTCGGTGCTTAAGCGAGAGAGCAGCTCCCATCATTCTCCTAAGGTGCAAGACATAGTAACTAGGACTCTTGGACTGAGGCCGTAGCGAGAATCCAGGCCATCACTGGCGAGGCAAGGAGGAGGGCAGCTAGTCGATGTAGCACCCGTGCCCGCAAGGTCCGACACCGGATGTGGGTGCTGGCGAGGTCCCTACTTCAATCGGAAAGTCTGTACCTCCCTCGACTGTTCAAGCTAGCCCTAAAAAGATTGGAAGAATGAGGCGGACAGTGATGATGGTTCGGAGAATGAGATGGAAGAGTCGAAAGGCCACTTCAACTCTCATACCGACATGGAGGACGACTTACATTTGGCGGAAACTCCCGTTTCCGCCCAGAACCTGGACCCTCCACTAGAGAATATGTCTGTCCAGCCTGTGCGGTTTGGTTGCGTACAAGCCTCTGTCTCCTATGTGCACACTCAAAATCCTCCTTTACCATGCGGGGATTCAAATCCAAATGCAAAGGAGTCTGATGGTTTGGTTTATGGCTCGAATGCAGCCATGTTTGGAATGGTTTCTCCTAGCTCTAGGTGTGAAATTCCCCTTGATACATCAGCATCTCAGCCCTGTGCTACATGTTCGTGCACACATGCTATTTGCAAAAAAGCCCCAAGAGCCCAGGGATCGAATTATTCGCCAAAGCAGCCCACACAAGCCTCTACCTCGATTGCTGGGGGCTTTTCTAATGGTCCTTTTGCTTGGAACAAACTTTAATTAGTTCATTTAGATAAGATGAGTAGGGAGAAATTTATTGCCTTTGATGGTGTTTCCATGTAACCAGAGCAAAATGTTGTGCAAGCTAATTTGGCCATGCTTGATCGAGCGCTTGTGGCTAAGCTTCTTGGCAAACGAATTGTCTTCCCTTTTCTTCTCGGTGAACTCAAACGACAGTGGTACCACTTTGGAGACTTCCAAATTATCACCACCGCGCCAATTTCTTTTATTTGCATTTTCCCAAGCGTTGATGCTAGGAATGTGGCTTTAATGAATGGGTCTTGGATTATTGCCGACAACATCATTGTAATGGACAAATGGACTCACAACTTCTCTCTTAATTCCCTTCAAGGTCTTCATTCACCCATTTGGATTCGTTTGCCACAACTTCCTCTCATGTACTGGGATACGAACAACATCACTCGACTTGCCAATATGCTTGGGGAACCTCTATGGATGGACTCACACACGAGTACTTGGGAAAGATCATCTTATGCAAGAATTTGTGTTAGGATTTATCTCTCTCAAAGCTTCAAGCTGGGGTATGGATCAATGGGCTTCAAGGACAAATTTTTCAAAGAGCCGAATATGAAGGGCTTACAAATTTTTTGCTTCGATTGTGGTTTCATTGGTCTTGCCAAAGGAGCCTGTCTATCTAAGGCTCCAACCCGTGGCTCTCAATCTCCCCCACTGCAGTCGTCGTGACCAACCAAGGTGCAAGCTGCATCCGAGAATGTCCCCCGCGTACCCATTCCTTCTCCTAAGAGGAAGAATAAAGCAGTTGAAGAGCCCTCTCTAAGTGAGGATAAGAATGACTCCTCCCTTGGAACTTGGAATCTAGTCACCCGGAGAAGGAAAGGTAAACCAAGGGCTCCTAAAGAATCAGGCACTCGTCCACAAGCCGAACCTCCGATCCAATTCTCGGTCGAGAAATTATAACAAATGGAAGAAACTTCTAATATGATTGTAAACTTTCGCAAGCAACAACCAAAAGGCTCCAAATCTCATTTGGAGAGAGAGCTCCCCTGACTTGGACCTTTAAGTGCTTGGGCCACTTCCTCTAGGAAGAGGAAGAAGTCTTCTACAGATTTCACAGGCAGGAACTTGATCCCCTCAAGTGCTTAATGAGTGACCTGTTTTCATTGGTTTGTATTGGTTTTGTTGTGTAATACAAACCAATGAAGGGGTCCTCCTTCTCACTTGAGGGGTTTCTTTCTTTTTGTTTATGTATGAGGCTTGGTTTGAGGTGCTTTTCTAGTTCCATCCCTTCATCTTTTGTCTTTGGGAAGTGGAAGTCTTTCCCCCCACAAGCTTGTTCTCTCCATGCATCCTTCTTTTCATTTTTAATATATTCATGGTTTAAAAAAAAAAAAAAGATACAGTTTGGGTTCTAAATTGAGCAGCAAAATAATTTTCATATCAAAACTTGGATTACACATAAATACACAATTGAAAAGAGACTGATAAAAATTATTAGAGTGCATCAATTGTATAAATTAGTGGACGTGCCGGAGTGGTTATCGGGCATGACTAGAAATCATGTGGGCTTTGCCCGCGCAGGTTCGAATCCTGCCGTCCACGTTTTTTCTATGTTAAATTTCTTTTAACAAATGTTTTAATTTATAACTTGAAAACAAACAAATAAAAGGAATATATATATTGTAAAAGAAAATAATAAGTGTCAAAGAAATGCATCAGATTATTTTTTATATTTAATTTAAAATAAAATAAATATAATGTAAAATACAATACGAGTGGTTGACAGTTTCTAATATCATTGGTCGCTGACAGTGACCGTCACTGAGCGGCAGTGGTTGGTGGAAATTGTAATGCATTAAAATTTTACATATTATTTATTTTAGTTCAAATCAAAGGTCAATAATTATGTAAACAAACGAGCAAAGAGAGATGTTAGTCTAAGAATCTCAGCTTTTGTAAATGTGAACACTCTGATTTTCAACTGTGCTTGGCTTATCTAAGGTGAATAAGTTTTGCATCAACATTGATGCATGATATTTATTTACTTATGTAGTTATGTGATGTATAAACTAGATAGTCATTTATTTATGTGTTGTACATTAGATGGTCATTTTTTGAATTCATTAAGGTTATGAAAAGAACAATGCTCTTTCTTGCATCTCAAATATTGTAAAAGTTGCTAAATTTGAGTGATATTTTTTTCTATTAGAGGCAAAATTTTGCCTAGTTTTATTGTTGTTTTTCCTGAATCAAATATAATAGTAGTAGAAATTTTTATCCAATTTTCTTAAAAAAAAAAAAAAAAAACTACTTTTATAGCCAATTGCAACTGCCCTCAAAGAGGAAATATTTTGTGTGGAGACCGGATGCCGAGAACCGTTTGAATTTGTTGCGCTTTTATTACCCTTTTGCTATGCTTTTACAAGCATTCAACAAAATCACAACAAATATGCAATTATGAATGCACTTTTGTTGAGTATTTGCTACGCTTTTACAAAAAGGCGGCAAAAACATATCAAATATCCTACTAATTGAATATATGTTATGCTTTTGCTGCCTTTTCATGAAAGCACAACAAATTTGGAAGGTTCTCGTCATTCGATCTCCGCACAAAATAATTTCTCCAAATGTGCCAACCACATGAAAAGTTAATAGAAATTATTAGTCTTGCTCTTTGATTTGCTACCACCATGCATGAACCTAATTACTGTCACCTGCACAAATCATGAGCTTTTAAAAGCTTCATCAAAATTCTCTTATTCTAGTTTTCAGATTTGCATCACCATAAGAAAAGCTTTCATATATGATGGCAAAACAAATACGTAAGCTTAGTATATAGTAACACTTAACACATTAAAAGAAAATGGGAGAGAAAATAAAATTCTGCTTCCCTCATGATGGTTTACAGGAGGTTCAGCTTCAGCACTTGTATCGGAATTATGGTGTCCAAACTTATATGCTCATTTTCTTCCCTAAAAACTGTTTTCTTTAGCGGCTACGTCAAAATAGGCAAATCCAATTGATTAGCAACAGTTGATTTGTTCAGACGCAATTGTTGCATGAAGGAAAAATGTTATGGGTTTAATTTCTGTTGAAGAAGATTCCCTTAAAAATTCATTTAGTGATAAAACATGATTGGATTTTATATGTTATTTCTTATTTGTACTTTGAGAGTTTTGATATACTTATATTTTGTGGTTATGTACTTTGAATTATACTATGCGATGCATATAATGCATTTATTTTATTGTTTTCCACTAATTTTACTTGTCATTTAGATATTTTTATTATATGATAGACTCTTACTGTTATTTACCTGCTAAAACCCTTAAATTCTCATTTACGCAATTCTTCGTTCGTGAGGCTTACGCCTCACCCCGCCTCGAGGCTTATGCCTCGCCTCACAGACAAAAAATGCCTCGAGGCTTATTTACATTTTTAGCAAGATACTCTAAAGATACACTTATTGAATATCTGAATACTGTTACCGACGTTACTACGAACACTATACTAATATTGTGACTGACATTAATACTATTTACTATCATTAATAATATTTAACATTATTTATCATGATTAGGAGTGTCAATATTTGACATGACCTGAAACCCGACATAGATCCAACCAGAAAAATTAAGTTTGGGTCAACCTGTTTGACATACGGGTCAGGTTCAGTAAGTTGACCTATTTCAAAAATCGGGTTAGACTCGGGTTAACTCGAAAACTCGAAAGTGATCCACGTTGACCCATCGCCTATCCCTTCAGCCCCCAGTCACGTCGCTGTCTGATTGGACGAATCCCGATCCGCAAGACCGCAACCGGTTTCGCCTCCTACAACTCCAACCTAGTCCACCTCAAGATGTTGGTCATGCCTCTGCTTGTAGAAACCATCAGATCTACCGATGATTCTCCACTTGCCGGTCTTAAGCTCCCCTTGCCGCTGATTCTTTGTCAAAGGATTGCAGATGCTCTACTGACTAAAATGCCATAAAGGTTAATTTGATACTAATGCCGCTCGCCATCTCCAGTCCCGGCGACCGCCGGCCCTCCTGGAGCCGCCACCATCCCCAATCTGGCAATCACCACTAGAATTTGGAAAATGCCTTAGCTCTGTCACCGTTCAAGACGAGATCCACTCGGAGTCCAATTACCAATTTTGTGTACGGTCAACTCGGTAACCCGCACGGTCGGTTTCGGGTTGGATTTCATTTGAAGAAATGAGACGGGTTAGGGTCAACTGATTAAACACGGGTCAATCCTAGTTTGACCCGAACCCGACCCACGTGTTCATTTTGACACCCCTAATCATGATCCTAATATTGTTACTGGCATTAGTACTGTTGATTGTTAATGATACTGTAACTGATAATATAATAGATTGAGATGTGATGAACTATATAATAATAAATTGATACTGATAATCAGTATAGATATTAATGCATATATTTATTTATAAAATTTACATTATATTTTTCTCTTTTATCTTGTATTGATTTCAGTTATAAGATCTTATTTACTTGTTGGGTTATGTGCTCATTACGTGATTTTACATGTTTTTATAAAAGGGTAAAGATCATGATAAAAATGTAATCATGTTTTTTTTCCACTGTTCATTAATAAGCTTTAGTTAAATAGTTAAAATGGAAGAGATGTAATTCTTCCAATATAGATCCTGGAGTGTGACAAAGGTTGTTTCATTGGAATGAAGCGATCATATTTTATAAGGCGATCAATAACATTTAAGATCACGATATCCCCTCTTGATTGTGTAGTCCTTCTATGAAATCCAAGGAGAATGGAGATGATGTTGGTCCAGATTTGTATGGGAATGGGTAGGGGTTGAAATAATCCGTTCGGATTCAGGGAGTTTGATTTGTTTAATTAGCAGTTGTTGCAATTTTTAAGAAATTTTTTGATTGTCCGACCTATGACTCCCATAGAAGCTTTGTTTATAACGTCTAGGGTCGTATGGAACTCGAAACATCTACCAACGAAAGATTAATGGCAATATACGAGTTTGATGGGTATCAGAAACGAGGTCAAGCACATGAAGATCTTCCCATGATTTGAACCAAGCCCTTGTCTCTTTGGTCAAAAGCTACTGTTGGTGGGGATGTGGGGCAATTTTTCCTACAAAGGATCTTTACAATGGCTAGCATTTCCTTCTCATAAGTGGAGAGGGTGAGGGAAGAGCCCTTAAGTGCTTCACTATAATAAGTCATCAGTAGACCTCATTGGGCGAGGATGGCGTCCAACCCCACTCCGCTAGTGTTGGCCTCCATTTCAAACGGTTGCCAGAGTTCATGTAGGCAAAGTATAAGGAAGTGGTTATGCCACCTTAAGTTGTCGGATGGTAACAAGATGACAGAATCCTAATGAAAGTGACGCCGGAGCTTAGAATGGACACCGAAAATAGAATAATAACAGCCTGGGAGCACAAGTAGCAACTTCAGCTTCAAATACTGATAAAACGTTTCTTTTCTTTTGTTTTCTTTACTGTGGCCGTATATGTGGCTTATGCGGGTATATATACCCATATCGCGAATTAGTCGGGGAGCTGAAAATTAGAATTCCCCTATTTTCAATTTCTGTTATGAAATTGTTCTGTATCCAGTGATACCACTGGTGGTGATCATTTTTGGCGCGATAATGAGAATTCAAACTGTTCTTGTTTAGAGTTCTATTGCGCGCACATCAGTGACGACCCCCGTCGTAAGTGTGTCGACGACGATCGTCCCTGCGTTCGGTTTACGTTTCCGGTAATTTCTTCCCAACTTCCCTGTTCCTTCGATCTTTCATCTGCCGTGACTTCTTCCGTCCATAGTCCGGTGTCAAGTGGTATCAGAGCCGGCAAGATGCCGCCTCGTCGAAATGTTCAGAGACCAGTTCAGGAAGTGGTGATCGAAGACCTACAACGAGAAATCGCTCAGTTACAACAGCGACTGGCTCGATTCGAACAACGTGAGCCCGTGACAAATACCAACGAGGATGAAGAGGTGAATCCGTTTCATCAAGAAAGTTCTAGTGACGAAGATCATACGAGACGACCGATGATGAGACCAAACAGGAAAACTCATAATGACTGGGGAATCAAGATCGAACTACCTGAGTTTGATGGAAGGATGGATACAGATGAATTTATCAACTGGTTACAAACCGTGGAACGGGTTCTTGAATTCAAGGAAATTCCAGCCGACAGAATAGTTAAACTAGTCGCTATAAAGCTCAAACGCACGGCTTCTTTGTGGTGGGAAAATTTGAAGAGATCAAGAAACAGAGAAGGCAAGAGCAAAATTGTTACCTGGGTTAAGATGAAACGAGAATTACAAAGAAAATATATTCCGGATCAGTATAAACAGGAGATTTTCTTGAAATACACTCAACTTCAACAGCAACAGTTGACTGTGGAAGAATACATCTCAGAATTTGAACAGCTATCATTAAAGTGTGATATTGCTGAACCGGAAGAACACACTATCGCCCGATTCTTATCAGGATTACAGCCTTCAATCGCTAATATAGTACAATTACAACCTTATTGGACCTTTCAAGACGTCACCGGATTAGCTTTGAAGGTCGAAAAACAGCAATTTAAATCCCGGAGGTTCTATCAAAAAAACATCAGCTCCGAAACTTTACCTGACAAAGAGATCAAAAACCTTAAGAATGTGGCAGGAACCAATAAATCACAAGATGAAGTTACAACCCGTCCACCTAATCGTTGGACTCAGGGAGTGAATACCACCTCCACCCGTAAATGTTTCAAATGCCAAGGATTTGGTCACATTGCGTCAAACTGCCCAAATCGACGTGTAGTGACCATGATAGAAGAACCAGAAAATGAAGATGTTTCTTCTCCTGTAGACAGTAACGCCTCAGCAGTAGAACCGACGTATATAGTGGGAGATGATGGCAATCTATTGGTGATACAACAATCCCTCAACATTCACAAGGAAGATTCGTGGTTGAGACACAATATTTTTCGAACAAGGTGTACCGTTAAAGATCGAGTCTGTAACGTGATCATCGACAGTGGGAGTTGCAAAAATGTGGTTGCTGCTATTATGGTAGAAAAGCTACTATTAAACACCACAGCTCATCCTAAACCGTATGCACTATCCTGGATACGTAAGAATGCTGAAATACAAGTAAGTAAGCAGTGTTTGGTTGATTTTTCCATAGGACCGTTTAAAGATCAAGTTCAGTGTGACGTCGTTCCCATGGATGCGTGCCATTTGTTGTTGGGACGACCTTGGCAGTTTGACAAGGGTACTATCCATAATGGAACCACCAACACCTATTCATTTGTCCAGGATCAACAGTCCATTGTGTTGTTACCAACGCCTGTGATTGAACAAGAAGTGCGTTCTGCCACTAACATATTCAGTCATACCCTTTTATTACAAGAGTTGAAGGCAGCCCAACAGGGGATACTCGTGATGTTGATGGAAGAAAATCCTATACAAGAGGATATCCCTGAAGATGTCAGACCGTTGTTACAACAGTTTCAGGATGTATTGGTCTCAGAGTTACCAGCAGGTCTTCCACCTTTGCGGGACATTCAACACCATATGGAGTTGATACCAGGATCGATATTACCCAACAGACCAGCCTACCGGCTCCGACCGGATGAACATCAAGAATTGCAACGACAAGTTGAAGAACTTATCAACAAAGGATTTGTACGACCCAGCGCCAGCCCCTGTGCAGTCCCGGCGTTACTTGTACCCAAGAAAGATGGTTCGTTCCGAATGTGTATAGACAGTAGGTCTATCAATAAGATTACGATTAAATATCGTTTTCCTATTCCTAGAATCGATGATATCTTTGATCAGCTCTATGGGGCCACATTGTTCTCTAAAATCGATCTCAGAAGCGGTTATCATCAGATTCGCGTAAGGCCAGGAGACGAATGGAAAACCGCCTTCAAAACGCGAGAAGGATTATACGAATGGAGTGTGATGCCATTTGGAGTTTCTAATGCTCCTAGTACATTCATGAGACTCATGAATCAGATCTTTCAACCTCTCATGAATAAATGTGTGGTCATCTACTTCGATGACATCTTGGTGTATAGCCGTGACACCAAAACTCATATAACACATTTACAGCAGGTCTTTGAAATCCTAAGGGAACAGCACCTATTTGCTCATCCAAAGAAATGTCAGTATTTAACAAGTAGTATCACATTCTTGGGTTTCATCATCACGGCTGTAGGAATTAAAGCCGATCCCAGTAAGGTTGAATCCATTATACAGTGGCCGAAACCAACTTCTACAACGGAGGTACGTCAATTTCATGGTCTTGCCTCATTTTACAGGAGATTCATAAAGAATTTTAGCTCCATTGCTGCACCCATTACGGAATTATTGAAAGCTGATCGCTTCTGTTGGAACCCCGACGCCGACCATGGATTCGAACAATTGAAACGAGCTATCTCAACAGCTCCGGTTCTTTCTTTACCCAATTTTGAAGAAATATTTGAATTAGATTGTGATGCATCCAATTTAGGCATCGGTGCCGTGCTCAGCCAGAAAGGACATCCTATAGCGTTTTTTAGCGAAAAGCTTAATGATGTGCGGCAGAAATATTCCGTTTATGACAAGGAATTCTATGCAGTCGTGCGAGCACTACACCATTGAGAACACTATTTGCTACCCCATGAGTTTATCTTGTTCACCGATCATGAGGCGTTGAGGTTTCTTAACACACAGAAGAAATTAAAAGGACGCCATGCTGCCTGGGTAGAATATATGGGAGCTTTCCATTTTGTTCTAAAACACAAATCTGGCCAATGCAATCGGGTAGCTGATGCACTTAGTCGACGGGTATCCTTACTTCAGACATTGCAAAGTAAAATTACTGGCTTTGAAATGTTGAAAGAATTATACCCCCAGGATCCTGATTTTGGGGTTATATGGACTAAGTGTTTAGAAGGGCCTCATCAATTTTATCATAGACGACATGATCATCTTTTTTTTGGCAATCGGCTATGCATCCCTCAATGCTCGACAAGGATAACTATATTACAAGAATGTCACGAGGCTAACATTGCAGGCCATTTCGGAAGAGACAAGACATTAGCTTCCGTTAAAGAGCACTTCTACTGGCCTTCACTAAGTCGAGATGTGGACCGCTTCATTAAGCGTTGCTGTATCTGTATTAAAGCTAAAACCCAAGGAAAAAAACTGGGTTTATACACACCTTTACCGGTACCAGAAGGTCCTTGGACGGACATCAGCTTAGATTTTGTACTTGGACTACCGAGAACACAACGCAACAAGGATTCCATTATGGTGGTCGTCGATCGCTTTTCAAAAATGGCTCATTTTGTGGCCTGTAACAAGACTCTGGATGCTACTCATGTCGCCGATTTATTCTTTAAAGACATCGTCCGTTTACATGGAATTCCAAAGACCATGACATCTGATCGGGATGTCAAGTTTTTGAGTCATTTTTGGAAAACTCTGTGGTCTAAATTGGGAACTAAATTGCAATTCAGCTCTACTGCACATCCCCAAACTGATGGCCAGACGGAAACTGTTAATCGCAGTTTAGGAAATCTTCTTCGCTGCTTTGTCGGGAAAAATATAAAACAATGGGATCTTATATTGCCACAGATAGAGTTTGCATTCAATCGGTCAGTGAACCAGGCTACCGGGCATACTCCATTTCAGGTAGCATATGGAAGTAATCCGTTAACTCCGCTTGATCTGATTCCTCAAATGACAACTCACAATTATAGTCCTGACGGAGAAAAACGAAGTAAAGAAATTCAACAGTTACATCAACAAGTGCGCGAACTCATCCAGAAACATAATGATAAATGCATTAAACAGGCAAACAAAACCCGACGGGGCGTCCAATTTAATGAAGGAGACAAGGTGTGGATTCGTTTGAGAAAGGAAAGATTTCCTCCTGGCGCGTTTGGTAAGCTCAAACCGAAGGCAGACGGACCATTTCGAGTTGTTCGGAAGATTGGAGATAATGCGTATCAGATCGAACTTCCCGGGGATTACAATGTATCAGCCACTTTCAATGTATCCGACCTAGCTCCTTATTTTGAACCTGAAGTTTTCCCTACACCGGGAGAATGACGCCGGAGCTTAGAATGGACACCGAAAATAGAATAATAACAGCCTGGGAGCACAAGTAGCAACTTCAGCTTCAAATACTGATAAAACGTTTCTTTTCTTTTGTTTTCTTTACTGTGGCCGTATATGTGGCTTATGCGGGTATATATACCCATATCGCGAATTAGTCGGGGAGCTGAAAATTAGAATTCCCCTATTTTCAATTTCTGTTATGAAATTGTTCTGTATCCAGTGATACCACTGGTGGTGATCATTTTTGGCGCGATAATGAGAATTCAAACTGTTCTTGTTTAGAGTTCTATTGCGCGCACATCAGTGACGACCCCCGTCGTAAGTGTGTCGACGACGATCGTCCCTGCGTTCGGTTTACGTTTCCGGTAATTTCTTCCCAACTTCCCTGTTCCTTCGATCTTTCATCTGCCGCGACTTCTTCCGTCCATAGTCCGGTGTCAGAAAGCTATTCTTTTTGATCTGACGATGTAAGGGGAGAGCCAACGTCTCAAAGCTGCGGATGAATTTTCGATAGTATTCGACGATAGTAAGGAAGCCGCGCACCACCTTGGACGTCATGGGGGTGGCCAGTTGAGCACCACCATCTGAATTTTGTGTGACTCCAAACCTGCAATTAGATTTTTTAGCATATAGGAGGTTGGCAACAGGCACTAACAATATCTTATGGAGGTAAAAGAGATGTTCTCTCCAAGCTAGTGAGCAAACCAGGATGTATTAAAAAAATAAAAATAAAAAACTTAGGATGAACATGTGAAGGTAGGGTCTCAGAATAAGTCATTAATGAGTCTCTAGTAGGTCGTAGGAGAATTTTTAAGGTCGAAGGCATTACAAGAAACTTGTAATGTCCAATGTGTGTTCAAAAGGTGATCTTCATAATGACTTGTTCGTGGGTAGACCACTTTTGCAGACGATGCTAATTTTTTCATTGAAAATTTCTATTGGTCTTCCATCTTGCAACAGGACAACCACAAAACCCATGGCAGAGGCATCCATCTCAATTTGAAATGGCTTATCAAAATTTGGGATTGCAAGGACCAGAGCGGAGCATAGTCTATATTGAATTTCCTCGAAGCTGCACTGTTGATCGGGGCCCCATGCAAATACTTTCTGCTTCAAGCTATTGTGATTGGAGCTAGAATACAATTGAACCCTCTAATAAATTCACGGTAGATGTTGTTGAGCCCATAAAAATTTCGCATGTTAGAGAAAGAATTAAGTGTCATCCACTTTTATATGGCCACTACTTTTAACAGGTTAGAAAGTATACCTTGGTCACTAATGAAATACCTGAGAAACTGAACACTCTCTAAGGCAAATTCACACTTGTGCTGGTTGAGTGATGAATTTTGTTCTCATGGAGTGCTCAATGTTGCAGAGGTGTTGAATATGATCTTTAAGGGATTTGGAACACATGAGGATGTCATCAAAGTACAAAACACAAAATCAATTGAGGAAGGGTTTCAGTATTTCATTCATCACCCTCATAAATATACTAAATGCATTGACCAACCCAAACTGCATGACCCACCACTCATATAAGCTTTCGTGTGCCTTGAAAGAGATCTTCCATTCATCACCCTCTCAAATTCATATTTGGTGATAATCACTCCACAAGTCCATTTTGAAAAGATAACAAATCTATATAATTTGCCTATCATGTCCGCAAGACGGGGCATTAGGAATCTATACTTGATGCTAATCTTGTTTATGACCATCCTGCCTGCACACATGCATCATTTGCCATATTTTTTTTGGGATTATTAATATCAAAATAGCACATGGGCTCAATCTATATGCCTAATTAATTATTTATGAAATAGTTTGCGTGTCATATCCTACAAAATCTTTTGTTTTTGGGGCTCAATCTATAGTGCGGGATGTAGGGGAGAGACAAAATTAGGATAAAATCGATTTGATATGTATTGATCACTTGGTTTGTTGGTCGGCGAGAAGTTTTGGTGGGGCAACATCTTCATATGCTCAAGCAAAACCTTCAACACAACATCGAATTTAGGGGAGGTTGAATTTTTCTTCATCAACAGAACGACATACATCTAGGAGACTTACTTAGATACTACAAAAATTACGATTATGTGACAGAAATGCTGCTCGTTTGTGTTTTGCAGGTCTTCAAATTCATCTGCCCCCTGAATCTTCTGTTTCTCCATCCAATAAGTGCACCTAAAGTCGATTGGGGCATTCATTTGATTTGTCACCTAGTTGAAGCACCAAAAACATTTGGATGAAACTAGGTTGCTATAAATGTTTTCTAGTGGATGAGCACTAGGCTCTTGTTATCCTCATTGGAGGCACGGAAGGAGGCTCTCTTTAGGTTAGGAATTTGGTTTGCAGCTATCATAACTCTGCTCTAGGAGGATCTCCCTATGAGCCTGATTAGATTGGAATTTCGCCTTATAAGCATGGTTAACAACTTGCAATAGTGGCCAGATAATATTCACATACAACTTCTCTTTAATTGCATTGCGTAATCCTCCAACATATTTAACAGCTAACTATTACTTAGTCTCCATGAAAATGTTACCACTAGCTACAACATACGCTGATAATCAAAGTGTAATAAACGGTTTCGCAATGTTTGTCTCATTTGGCTTCAAGTTCTAACCTTTTGGCATACTCAATGCCGATAGGATTGCGTCATTTGAACTCATTAGACTAGTCAGAAAGTTTTCCTGATGAGGGCTCAAATCGACTTTTTTAAAATATTTCCTCAAATTTTCTCATCCGAATCTGGGATTGACATTGACAGTTTTAATTTTTTAATTAAATTTATTATTTTAAAATGATAAGTATTAAATATAAGATGATACAAAAACTTATAATTTATGATGTCCACTCTTCATATTCTGAAAAAGTTGAATGATTACTTCATTATCAATACAATCCAATATATTTTCTCAATATATGCGACTTAAATATCATTTAGCTATTGATCTACAATTCTATTTTACAATCGATTTTTATAACATTTACAACAGAAAATGCTCTCAACTCATATTGTTGCAACGGGTAACACAATTGGTAATTCCAATAGCTTGAAAGTAAGAGGATGTAAAGCATTCTTTTTGCTCTAGATTATTTTCTCAACAAAGTTTTCAATATCTTTAAAGAAAGAAAATTATAAACCATTTGGATAAAGTTATGTCATTCTAATTAACTTGCCTTCGTTGAATGCATAAAATAAATTATTTGGATTCAAATATGCAATAAACAAAAGTAACTCGGTATTTGCTGTTGTAAAATGATTATTCAATTTTTGAAGTTGCATATCAATGGTTGTGTAAAATATTTCAACTCAAAAATGATTTAAATTTGTTATGTCATCAGCTCTATGACAATGATGTTCATGAGCAACCCACTTATTATCCATATGAGTATTATCTGTATACTAAAAACCGAATAAAGGATCCGCTATTTCAACTCGAAGAAAGGATCCGCTATTTCAACTCGAAGAAAGGATCTGCTAGAAGAATCACAAAAAACAGAGAAACAAACAGAAGGTCAAGGCTCAAAAGGATATAATATTCTTCCTCCCCTCCTTACACCTAACGTTAGCTATTTATAAAATAAATAGAGCATTCTAGAAATTAAAGGTATACTAGACCTAAGCTCTATTATAACTAAGATGTTCCACATCCCTCAGCCAAAGAAATTTGTAATTAACTGCATCACCCAAGCCCCTCTTCAACCATGCAATGCTAGACTGTCAATTCCAGTAAACAAGTAAACCCAACGTTCAAATTTTCTGTCCAAAAGTAATCCGTGCATTCTATTTGCATTGGATATATGATTGTTATGAATCATGACAGTTAAAGTTTTGGAAAGTAGTTAATGCCATACCAAAAAGATTGAAAAATATTTTACTTAGATTTGGACTTACAACAAATAATGCACATAACCAAGTAGCTATAACAGACACAATTGGAGAAAGTGATGATTAGTCATGAAAATGTTTCAATGAATTCAATAATGCAGTCAAGCATTGCGGTGTAGTATGTTATTAGTCTATGTCTACACTCTGCTATGCAATGGTGAAGAATAACAAGTACTTAATAATTCTGCCAAAACTTCCAAATTTTGATTGCAAATAGTAATCACAAATTCCTTTAAACACACAAAAACTAGATATGCAAACATTTGAATGGAAATCCAGTAAAAAAAGATCGCAATAAAATGCTCCAAAAACTTCGATTTCTTCGGCCCTGTCAATCCCGTAAGATCAAAGGAGTAAAAAACAACCCCAAAAATGCAATTTTTAGCAGACGTCGTCACCAACATGACAAACCCTAGCTCAGAACCCTCGGGGCCCGGACCCAGTCTTCTGCTCCAGAGAACCCTTGGAAGCTCCATCCGCCATCAGGAGACAGTAATCGGATACCATTCGGAACCTGGGCACGCTGCGGATATCGACCTTAGTGCCGTCCTTTAGGGTGATAACAATGTCCCCCCACTCGCCGATCAATCTCGGCACCACCTGCACATCCTTGATTGCCGAGTAGGGGAAGTCACTTCGATCTTGACCGGTGAAGCCGGAGATGACGGTGACACGCCGATTAGTAAAGCGGTAGCGTAGGAAGAAGGCGCGGGACACGGCGGCTATGGTGAGGGGCAGCCAGAGGAGCGTGAAGCCTAATAGGAGGTTGGTTACGAGGTCCCCGTAGTGAGCACCGCCGTCGAAGAAGATGCGCTCTTCTTTCTCGACCAAAGAGGAGGTTGAGGGGGAAGAGGTGGAGGTTTTGGAGGAGACTAAGAGCTTGGAGGTGATTTTGGATAAAGGTGGGATCTTTGAGATGGGCTTTGAAGGGAAAGAATTTGGCGAAGGTCTGGGTGCGGCGGCTATGGCGGCAGAGGCGGGAGGAGCGAGGACGGCGACGGCGGCCATTGGAGTTTGGTGGGCTTATCTGTTGCCCGTTGAGTGGCGGGGATTTGGGAAGGAGCAGTCAGTCATCCGTTTTCCATTTGATGGATTCGGATTTCCTGTCAAGTCTATAATACCGTCTATATCCGCACTCGAGCATTATCCAGACACTTGTCTTTCTGAGTTCTAATTTTTAATATTCAGGAAAAAATTTTATTTTTTTTTTAATATTTTAGATAATAATTTCAAATAAAAATAAAAATAGTGTACCCTATTTTAGTAATAAGTTAACTATTCCTCATTTTGGAGTTTAAATTTCTCTCGAGTTTTTAATCGTATGAGAGCCTACTTGATTTTAAATATTTAGAAGACCCATAATTTCTAATCATATATAATTAAAAATAAGAAGATTTACAAATAAAGATAATTTGATTTGTCAGATTCAAAATAGAGTTTAACATCTTAACTTTTTATAGAGATTCAGCACACACATAAGATAAAAGTGTAAGAATTATAAGAGGCATTAGATTTTTTTTTTAAATGAAAAATATTGGAAATTAAAAAATCACACCATCATGCTTAGTCAAATTGATTTCACTAATATTTATATTTGATGTCAAGTGTGACTCATATCCCCAATTGTCAGCATTGATACATTATAAATAACACATCAATTTGTTAAAGTTGAAAGAGCCATTCGGTAGGAATACAACACATATCAAAGTGTTGAAGTTGTAAGTTATAGTTGATGTCGACGACATACATTGATCTTATTAAGGTCTTATTTGAGACGGCTTAATTTTGCCTTTTATGTTTTGAAATGACAAAGTTATTTTTGGGTTGTTGTTTGTATGTGATACTTTGTAATTTTTTTTTTTTTTACAGATTTTCATTTTTGTATTGTTTTCAAAAGCTTTTTAGTATTGACTTCTCAGTTAGAAACCTCCATTCTCTCAAATAAAATTTTTAAAACTATCTTTTATAGAAAGCATCGGGTAACCAAATGAAGCTTAAGTGACGGCATATGTTAACATAATAAAAGATTATTTTAAAATAATAATAAGGCTCAGTACTGAATTTTTTTTAAAAGTATTGTGACATAAGATTGTAATTACTATCTCTATTTGAGAAACATGAAAACATTATATCTTTATGTGCAATATTCTAAAACTATTATCATTTTTCATAAAAAAAATTGAAAAAAAAAATATACATTTATTTGCAACATTTTATGGCTTAAAGGTTAGGAACTTCTCCTCTAATCATAAAGCCAATGGTTAAACCTAATGTATTTTTTTACAAAAATCACTTGATTAATTATAAATGTCAAACCATTTAATCATATAAAAGTAAGTTGAGTTGGATACATATATATGATTTATAATTAACCGGATATAAACAATTCAAAAAACTTCGGAAACATTTATTTTTTTTTCTCAAAAATGTAGAGAATTTTCAAATATTTTTACTCTTAGATCACAAAAATATCTCTAATAATCAAAATTTTTGTGCTGAAACCCATATTATAATATTTTGGAAGATATTAAAATGTAGTTATAAAAATAATCATAGAAAATATAGGTCATCGAATTGAATCATTTGATATCTTATCTCTTATTCTATATTGATTCTCTTCTTATGCTTTTTACTTAAAATTTTGCTACTTCACCTAATCTTATTTTATTAGAGAAGATCAATCTCTATCATATCGAGTAGAAAATAATTTTGTCAATCACAACAACACTCTCATTCTTTTTGTTCAATCATCCATTATTCCATTATGTGTAAAACCAAAACCAATATTTTGCCATTATAATGGCTTAAGATCAAGAGCTAGCTAATCAAAACAGATTGATTTTAAGCATCAAAATTCATTGTCTTGACATAGTAATATATATTGGATGGCAAGCAAGTTGATCGACACTAACAATTGCAACATATTGCATGATTATTTTTCAAACCAGTCAATCAATTATAAAATTTTCTTTGCGAAAAATTTATAGCCATAATGCGAGATATATTTCCTTATTTATGTTTCCTCTCTTATTTTATTGATTTCCTATTGATTTGTTGAAATCAGAGTTCGGATGGTCCCAAATTTAATTTCGGCAGCTTTTAACTCTATTTTGCCTCGAGATTCATGCTCGGTCAATAGATGAATTTTTGATGATATATCAACACCATTTATGGCTTAATGGTTAGGAGCTTGTCTTCTAATCATAAAGCCAAGGGTTGAAAACCTAATGTATTTTTCTTACAACAACAGCTAGAGAAAAATCCTCATCAGCCTCATGAGCGGGGCAATCAGAGCTAGTGACAACAGGTTCAACTACCTCTAAACCATCAAAATTAGCATTAACAACACCTACATTCTCCTTGACATGGCCATCAGCATCCAGATCATCCGAGACAAAATTACAAGCTCAGAAGATAGCCCAACATGATCAGTAAAAACTAAAGGAAGCACCACATCATCTACATTTCTCTCGTTCACATCAACAAGCAAAACACCATCACTAACATTACAATTTAAATTGTTTAGGCTGTCAGAAGCCGGCTTGACACTCACATTAATTGGATGGGGAATAACTGTAGCAGAAGGATTGAGATGGTGATTTAAACTGCAACATTCCATTTTAGAATGATTTATTGAGTTGCAATGGGCACAATAAGAGGGAAACTCTTCCACATGGGTGTCAATTTTGGGTTACAGGTCAGGTTTGGGTCAAACCTAGAACTAAACCGACACTATTCGGGTCAACCCGAACCGCCCCATTTTTGCAGAAGGATTAATTTTTTGGACCCAAAACCGATACGCTTTAGGTTCAGGTCATTCCGACCCGACATGGATTTGGGGAATTTTTTATTTTGCGAGCTATCAAACTCCTGTCGCTACTTTCGATAGGGAGCTACTGAGCTCCCGTCGCTACTTTCAATACCGAGTCATTGATGGGCCAAGCTCCCGTCGATACTTCAGTACTTCCGACTATGGAGCTCCAATCGCTACTTCTGAGCTCCCGTCGTTACTTCCAACTGCGGAGCTCCTGGACGCTAGACACAATTACACCATTGACGTGTGATGTCATGACGACGAGGTAGCGACTGACATAGTGACGCGGATGGCTGGGCTGGTAGACGAGACTGACGGATGCGACATCTCTTTAATCTTCAAATGCGACTGACGTCACGGGATGGACATAGAGCAGGAAACAACCGGTTTGGGTCAAAACGGGTCAATTTTGGGTTTATGATTCAACTCAAACCCGACCCATTTTTAATTTCAAGCAGGTCAAAATCTTTAACCCGATCCTGACCCGTTTCTGATTTGAGTTGACCTGAACATAAAATTTTTGTGTTGGATCCGAGTCAGATTTTTGGGTCATGTCAAATATTGATACCCTACTCTTCCATTACCACTGATTGTATATATCCTAAATTTCCAGGGCCAACCCAAATTTTTTCAGGAAAATATTTGGTAATATCTAACTTCATCAGGACACAAGCTATAAAAGGATGAGAACCAGTCAAAGTAGCATTATCCATTTTTAAATCCATTCGAAAACAGAGCCAAGACCATGAAAGATTCTTGGTGAGAATAGGTGTGGACGTAAGTGGGGAAATGAGATCCAAATAGGAATGATCGGTGATTCGGCTTTGATATCAAGTGTTGGAGACCATTTAACTAATTTCATAAAACAATTGCTAACAAAGTAAGATCAGTGGGAAAAGACTCTACAATAGTTTAAATCATCAACAAGCTTTATCAAAACATGCCTAGGGCTGAGGATTGTGACCGAACATTTTCCATTCAATTTTAGATTGAAAAAAAAAATTTCTAATAGCAACAACTGAAGGTCTATGGTTAGGAAATTTGCCAACTAGAGCGAACTCAAACGGAATGGCAAGCGCATGTATTTCCTCTTCCAAAATCCAAAAAGCCAACAATGGGAAGCAATGGGAAGCACCAGCTAAAGCATATTTGAATGAACGAAAAGAACAAATTCCATTTAGAAAATCAGGCTAGGGCCGGGTCCCTTAAGCGATTAGCTGTCATGGTCAAAAAACGGAAATGACGAGGCACCACAAACATCACAAAATGAACTAGAAAAGGGAAAAAAGAACTTCCCTGAGGAAAACAGCGTTGGAGGCCACCACGACAGCAAGAAGGGCACCACGACAACAAGAAGGTCGGCATCGAAGGTTAGGGCACAAAACATGGCGAAAAAAAAAAAGAAGGGAAGAACTAGCTAAAGCATCTTTCATTTCTTCTCATGATGATATGAAACAAAAATCACTTGATTATAAATGTCAACCCACTTAATCATAGAAAAATAAGATGAGTTGGATACATATATAGGATTTATAATGGGTGATAAACAATTCAAAAATCTTCGAGAACATTTACTTTTTTACCCAAAATGTACATAATTTTCAAATATTTTGGCCCTTAGATCACTAAAACATCTCTAACAATCAAAATGTTTGTGTTAGAACCCTAATTGTAATATTTTGAAAGATAATAAAATGTAGTTATAAAGCAATATATCATAATAAATATAGGTCATCTAATTAAATCATTTTAAATCTTATCTCTTATCCTATATTAAATGATCCATATTAAAAAAGATTAAAAAAAAAATCTCTTATCCTATATTGAGTATCTTCTTTTCCTTTTTATTTAAAACTTTGCTACTTCACCTAATCTTATTTTATTAGATAGAGAAGATCAATCTCTATTATATCGAGTAGAAAATAATTTTGTCAATCACATCATTCTCATTCTTTTTGTTCATCCTTTATGTGTAAAATCAAAACCAATATTTTGCCATTACAATCTCCTAAGATCAAGAGATAATCAAAGCCGATTGATTTTAAGCATCAAAATTCATTCTCTTGACATAGTTATATATATTGGATTACAAACAAGTTGATCGACACTAGAAGTCGCAACATACTGCGTGATTATTTTTCAAACCACTCAATCAATTACAAAGTTTTCTTTGCAAAAAATTTATAGCCATAATGCTACATATATTCCCTTTCTTATTAATTTTATTGATTTCCTATTGATTTGTAGCCCATTTTAAAAGTTTTTATTGTATTTATTTTTTCATATTCCATACTAATACATATCTTATGCATCAAATACAATACTTGCTTGGAGATATGTAAACTTCATAAAAAAATCAAAAGAAGGAAAAAGATGTTGGAAACAGATCGAAGAGCACAAATAATTAATGTATTAGCTGAAAGAAGGGGAATCTTTAGCTGGAGTAGACCAGTGGAGCTTAGTCTGCAACACATGGCTTCTTCTTCCTCCTCCTCCTTTTATAAATATTTCAATATTTGAACATGCCCTATACCTAATTACGCAACTATGATAATTAAACCAAAAGCATGTGCGATTATGGCTTAATTTAATCCTAAGCAATCTCCATCTCCGATATGATAGAGATATTGATCACGCAATAATGAGCTGACTTTATTCTCTAACCATGTGATGAAGATCACTAATTATTGTTAAAAATGCAAGAAATTAAATTGCCCCCAACACCCAATAATTAATTAAGTACGTTTTTAGTGCATAACATGATTTGTTTTGCAGAGGTCGTCTGATGAGTGTCAGATTGTCAATACTATATATATTTGCTTATATATCTTTAGGATGTTCCCCTTCATTACGTTTATTTTATATATTAAACGTAATTTGCAGCAAATTAAAGTTTACGAAAAGTTTTTGAGAGCTGCATCATAGAGATATAGAGATGAATATGAGAGAGAGAGAGAGATCTTCGATCTAAGTGGCCATGCACTTGGTTTAGCCACACATGCATGTTTGTCTTATTTTTGATTTGTTCTCTAATTAATCACAGATGAAAAAGGGTTCCTTCATAACTTTAATTTGGAGTCTTAGAGATTAAGACTTCGTTTTAGATGGTCTTTTTATTGCTTTTTAAAGCTATTTTTTAGTACACAAATTAAAAATTTTGTACTATACAACTGCTTTAATTAAGCAGCAGTAAAAAAGTTGTCCCAAATGAAAACTAAGGCTTCGCTTGGGACGAATTTTTTGTTGCTGCTTAAAACAATTTTTTAGTACTAGAAAACTGCTTTAAGCAGTAAGAAAATCGTCCCAAAAGAAGCCTAAGAGAAATAATAATTTTTTACTATTTTTTAAAGCAACTTTTTAAAATAATTATAAATTTTACTATTTAAAAGTTGCTGTAAAAAATAATAAGAAAATTATCTCAAATGAAACTTATGATTTTCCGTGGGACAACTTTTGACTGTTATTTTTTTTTATCGTTTTTAACAAATTATTTAATTAAAATATTATTGCAGAAAATAACCAAAAAATTAATTCAAATAAAGTGAAAGAATAGTATCAAAATTTGATAATGTAATGCAAAATGATAATGATAATTTAGACATGATATTCACTCCAAACATAATTTAGATGATTAATTGTTAGTAATAAATAGCTCTCGAAGTTTCCTATATAAAATTGTAATTACTTTAGGTTCTTTATTCTGTATTTGATGACGTGTACTGCTCTTTAATATTGATGCTCTGTATCTTTCGTTTCTCTATTTAAGGACCTGTAGACATGTATTGTTTCAATATCAAGGAAATACAAAATCCAGTTTTCGTTTCTGCTCTGTCTTCAACCTGCAGCCTTACGGCATTCTCAGGTTATCATGGTATCAGAGCACTAGCTCATTCTCCGATTTTTTTTTCTTCTCTCTTGTTTTTTTTTCGGTAAAATGGCGACCTCCTCCAACTCTTCCACAAATGCGGATTCTACCGCTCTATCTTCTCCGATTGTTCTTCCATCTCAACTCATGTTTCTCATGAGTAATCTCAAGAAACTTGTTCCAAGTTCCTTAACTCCGGATATCTACCCGATCTGGCGCTCTCAAGTGGAAAATTTTTTTTCAGCAAACGGTTTTAAAGGATTCTTGGACGGAACTTTGGCGTGCCCGACAACATCTACTGAATCGCGCGATCTTTGGAATCTTACCGATCAAAATCTTTCTGCCGCCTTATATTCGGTTATTTCTCCTTCTATTCTTCCTTATGTTCTTTCCCTAAATCATTGCTATGAGATCTGGCAAACCCTCTCCAATCGGCTGCAATCTACCACCCGATCGCGTGTCATCCAGTTGAAAAATGATCTTCATCACCTAACCAAAGGTGATAAAACGATGACTGCTTATCTACTTGAAATCAAATCCAAAGTAGACTCCATCGCTGCTGCTGGTTGCCACATCGATCCAGAAGATGTGATACTCTATACGCTCAATGGTCTTCCTGCCACATATCAGGCCTTCAAAACTGCCATCCGCACAAATCTTCAACCTCTCAGCTTGGATGATTTGTACAGCCTGCTGTGCACTGAAGAACAGAATCTCATTCAAGAAGCTGCAAATGATCTTCAACAGATTCAGCTATCCGACAATACGACGGCCTTATTTGCGTCTCGAGGTCGTGGTCGTGCAAGATCCACCACATACCGTGGCAAACGAGGTCGTGGCTCAAATCAAAATAACAATCGTGCTGACCGACCTAACAGAAACATTACCTGCCAAATCTGTTCAAAAAATGGTCATTCGGCCATTCGGTGTTGGTATCGCACAGATCCAAGCTATACTGAAGAAACATCAAAGACTGCCTTGTTCACTATATCAGACGATTCCCGAGCCTCACCTTGGGTTCTTGACAGTGGAGCATCCAACCACTTAACAGCCGATTCGTCTCAGATCAATTCCACCGAACCATATACAGGTAATTCTCAAGTTACTCTTGGAAATGGGCAGCAAATCCCTATTCGTCATACAGGGAAAGGTATATTACCTACTCCTTCAGGTAACCTTGTTTTACATAACATTCATCTTGTTCCAAACTTATCATTCAATCTATTGTCTGTTCACAAATTGATTCAAGATAACCATTGTATTATTCAATTTGATTCTAATGGTTATCAAATAAAGGATTCGAAGACCAAGCGGCTTCTTCTTCACGGTCCATGCCATAACGGTATCTACCCTGTTCGCTCCTCAGTTCACCCTACAGATCTTGCGTTACTTTCTGTACAGACCGTTCCGGCTCTCTGGCATAAACGGCTTGGACATCCGGCCCATTCTACGTTACAGTTTTTGTCTCGCTTTCATTCTTGCATTTACACAGATCACTCGAATACACATTGTAACACATGTCACTTAGCTAAGAGTAAACAATTACCTTTTTCTGCTTCTGTTTCCACCACGAATAAGCCGTTTGAGTTAGTTCATTCAGATGTATGGGGACCATCTCCTACAATATCTGTACAAGGCTACCGTTATTTTGTTTCATTTACTGATGATTACACGAAATACTGTTGGATTTTTCCGCTAACACATAAATCTGCTGTCACCTCTGTTTTCATTAACTTCCATAAAATGATTTCTTGTCAATTTAATTCTTGTTTACGCATTATTCGAACCGACGGTGGTGGTGAGTATTTAAACAATCGGTTTCAATCCTACTGTACTCAATGGGGCATTAAACATGAGTATACCTGCCCTTACACTCCGGCTCAAAATGGAGTAGCTGAGCGTAAGAATCGTCATCTTCTTGAAACTGTTCGTAGTTTACTTATTAATTCTAATGCTCCGACTTATCTGTGGATAGATGCTATTTATACTGCAACTTATCTAATAAATCGTATGCCTGCTGTGACTTTACATCATATCACCCCATATGAAAAGTTATTTGGTAAAGTTCCTGAATACAAACATTTAAAGGTTTTTGGTTGTCTCTGTTATCCTTGGTTACGCCCTTATGCTAAATCAAAATTAACTTCTATGTCTTTGCCTTGTGTATTTATTGGTTATGCGCTCAATCAAAAAGGGTATCGATGTTTTGATCCTAAATCTCATCGTGTTTTTACCTCTCGGCATGTTGTTTTTAATGAGAACATTTTCCCCTTTCATGATACATTGAGTAAGCATTCTTCTCCTAATTCCACTAGTTCCACTGTATATCTGCCGCCTCTTTTGTTAGTTCCTGCAACTGCTTTACAGAAAATGCCTCAGAACATCTCTACGGATGCAAGTCCACCGTCCCATATGCCATCTGCCTTCACACCAACTGAGAGAACTTCTGATTCTGCTAGTCCTATACCTTCCAGTTTCCAACCTCTTCAACATCCGATGGAAACCAGATTGCGCACGGGACATTTACGGCCTAAGAAAGTGTTTGATCTAACACATCAAATCACTGATCCTGAACCAACATCTTACAGTCAAGCAGTTAAGCATGAGCATTGGCGACGTGCTATGTCCACGGAATTTCAAGCACTTCAATCGCAAGGTACTTGGGACTTAATTCCCCCAAACCCAAATTTAAATATTCTTGGATGTAAATGGATTTTTCGCACTAAAACAAATTCGGATGGTACTCTTGCAAGATATAAAGCTAGGTTAGTTGCTCTTGGTTACAATCAAGAATTCGGCTTAGATTACACCGATACATTTAGTCCTGTAGCAAAGATTCCTACTTTAAGAATTCTTATTACCATTGCTTTACACCGAAATTGGCCGTTGCATCAATTAGACATCTCAAATGCCTTTTTACACGGTTCTCTTTCTGATTCTGTTTATATGAAGCAGCCTCCTGGTTTTATAGATGCTACTCATCCTACTTACATTTGTAAATTAAACAAAGCTTTGTATGGCCTAAAACAGGCACCTCGCAAATGGTTTGAAACATTTACCGGTTTTCTGCATCAATTTGGTTTTAAAACAAGCACTTCGGATCCATCTCTGTTAATATACTCGAAACAAAATGCTTTAATGTATATCTTAGTATATGTAGATGACATTATATTAACTGGGAATGATCCTTCTCTTCACACAAAATTACTTGATAGTTTACATGGCCGATTTAATATGCGTAATCTTGGCTCTCTTCATCAGTTCCTTGGTATAACTGCTGAAAGAACGTCTAGTGGTTTACTGTTACATCAAACCAAATATGCGGAATCCATTCTTGAAAGAGCAGGTATGACAAATTGTAAACCCTTGACAAGTCCGGCACATCCTAAATATAACAGCTCTGTTGAATCCAAAAGTTTTTCAAATCCTACCTTATACCGCCAATTGGTAGGAGCTTTGCAGTATTTAACTTTAACTAGGCCTGATATTGCATATGCGGTAAACACCTCCGCGATAACACCTCCGCTATCGCCTTAGCAAATAATCCAGTTTATCATGCTCGGACGAAACACATTGAAATCGATTGTCATTTTATTCGAGAGTGTATTCAAAATAACTGCATCCAAGTTCATCACATCTCAACTAAGGATCAGTTAGCCGATCTTTTTACCAAGTCATTATCAAATGCTCGGTTCAAAGAGCTAACAACCAAGCTACTTCATTCTTCCGACTTCATTAGCTTGCGGGGGGATGTTAGTAATAAATAGCTCTCGAAGTTTCCTATATAAAATTGTAATTACTTTAGGTTCTTTATTCTGTATTTGATGACGTGTACTGCTCTTTAATATTGATGCTCTGTATCTTTCGTTTCTCTATTTAAGGACCTGTAGACATGTATTGTTTCAATATCAAGGAAATACAAAATCCAGTTTTCGTTTCTGCTCTGTCTTCAACCTGCAGCCTTACGGCATTCTCAGGTTATCATTAATATCCCAACACGTAGTTATCTTTCAATATCATCACATGAGCTTCTCTCTTTATATACAAATAAATATACCCCCTCAGTACAAAATATAGTCTTCAGTAAAAAAAAAAAAAAAAGTATACGACCGATAAAAGGACAAGTTCAATTCTGCAGCTCTCAGTCATCGGAAGATAGAAAAAAAATGGTCCCCAATCCCCATTAAAAAATAAAAATAAAAATTTGCTATGCGACAAATTAAAGCAATTGGTTGTCATCATTAAATAAGTTTACCTATGCAAAGCATGTTTCCAGGCTCCATTGTCAATCTGTAAGTTTTTCTATATTGGATCAAATCAACTAATTGTAATGAATGTGCCTTAAAAGAGTCGTACTCAAATTTAAAATATGCAATTATATTTCAGTTTTTTATGCAGTTCTATATATTATAAAAATGAAGCATTTTTCATATTTATTTTTTATTTAAAATTTTAATTCTGCTGCTGTATCAAAACTTGCCATTATATTGTCTGATTCAACTTAAGTTAGTTGATCAATCCTTGAAAAACTTTAATCGACGGACCAATTAGTAGTTTATATCAGCGGTTTTAAAGTCATCATTATAGATAGATATATACAACGATTTTAACCACTGTTAAAGTCTTTCCAATGAACACAAATGCAATGAATTTGTAGTGATTTTTAAACTGCTACAAATAAATTAATAGGTGTTTAAATCGCTACAGTAAGTCCTAAAAAGTATTGCAAAAGCCTGATTTATTAGTAGTCATGAAATATCAACTTTTATTTGACAATTATCACAAGACATGTTCTTTGGTGTGTTTAGTAATTTTTAGCTTAATGAAGCTTTTGAAGATTAAATATCGTGCAGTGCTCCTCATGAGTTTTAATATGATTAGGAGTTCTTAATAATTTTTTTTTTCCGGATTAGGCTGGGCTCTCTGGCAAGTTCTTAGGAATGTTGGCTCATACAAGGCCAAAGATAGCTGTTTATCACTTGTGACAATAATAGAATTTGTACGAATTAGTTGCCTTTAATACACTTTTATGATTGTGATCGATGTCGATTTTAGAAATTATATAAAGATGTGTTCTCTAAATGATTGAAAGAATGTTAGACTCAATCTAGCTAGTTAAGTTCAGCATAATCTCTTATGATAAATAATGCGGAGCATTTTAACTTAAAATATTCCTTAGGTTATTTTATTAAATTTGTTAAAAGTTTTTAGAGGATTCACTTGGTTTTTTCTACTTGAGTATTATATATATGGAATGTGTAAGAGAAATGGAGGCATTGATGAATATTATTCTCCTTTTAATTAGCTCTTAAGCTTTGTATTTGTCCCCGGATTGGGACTTTCTTCTAGCAAGTCTGTTTCTTCCGACGATCTACTACATCAGTTGGTATGAGAACCTAGAGTTTGCGAAGAACAATGGACTGCAGAAGAACGTGGGTTGTCACTGAGGATCGAAGACGAGGAAGATGGACAGTCGACGAAGAGCGACGTCGCCGCGAAGCCCTTCGAGTAACTCAAGTGAATGCATCACTTGACGGAATGAATGCTTTATTTGCTAATTTCAATTGTTCTATATAACAAATTTGCATTTTGACAAACAAACTATCACCGGACATCTGCTCTCACTCGCTCTCTCCTCCTAGTCTTATATCAAAACTTAATTCCGCACTCGCCCAACTGCCTCCGACAAGTGAATATAACCGCGATTCCATGACTAGCATAAAAACGATTCCATAGCTTGTGTCCAAACCGATCTCCCACAGCCCGACTCCGCCTTCTCCTCAGCTTCCTCCTGCGATTCAACGCAACTCCCGTCGTCCGCTCCATCCGATCCTCCTATATATATGTTCTCCACCGCCAGTCCCGGTTGCCACTCTTCTTCCAACTTCTAACCCTCCCCCAACCTTTCCTAGTTCTTTTCCACTGCCACCCGCGATGTATTCGCCATCGTCGTCGAGCAACCCTGCTCTACCACAAGCTTTCCCATCTAGACCGACTCCTACTACAAAAAATATTTATCGTGAGGATGAAGGTAGTGATGATAGATGCTCTCCTGGGAATGAAGATGTAGATTACACCTATCCATTGGAATTGATGGTCAATGCAACTTCCTCTAAGGCCCATTTTATGGAGGTATGTGATGGTCTTCATGACCTTAGCATTGCTAAAATAAATACAAATACTATGTGGCAAAGATGCTGGAAGTGGTATTGGGAATAATTTTACTACAGGTGTGAAAATCTCTGGTTTAAACTCCACTGACTAGGATGATCCAACGTAACGCTGCCAAGCCATTCGATGAAATGTCCACTACGAGAAAACACGCAAATACCGTCGGATTTTCCGGCGGAAAATTTTGGACGGTAGTAAGCGGCGCAGTTTCCGGCGGCTTTGTCCAACGTAAAGTTTGCGTCAAACTTTCCGGCGCAAAATACGCCGTAAAGTTACCGACGCATTTTCGGCTGGAACGTTCGACGCTATTGGGACGTCTGAACCATTTCCGTCGCACGTTACGGCGGAACTATTACGGCGTATGTTACCGGTGGAAATTGCGCCGGCGTATTTAAACTCAACGAAATATAACCGGCAGATAAGACGTCGGAAATTATACCGACGTCACTATTGCAATTACCGGCGGAACGTCCGCCGGTAAAAGCCCTATTTCGCGAACCCGAACCTGTCTGGCCGTCATTTGTTTCCTTACATTCTCTCACTTCGACTGCTTCGCCCGTCGCCCTCCGTCGCCGTTCGTCGCTCGCCGTGGTTAGACATCGCCGACGGTCACCGGACTTCGCCGTCGACGGTCACCGGACTTCGGGTCGCGCGTATTTCCTGCCTAGTCGCGCCGAGCCTCCTTCCTAATCGCACGCATTTCCTGCCTAGTCGCGCGCCGCCGAGGAGAACCGAAGGTTTGGTTTTTGTTTTCAATTTTTTTTGCTATTTCGGTTGGATTACATATAGGATTAGCCTTAAGTTCATATCTTTTTGCTATAGTCATGATTGTTATCACTAGACATTTGCTAGAGGATAGTTTGGTGCATGCTTTTTGTTGATGATATTGTTCTTGTTGATAAGACTAGAGAGGGATTTGAAGGTAAACTTGAATTATGGAAATCAACATTAGTCCATATCTTTTTGCTTTAGTCATGATTGTTAGCACTAGACATTAGCTAGAGTATGTACCTTGGTGCATGCTTTTTGTTGATGATATTGTTCTTGTTGATAAGACTAGAGAGAGAGTTGAAGGTAAACTTGGATTATGGAGATCAACATTAGTCTATTTTTTTTATGTTTTAGTCATGGTTGTTAGCACTAGATATTTGCTAGAGGATGTACCTTGGTGCATGCTTTTTGTTGATGGTATTGTTCTTGTTGCAAGCACAGGCGCAACACAATCAGTTGCTGGATGAAATGCGCAAGATGAGGGAGCAACTGAGTGGAAAAGACGTAGCTTCACCTGAGGAGGAGTCGACGGAGTCAGAGTAGTGTAATTTAGTTGAAATGAACTTTTATTTTTATGTGAACTTGTGTTATTGGTTGTATTACTTTGAAAATGATGTTATCAGTTGATTTTTAGTACTAAACTGTTGTGAAACTGTTAAATTATTGTGAAGTTGTGAACTGCTTGCTTTTGGGAAAATTTGTATATGTTAGAATTGATAGGTTTGCAGGTGTGGAAATGAGATTGTTGGCTGGGATGGCAATTTTTTTTTGTCAATGCTACAGGTTTCCGGCGGATTATGCGCCGGAAACTACGATACAACGAATGTATCGAGCGTCAGTACCGGCGAATATCCCGCCGTTAATTACCGGCGCAACAATTGCGTCGCAAATAATCGTAGAATCTTGCTGGCGACATTCCGGCGCTTAATCCGCCGGTAATTAACGTCGTATACTGCGACGGTAAACACCGGCGCAATAAGCGCCGGAAGTTTCACGGTTTTCACGTCGACAAACAAACCGTTTAATGCGCCGGTAATGCGTCGGAAACAACGCCGGAACTGGTTCCGGCGCAAAACATGCGTCGGAACAAATTTATCGACGCACTCAAAACCGGCGTAGATATTTGCGCCGGAACATGCGCCGGAAAATACCGGTACCGTCGGAATTTACTTCTGTTCCGGCGGATTCCGTCCGCCGGTAATAACAGGTTTTCCTGTAGTGGTCACTGAAGAATCGGATCATAAATTTGTTGGGCCAGTCTATAAGGGATTACTAGAATATGGAGAACTAATAGCTTTAAAATGACTTTAAAAAACTTTAGCACAAGGATTTGCAGAAATGAAAAATGAGGTTGCTTTGATTGCCAACCTTCAACACAAGAACCTTTTTAGATTGTTGAATTGTTTTTTTTTTTTTTGGTGAAATGATGCTTGTTTATGAATGTCTCCCTAAGAGCAGTGTTACAAAATACTTATTTGATCCACATGAGCAACCAAAATTGGATTGGGAAACAAGATTTAAGACCATTATAGGCATCGACTACGATTTTCTTTATTTACATGAAGATTCAGTACAACCAGAAGATTTTGAAAGAGCTCCTGATTTGGGACAAAATAAATATAGTGTTGCTATCATTGTAGATGATCTTATGTTGAGCTGTACGTTCTTGTCAACCTATTTCAAGTACATGTTCACTGGTGAAGATTTCACAAAAAATGGATGGTTCAGCATGATTTGTAGTAAGTAAGAGGACATTGTGACCCTTAATTTCACAAACTAGCTTCTTGAGTGATTTTTTTTTCCATGGAGATTGCCAATATACCTTGGCTGGCAAAGGTGATCTTGAGCTACAATACTCTCACTAGCATCATTCCAAATTCACTTCCCACTTTGCACTAGCTGCAACTGCTTGATGTTTCCCATAACTATCCCACTGGGTCTACAATTAAATCGGTACAATCTAGCATCAATAACACTCATAAAAAAATGCAAAGTCTTCAACCCAGGTGGATTGATTATAATTTCTACATCTCTCTCTTTTTATAAAATACGTACCTTGATAGAGTCGAGCTATTTTGATAGAAGGGGAGAATGATGTGAAGCATTTTAGCTTAAAACATTCTTTAGGTTATTTTATCTAGTTTGTTACAAGTTTCTAGATTCTTATAGGATTCTCTTGATTTTTTCTGCTTGAGTATTATATATATGGAATGTGTAAGAGGAATGGATGCATTGATGAATATTATTCTCCTTTTAAGCTCTTAAGCTTAGTGTTTCTCCCCATATTCGAATTTCCTTCTAGCATATATGTTTCTTCCGACGATACACAACATCAATAAATCACTAATTAAAAAAATGATCGGCCGATTGTCACTACTTACATGCACAAATTTCAAATATTTTGCTTGAGTAGTATTGTGTCATAGAAAAATCATAATAGATATATAGTAGAGTGTTACAGTTTCCAAAACACAAAATAATTAAATGAAAAATGTAAATTAGATACCATAGTTTTTACTTGGAAAATTTATGAAAAGAAAAAACCCTGGGGCTCGACATAGCTGAAATGATTCTATTAATTGAGCATTGATTATAAATATTTGCTTATCATCCAATTGGATAAGGTCTAATTACATGAGTATGATTTGATAGTGAGAAGTGTCATAGAGTCGAGATGGGATGAGAGGCATTTGAACATTTGTTCTTCAGTGATGTGAATAAGGTGATGGCGGTCAATCGGTGATAAAGGTCAGACAATAGTGCTTCTATGTCTGGTGACAAAGATAGTCTGATGATAGAATTTGTGTAACAAAAGTTCAACAATGAAGGTCTTGTGACAACAATTAGGCAAGGTCTCAAAGGACCATAGTCAGATGATGGTGGATTGAGGATTGTTGTCAGTCGACAGTGGTTAGAGGATCACACTCAAGAGATGTTGATCATAAAAAGATCAAAGTCAAGCGATGATGATTGGATGATCATAATTGGGTGATAGTGGTTGGACAATAATAATTGGATGATGATGAATAGAGGGTTAAAGTTAGATGATGATCGGGGTATTCTAGTCAGGTAATAATGGTTGGAGGATCAAATTCGAGAAATGGTGATTAAGTGATTGGAGTTGTATAATGGTGCAGCCGTTGGGTTGTAGATGGCTAATAATAGCCAATAGATTGTAGTCGAGTGATGGTGGTTGTGTGATCATAATTGGGTGATGGTGGTCAATAGATGATATTTAGGTGAAGGTGGTTAAGATAATATAGTTGGGAGATGGTCATTAGAGGGCCTTAATAAGCAATAGTTAGGAAAACATAGTTGACTACAGGTGGTTGGATTGTCTTACGTACCCTAGTGACATTGTTCGGATGCAAATTTTGTTAGGAAATGTTGATTAGAAGATAGTAATTTGGTGATGTCAAGGGGTGTAAGTGAGTCAAGATGACTCGAGCTCGACTCGCTAACGAGCTTGCGAGCTAAGCTTATTGACTTTCAAGCTCGAACATAATTTTGAGCTCGTTGGATTATCGAGCTAGAGTTTGATCTAGATGATCATGCCTGGCTCATTACTCGTTGAGATGCTCGATTAAATGTGGAAGGCAGAAGGCAAACTGGTGAAAGGAAAAGCGCGGGAAAATTGCAAAAGGTGTCTGCGTGTGAGAACCGCGGAATACAAAAAGCAGACTGGCGGATCGCGGAAGGCTAGCAAGCTGCTTACAAGCTTTTTTTTCAGTGACAAGAGCTGAGCTCGCCTTTTAAGCTTAACTTGAGTTCAAGCTCGGAATTTTACTCGTGAGAGCTCGTCTCGACTCATTTGCACCCCTAGGTGATATTAGTTTGAGGACCAAAGTTCGACAATAATGGTTAAGAGAACGTACGTAGGTGATAGTGGCTAAAGGGCTATAGTTCGACGAGGTTGGCCTTTCGATGGCCCAACAATGCTTATTTGGTGTTGGTTTTGATGGTGGTGCTTAGATGAAGCTCTAAGATTCTCCAAGCCATAGAGTTTTCATGAATCTCAAGTCCAACCTCCCTTCATGAATATATTTGAGATATATTTATAATTTCTTAACGTGATATACTTTGTAAATATAACCAAAATCCAAAACAATTCATCAAACAACCCGTATTATTTGCATGATTATATATCATTCTTTCAGCATTTTAGAACCTGAATACTATCAGAATGAGTCAATCTTAGGTTAATTAGATTTGTCTTATTGAGACACTTGATTTAGCTAGCCATGTGCATGCAAGATTTATAATTTATTTGATTGGCCATAATTATTAATCTATGATCAATTATTTTAATTATATTTGAAGTGGTTGGTATAGAGTCATTCGAATTTGGATCAGATCACTCTTGATGTTGATAGTTTCATATCGTAAAAACATTTAGTTTGATCATAAGTTTGCTAAAATTAGTATTCAGATAATCTTGAGATTAATTTTAGAATTTTGTACTGATTATGACGATTTTTAATGACATATCAAAACATATAAATGATATAATTAGTTCCAATATTCTATCTCTTCATTTGCTCAATAAAATGAGCCTGATAACAGTCAAAATAACTTAAATTTCATTTACACCCACAGGAGTTCTAATCATCTATGATATAAAGAAGCGAGAAGCATAATGGGTGACAGAAGGTCACATGCATGGTTCTCCTTTATCCTGAAAGCAAATGCAATACTTTTGTATAAGAGGCCACGGAGGAATAGTCGTCGCCACTTGAGAGTGCCTGAAGCAGTCTTTGTCAGATTCCAATATTTCTATATATGACTAAACCATTCACAGCTCCCGATTCCCATTCACCTCGCTTTCTGTTCTTCGGATCACAATCACATCACTGTATTTATCCCCTCCTCCCTTCCTTTCTCCCTTTCTCTCTCTCCTTAATATTCTCTCTCCCTCGCTCTCTCTTTCTCCTGACTATAGATATAAGTAACAGCAATGGTCAACCAGGCATCTTGGACAATCCTCCTCTTCATGAAATTAATTTTTAGAAATATAAAATAAATAATCCCCACCCAAATATTTAAATTTTCTGAGTTCATACTAATTATGTTTGACTAATGATGTACATTTTACAACTACATTGATTCAGACTCCCCAACAAATAGCAAAAGATAAATTCAAAGGAATTTCTTGCTAGCAAAGTCCAGTAGAAAAACGAAAGACAATAATTTCATGTTTATTTATAGTAAAAAGTATTGGCACACAAAACTGATAGAGATTTTTAATTACTTCAATGGCTATATAAGCATGAAATAACTGAAAGTAAAAGATCTATTTAACAAAAACATTAAAAAAAACTCAGGTTTACACGTAGTATTATTTCACATCTTCAGTACCAATATTATGGGATGAAGTGAAAATATGCTGGGAGGGAGTGATATAGGAGATTCGATATACCAACATATTTTGCACTCTTCATTGTTCTCTCTGAGTTCCTTATTGATTGATCATCAGCTCCAACGCAATTTCAAACAGGCACTTCTCTTCTATTACATCCACCAAGCAAGCATATATAAATATAAATATATAGATATATGTTCAACGCCATCAATGGAGATTATGATTATCGGGCCATGGCCAGAAAGCATTTTGTTCATCCATACCGCACAGCAAATTGCTAAAGTTCTCATCAGCGACCACGGTGCCGTGCTCGATCTTGGTACATTGGAGATCCGGTCTTGATGAGCTTGGGAGGAGCTGGGTGATTGCTGGAGGCCGGATTACAGAGAAGAATGGTATGTTCTGTATAGGATGATTTAGGTGGCTCTCTGATACGACGGCGGTGACAGTGGCCGCCGTGGCTGTGGTCGATGTTCTTGAGATGTCTAAGTTGATCTCAGAACTATTCTCACTTCTGTTGCTGCAGGATCCTTCAGTTTCTTTATTTAGATTGATTAGTTCAGGTGCTTCCCTTCCTTTCAGAGCCAGGATCTGCAAGTTTGAATCAATGAATTCAATAGTAAATATCATAGATTAATTGCCTGTAACTACTGAACTGAAGAAATCTATAAAGAGTTTTCTTGAAAGATTAAAATCCCTCTGAAACAAACGAATGAAAAGAAGAAAGTTTTTTCTTTTTATTTTTAATGGAAAAGGGTAATAAAAAGTTAATCATCTGCAATAATAAAAAAAAAGTATATATTTAAAAGGAGTTCATGTAAGGACAATCATTAAAAGAAAGCTAGAAGGCTAGCTAATCTACAGGGAGACAAATTAACTTCTCAAAAGACTCAAAGCATGATGGATTGCCTATTCCGGCAACCGCTAACATCAATTTGAGGCCACATCTTCCTCAAAAGACTCAACTGAGAACAAATCATTAAAGGAGAGAAAATTATTAACATGTATAAATATTCACCTCAGCTTGTAGTTTCTTGTTCTGATTCTGGAGTACATCATTGTCTGCTTTGATAGCATCAAACTGTCTCTTGAGCAAATCATAATCCTTCTCAAGTTGCTTTGTCTTCCACCTTGCTCTCCTGTTCTGAAACCAGATTGCAATCTGTCTTGGCTGAAGACCCAGAGCCCTGGCTAGCTGCATCTTCCTCTCAGGCTCCAGTTTGTTCCCAAGCTCAAAATTCTTCTCTAGTGTCCTCACCTGCTCCATGTTGAGCCTCCTCTTCTTCTCCCCAGGCTGAGAGCAGTCATCGGACAGATCTTCCTCCCCTTCACAAGCCTCAACCATCGCCGGCATCCCTCTAGATGAGAAGTCTTGGGGATTAAGGGGAGGTGGAAAGTGGTCATGTTCGGAATTAGTACTCTGCATCTGGAGAATGTAATTTGGTGGGAAGAAGGGAGAGGAAGAAGACAAGCCATTGCAGGAGGCCATATGCATGCTCATCATCAACAAGCATGGATGGGAATTGGGAAGGTCGATCTTCTGCTCTATTTCTGATGTGCTGACATTAGTGAAAGGGAAAGCGAAAAAGGACTACTTGGCTTCTGAACAACTCTGCAAGGTCTAGCTTGGAAAGTTGAAGAAAAAAAGATGTGGGCTAAGAACCTAAAAGACAGCGAGATAGAGAAACTTTTAAGAGTTTCTGATAGATAAGGACTTGGAGATCGATTTATCTGCTGGTAAAACGTAGTTAGGACTGATACTGGAGATTGATAGGTTATGTTTCTGTAATTGTGTATGTATGCATTTCATTTTAAATTAAACATGTCTTTTTCTTTGAATAATTTCTGTATATATATAATAGATAGTATAATATATTAACATGATAATTAATTAGATTTATCGTACAATATAAATGAAATAAGGTAGGCTTTTATAAGGAGACGTGAATTTTGTAAGTGATTCATTTTTCTTATCTTTAAGTTAAAAATTGGGACCACTCTTGACTGAGCTCAGTGAGTCAAAGTCAATAGGTGTAGGTTTTTATATAAAAGAATGCTTCAGTCGTGATTTTAAATTTGCATTTACTCTTTGAGTTTGGGAATTAGTACAAGTCGTTACTTACTACTGTAATCGTAGCATATATATATATATATATATATATATATATATATATATATATATATATATATATATATATATATATATATATATATATGCACACGTGCGCCCTTACACATACAAAAACAAATAGGAGTGTCAAATCGGGTTTAGGGTTGGGTTCGGGGCGAAATCGGAATAGATCCGGATTCAAATGGGTTGACCCTAATCCGACCCAGCTATGTAAACGGGTCGGAAATCCAGGACCAAACCCGACCCATCATTTAGATGGGTTGACCCAACCCGACACGATTAACTCGAACAACGACGGTGGGATGGCATATGATAGTGCGCGGGCGCTGGCGCAAGTGGGCTCGGGCATCCTCGATTTCAACACGGGCGTCCAATGACAGACACGGGCATCTTCGGATGCAACACAGGCGGGTGCTGGCAGTAGAGGGCAAGCTCAGGCAGGCTCGAGCTAGCACGCGAGCAGACACATGGAGGCTCAGGCTGGCGCCCGGGTAGGCTCGGGCAAGTTCGATCAACATGGTCAACTCATTTTAAAAGGGTTTTTGGGTTGACCTAGAAGCCTGACGGGTCAACCCGAACCCGACCTTTTTCAAATCAGATCAGGTCTAACCTCAAATTTTCGTGTCGAGTTTGAGTCAGATTTTTGTGTCGTGTTAAATATTGGCGCTTCTATATGCGAATCACTCCGGTAGAAGTTTTTCTGATTTTAGGTTCATTTCTCTTGGACTATAGAGGAGAATTAATACCAGTGGCTAGTGTCAAAGATATTTAGGAGTATACTATTGTTAGGCGAGTGAGAAATCCTAAATATTGCTTGTGATGCAACTTAATTAGAAGTTGAACGTAGAAAGCCTTGACAACACTAGGGGATATGGGCCTTCGCGGTTGCATGATCTTGTTTGGGATGCGTTGCTTCTGCATTAGGCTAGTAAGGATTTTGTATGGGACTGCTTTTCTATTATTTCTTTAAACAATTTTTTTTTGAACGGGATATTCATCAGTTGTCACCCCTGAAAGGGTGCTCGACAGCGTGACTAATCCTTGCATTGGTTGACCTAGACGAGACACCCACCTCAGAAACATCCAAGCTTGCACTTGATTGGGCCCCACTTAGGAGGCGTTGTCGCTCGAGAAGAATTGAACACGGATTAATTTTTATACTAAAAAATTACTTTAAAAAAATAATAAGAGAATCAGTCCAAATAAAGCCCAAGTTATTTCAAAGGACACATAAGGTAATATTTCGCCAGTAAATAACTTTATATATAAATGCATGGGAGCTGCTTCTACAACCCCTTTAATTAATAATTGGAAATGTGTACGTTCAGAGACTTCAAATAAACATTAGATTATAAGATGTTTTAAGCTATATGATTAAAAGAATGGATATGCGACGAAATAGCACATAGTGGTGGTTGGCGCGATCTGCGGTCCCATCTGCGCTATTCGGAAGCTGGTTTCCCAGTTGGGACCTTCTTTTCAGCTGCTGCTCTTATATATTTCTTATGAACATAATTTTATATTTTTATCTTCGAAATTTTATTATTATTTCGACTTCATCTTTTAAACTTGCTCGATCATCTTATATATAATCTTTGAGGTTGATACGTCATGCAAAAATTATCTTGATCAGGCACGAATCTCGAGGCAAAACCTAGTTGGAAACTTCAAAAATTAATTTCGGGAGCATATGAACTCCAATTTCAGCGAGCTTACAGTCAAACTGAGCGTCTCGAAAATACAAACCCAACGACACCAAGATCAACCCAATCCGAGTCCAAATGAGTCCGAATCAAAGGTTCGAAGCACTGTTGGAAGGTTCAAACCGCAATTTGAGTTACCAAACGGTCTCCGATTTTGACGAGCTTATACTCGAATCGAGCGGCTCGACGAGACAAATCCAACGAGCCCAAGATCATCGAATTCAAACATCATTAAGGCCATCAAATGTCCAACGAATGGTGCATGATCAAAAGATTCGATATCGACCGTCCATTCAAACCACTCCCTGTTCGCCCTTGATCTCACGCCTATTTACGGGCTATGCCACTCCAAAAAAACTATAAATAGAGCCCTCATTCTACACCAAGGGGGGAGGGGAGGGAAGAGAGAGAAGAAGAAGAGGAGAAAGGGGAAAAGGAGATTCCTCACCTCCTCGACCACCGCCGGAGCTCTTCCTGCCGCCTGAAGACGCCGGAACTCTGCCGGATTTTCAGGAAATGCAGGAATTATGCACAACATCCACATGATGCTAAAATCCTTCCCAATTAAGAACAGAGTTCCCTCCTGACGCCGAAACTCCGCCCAAGTGAAGCCGAAGTTCTCCTCTGCCACCAAAGACGTCAGACTTCTACCCGACGTCGGATCTTCACTCTTCGCTAAGTTTCTATCCGACGCCGGACTTCTATCGGTTATCGGACTTCGTTGGACGTCTATGCGAAGATGCATTTGTTTCTATTGCTGGACTTCTACCTGACGCTGTCCTACTGATCTTCATCGTCAGACTACAGTCCTTCCGACCCCCGTCGCCAGCCGACTACGGTCCTCCTGACTTACGTCGCTCGCCGACTACAGTCTTTCCGACATCCGCCGCCCGTTGAATACGGTCCTCCTGACTTATGTCGCCCGCCGACTGCAGTCTTTCTGACCTCCGTCGCCCGCCGACTACGGTCCTCCTGACTTACGTCGCCCGCCGACTACAGTCTTCCGTCGCCAGCTGACTACGGTCCTCCTGACCTACGTTGCCCGCCGACTGCAGTAATTCTAACAAAGTGAACATGTCAATAATGATCCTTTGTATTTACATCATGTAATGTACTCCATAAGATGTACATCAAGCTAAGGCCTTCCACCAAGGAAGGGCCTCATTTGTAATCGACTGCAATACTAGTGGATTCATTCAAGCTGGGCTAGGCCCCGTGGTTTTTCCCCCCTTTTCAGGGGTTTTTCACGTAAAAATCTTGGTGTCTCATAAATGCTAGACCCTCTCCTTATCTGATTGCGTGCTGGATTTTCGTACAATGCTAAGACGTTAAATATGATATTTCTCTACCGCCGCGAATACTCCTGGACGCAACAGAGGTAAATAATGCTAATAGTACAAAACGAGAGAATAACTGACAACTTTATGTACATATATATTACATTTTTATTCTAATAACTTGTTTATTTTTATGAATAAAAATAGATTTTTTAACTTTATCAAATTCATCATGTGCATGAATATTTTGAAACCAATTAAGCTTTTATTTATAAATTAAAAAAAAGAGTTCACTGGTACCAATAATTGTTTATAATATCCATTAGGTTCAGGCCAATGTGACCTAGTTCAAGTTAATATAACTCGACCAACTCGATTTTAGCTCAAAAGCAACAGATGAACTCGATTCAAGTAGGCAGATCCGATATATGAACTCATCACAAGCAAGCAAGTGTGGCCAATCAAGTTGATCCTATCAAATACATACAATCTATGAAGTTGGCTCTAATGACTAGTTAAGTTGGTGACTTCCTTCATGTGGGAAACTACTTTTTTTTTTCTTTTTTCAAAAACATATTGATCTTAATCCATAAAAACAAAAGGAGTACAACAAGGGTCAAACCAGTAGAATGACCAAAATAAGAAATCGAATACAATAGAAGATAACAATGGGGAGCTCAATCGAGAAGATAAGTAGGCATAAAAAACCACCATGCTCAGTATTGACAAAGGCTATCAACCACTCCGATTCTAGGCACGAACCATCCAGAGGAGTGAATGAGCAATAATCCACCTAAAAGCCAACCAACCGCAAGCATCACTCAGAAGAACCACCACCAAAGGTTGCCAACTAGCCACAGATCCAGAGTGATGAGCCCGATTGCCCGAGCCACATCATAGCCCAAACAAAAACAATAATATCCTTAGGGTCAACAAAAGAACTCATACAGAAAAAGCTACAAGTTGCCAATAGAGGAGAAGAAACAAAACACCAACACGACAACACACCCAAAAAGAGTTATCTTTTGGATTTCCGCTTTCTACGTTTACCCACCCAAAAGTGATCATCCCGCAAAATACCATTTTGAGCTACAACTTCCACTTCTTCAATCTCAGAAGAAGAGGGAGAGGAGCATTCAAGACAATCAGTTTGCAATCTAACACTATCCCCCGGTCTTTCTCCCACATGGGCAACCACACCATTAGTAGAAATTAAATTAACTGGGACCTCAACAAGATGGCCATACAACTGAACAGTATGAGAAGAAACACTAGGTACCACTTCACAAGCAACCACAACCAAATCTACGGGAGTATGGGTAGAAATAACATGGACCGAACCACTAGAAAACTCATGCCCAACTTCCCTATTAATCTCACATAAATATATCATTATTCTTCTCCTTTGAACAATCCACAACTATAAGAGTAGAAAAACCCTTAGGAGAAAGACCACACTGTAAAACACAATTACTCAAAGCATTAGGCTTACTCAAACTTTGCAAATTCGAAACACCTCCAAAAAATTCAGGAACAACACAATTCAGAGGGTCAACAACAACAGGTGGCAAAGACACATGCACATAAGGTAAAACCTCTATGGTAACGGGGGGAGGACAACCATGAAAAGAAGCTGTGAGAATAAACACATCCGAAATAACAAGATTAATATCCGGAGAACAGGGTAACTCAGCTAAATTGTCCACATTGGCAACAACATTCGCAGCATCGCTACCAATAACAATATCAACAGGACTACAAGCATTAGCAGCATCAGCATTATCCCTAATATAGGAATCATGTTCATTAGAATCCTTAGAGCAAGCAAAAATTAAAGGCAACACACCCTCCCCAACCAAAACAGCATTAACCAGCCCGACAATAACATCAGTAGGGTCCATCAATAACTCCAAATCCTTGACTATAGAAATATTAAGTAAGGAAACTTCCCCAGACCCAAGCTCAGCAATCCTAGCAGGCTCCCCCTCATAAAAGAACCTTAACATAACAAGAAGGAATAACATGGACATTTAACGGGACAACAAGTTTAATCCGACATTCCCTTCGAGCATGTCCTGTAGATTGACAGTGAACACAAAAAGGGGGAAACTCTTCCATTTCAATAAGTTGGATGTAACCGAGCTTCTCAGGTCCAATCCACATTTTGTCCGAATAATTTTTTGTGATATCAAGCTCAACCAAGACTCTCGCAATAGAATGTCTAGAGCCCAAGGAAGTGGCAGCGTCGACCTTTAGCGCTAAAATTAATATTATTTTTAATCGTTTTTTAAAAATCATTTAAATAGTTATAATTTTAATCAATTTAATAAAAAAATTTTAAAATTCCGACGGAAAACTTGAAAAGCCGCCGGAAAATTTTGTGGGAAATTAGCCGCCGGAAAATTTTGCAGGAAATAATCCGTCAAAAAGCCGCCGGAAATCCGCCGGAAAAATGATCGCCGGAAAGCCGCCGGAAAATTACGCCGGTAATAAGTGATTTTCCTGTAGTGAGCAGATGACCAAAAATTGACCCTAAGGCATGAAAAATTCTGGGATTGAAGAGATGAGGTTGAAGATTGGGGAAGGAGATCCAAATGGGAATAACAGGACATTCAACACTAATATTCAAAGAAGGAGACCATTTAGTTAATTTTATATAGCGATTGTAAACTAGTTATGATCTATGGCTGAAAATCCGGCCATAATCTAGGTCATTCGAAAGTTTAATCAAGATATGCCTAGAATCGAGCATAGTAACCGAAAAGTCGGAGATAAGCTTTAGATTGAAAAAAATCTATGGATGGAGACATGGAGTCCAACCTAGGCCGCCAGGACGGAAAAATCCAACAAGTAAAACTTGAAAGGAGCAGGGAATGAACGAATTTCTTCTTCAGAGATCCACAGAGAAACACATATTAGATGGAGAACCAGATAAGACTTCAGCGAAAGAACGTTAATAGTTGGAATTAGACAAAAAACCAGGATCCAATAGGCGCTTCGGCGCCATTCCAACTGCAAATTAACGACAGAAAAATAAAAATGAAACATCACAAAAAGATCCAATAGCGTAAAATAAAGGGAAAGAAAGACTTTCCTGAGCGCAACGATGGCGGATGCCACCGAGGGGACGCCCCAGAGGCAAGCCCTAGACTGAAATGAGCGCGGAGACGCCTCAGAGAGAAGCGCAAAACAATTTTCGCCTTTCTTGTTTTATGGGAAACTTCTAATTGTCATTCAACTATTCGTCCTCCAACTATACCGTCAGATTGGCCGGCGGAACCGGCGTCTGTAACGTTACGGCGTATTTTGCGCCGGAAATGTCGCCGCAAGATTTTCGTCGAACAATTCTGCCGTTGCCTGCGCCGTTATTACCGGCGCACAATTTTCCGCCGGAAAAATCCGATGGTAATCGCGTGTTCTCCCGTAGTGTCCAATACATGTTAAGCCAATAAGTTCTTATGGCCTCATAAAATAATTTCTACAAGTCAGACATTATAATTAAGCTTTATGCTTATGTGTTTTTCTCTTATTTTATATATAGCATATTCGTAACTAATTCTATAATGCTTAAGTACCCCAACCCAAATCCATAAATAAGGGGTAAAAGGATTAGCTGTATATATAATTTTCCTACTCCATATTATATTCCAAAAACCGTAGAGCTTCTCACTCTATGATTTATCTTTTTTCTCTCTCCCTATTACTTTAGTATTTGGATAATTCTTTATCAACATTATGAATATAAATTTATGATGTCAATTAATTTTAATTAAGCAATATTATTTGAATTATTCTGGTTGGAAAATATATGATTCCTGTAATAGTAGAAGAAAATCCTCACAATTAAATGAAATATCATGATCGATCTCTTATGCCTGAATGATTAGAACTCCATTAATTGTCCCCATGAGACAAATTGGAATAATATTTAAATGATAGAATATCTTGCTGAATCTGCATATAAAAATTAGAATCCAAAGCAGCTTACAATTTGTCAGAGCTATATATACCTGGAATCAATATATAGTATTTAAATTTGGGGCTCTTCTGATCATTAGTCTCCTAATGACTTACGATTGTATATTAACAGAAAAGTTAGCTTTAATTTAGAATATCCTATTCAAATGTGACAAAAATGAATTCTATAATAATTGAATATGCTTCATTTGAAATGAGTATAATATAATAGTATTTAAATATTTTTTTTTAATTTAACTAATGATGAATTAATTAATTCTATAAAAATCATCATTCATGATATTCTTATCCAGATTTTTTCCAATTCTCATCTCTTCTATATTTATTAGCTTCATTAATTACGTACTACTTATGCCTGGCCGTGTGACTAAAGTTAATCTGCTAGTTAATTAAAATAACAGTGATTCTCCTTAATTGGGCTCATCAGAGTTAATTAATTATGACATTAAACTGATTTTGTTTGTTAAATAATAATCCATTGTGTAATTTAAAAGACTAAAAAATTCCTAGTACACAACCAAAGTCATGGTTATATCTTTTTAGTGAGTGAGATTTAAATTTTATTTGAGATGATTTTTTTACTGTTTATTAAAACAGTTTTTTATTAAAAAATATTTTAAAAAGTAATAAAAAATTAATCTCAAACAAAACCTTTATATATATGTGATCTGATCCTGCTAAAATCATGAAGAATGAACTTTATTTTCTTTAATTTACTCTTTATCTTTATGTTACTTTCATTTACGACAAAAAAAAAAAAGATCGATTATATAAATATTTATTTGAGATGGGCCCTAAATGTTCATGAAATATTAAAAATGGCATTGGTTACAGATCCGAGTAAATGAGTATATATATATATATATATATATATATATATATATATATATATATATATATATATATATATATATATACACACACACACGTTATCATAAAATTATCTTGATCGGGCACGAATCTCGATACAAAATCAAGCAGGAAACTTTTAAAATTAATTATAGGATCATCTGAACATCGAGTTTAGCAAACTTATAGTCGAACTGACCATCTCGAAAATACAAACCCAACGACACCAAATTCGACTCAATTTGAGCCCAAATGAGTCCAAATCAAGGATCCGAAGCGATGTTGGAAGGTTCAAACCACAATTTGAGTTATCAAACGATTTTCAAACATAACGTGCTTGTAGTCAAATCGAGTGGCTCGATGAGACGAATCCAATTAACGAGCCCAAGATCACAAAATTTTGACATCTGCTTTAAGACCTTCAAATATCTGACGAACGGTCCACGATTAAGGGATTCAATATCGGCCGTCCATTCAAACCACTCCCGATTCGCCCATGTTCTCTCACCTATTTACGGGCCATGCCACTCCAGAAATCTATAAATAGGCCCCTCATTTCTCATGAGAGGGGCCCAAGCCAGGGCCCAAGCAAGAAGAAGAAGAAGAAGAAGAAGAAGAAGAAGAGAAGGATAGAAGGGAAGAAACTCCTCCTCGACCACTGCCGCCGGAATTCTGCCCGACGCCTGCCCAACGTTCAAACAACGCCGGAGTTTTGTCCGACGTTTAAACAACGCAAGTGACATTGGAGTTTCATCTGAACTCCAAGTGACGTCGGAATTTTGCCAGACCTCCAAGTGACGCCGGAATTCTATCCGACTTCTAAGTGACGTCGGAGTTCTGCTTGAATACCATCTAACGCCAGAATTCTCCTCGGCCTCCAACTGGCGTCAAACTTCTACCCGACGCCGGACCTCCGCTCGTCACCAAGTTTCTACCCGACGCCGAACTTCTGCCTATTGTTGGACCTTCATCGAACATATGTCTGATGCTGGATTTCTCTCCTTTATTGGATGTCTACCTGACGTCGTCTTTCTGACATCTGTCATCAAACAACGGTCCTTCTGACTAACGTCGCCTACCGACTACAGTCCTTATGGCCTCTGTCGCCAACCGACAACGGTCCTTCTTACTAACGTCGCATGCCGACTACAATCCTTCGGGCCTCTGTCGCCCGCCAACAACGATCCTTCTTACTAACGTCGCCCGCCGACTACAGTCCTTCTGGCCTCCGTCGCCCGCCGACAACAGTCCTTCTGACTAACGTCGCCCGCCGACTACAGTCCCTCCGGCCTCTATCACCCGCCGACAACGGTCCTTCCGAATTATGTCGCCCGCCGACTACAGTCCTTCCGACCTCTGTCGCCCGTCGACTACGGTCTTTCCGACATACGTCATGGAGTATTCACGGCGATAGAGAAATATAAAATTTAGTGCTTAGCGTTGTATAAAATCCGGCACACAATCATATAAGACAGAGTGTGTGGCATTTATGAGACACCAAAATTTTTATGAGGAAAAGCCCTGAAAAAAGTGAGACGGGGGGATCATGAGGCCTAGCTCAGTTTGAATAAATCCACTATTATTTGCAGTCGATTACAATTGAGGCCCTTCCTTAGAGGGAAGGCATTGTCTTGATGCACATTATATGAAATACGTGATATGAATACAAAGTGTCATTGTTGACATGATCGTTTGGTCGGAAGGATCATAGTTAATGGACGAAGTAATTAAGTTGAAAGAATCGTAGTCGGCGGGCGACAGAGGTCGGTAGGATCGTAGTTGGTGGGCGACGTAAGTCAAAAGGATCGTAGTCGGCGGGCGTCGGAGGTCGGAAGGACTATAGTCGGTGGGCGAAATAAGTTAGAAGGACCGTAGTCGGCGGGCGACAGAGGCCGAAAGGACTGTATTCGGTGGGCGACGTAAGCCAGAAGGATCTTTATCGGCAGGCGACGGAGGTCAGAAGGACTATGTTAGGTAGAAGTCCAGCAATGAACATAAATCCAACATTGGATAGATGTTCGGCAAAAACCGGACAACGAGTATAAGTCCTGTGTCAGGTAGAAATATGGCGACGAGCAGAGGTCAGGCGTCGGGTAGAAATCCGACGTTAGTCGACGGCCGGAAGAACTCCGACGTTAGATGGCATTCGGGAAAAACTCCATAGTCACTTGGAGATCGGACAGAATTTCAGCATTACTTGGAGCAGATCGGGCGAAGTTTCAGCTTCACTTGAAAGTTGGGTGGAACTCCGGCATCCCGTGGAAGTCGGGTAGGATTCCGGTCAGGGGCGGAACCAGCTTTAATTTTGAGGGGGGGCAAATACAACACAAAAATAATTAAATATTAAAAAAATAATATTATATATTTATATATTACAAAAAGTTCTTTAAAAAAAATTAAGCAAGAAAAATAATGAAAAAAATGTGTAATTAAATTGTCATGAAAAACATAAAAGAGAATATTAAAATTAAATGGGAAGAAATATATAGATATTTTAGGACAAGTTAGGACAAAAGAGTTTTTTAGGGGGGGCAAAAAGAGATCTTTAGGGGGGGCAAAAAAAATTTTTTACACTCCTATAATTTTTTTTTTTACACTTACAAAAAAAAAAAAAAATTTTTTTTTGAGGGGGGGGCAATTGCCCCCCCTAAGCACAAGATGGTTCCGCCAGTGATTCCGGTGTCCCGTGGAAGTCGGACAAAATCCCGACGTCCCGTGGAAGTCGGACAGAATTTCGACGTCCCGTAGAAGTCGGGTAGAATTCCGGCGGTGGTTGAGGAGGAGTTTCTTCCTCCTACTCTTCTCTTCTTCTTCTTGCTTGGGTCCCATCTCAAGAGAAATGAGGGGCTATTTATAGTTAGACCTGTCAATATTTGATCCGACCCGAAAACCCGATCCGAACCCGACCCGGAATTTTCGGGTTCGGGTTGACCCGAATCCAAGGCGGGTCGGGTTCGGGTTCGAAAAATCGACCCGTTTGCAAAAACGGGTCGGGTTCGGGTTGACCCGGCAACCCGTCGGGTCAACCCGAAAACCCGTTTGTTTTAAAAAAAATTGAATTTACGGAATTTACCTATCCCGCCCGCTGACCCCGCCCGCTGCCCGCGCTGCAGCGCTGCTGCCCGCCTGCCCCGCTGCTGCACGCCTGCCCCGCGTGCTGCCCCGCGCGCTGCCCCGCGCGCTGCCCCGCGCGCTGCCCCGCGAGCTGCCCCGCGCGCTGCCCCTGCTGGCCCCGCGCGTTGCCCGCAACGCGTCGCGCAGTCGCTCGCTGCGCTGCCGCGTCGCTCGCTGCACCACGCCACCACCGCGTCGCTCACCGCCCGCTCGCCGCACCGCCCGCTCCACCGCGTTGCCCGTGTCAGTGCGTCACCTAAACCCTAAACGGGTCGGGTCGGGTTGACCCGAACCCAAAGCGGGTCGGGTTCGGGTTCCGAAAACCAACCCGTTTATAAAACCGGGTCGGGTTGACCCGAACCCGAATAAAGCCGGGTCAGTTACGGGTCGGGTCGGGTTCGACCCGTAACCCGAAATTGACAGGTCTATTTATAGTTTTTGAGGATGACATGACCCGTAAATAGAAGGATCACTGGCAAATGTGGAGTGGTTCGGATGGACGGCCGATATTGAATCCATTGCTTGTGGGTCATTTGTCAGACATTTGAAGGTCTTAATGATATTGAAATTCGGCGATCTTTGGCTCGTTGGATTCTTCTCGTCGAGCCGCTTGATTCAACTATAAGCATTTCATGTTTGGAAACCGTTTGGTAATCAAAATTGTGGTTTGAATCTTCCAACAGTGCTTCGGATTTTCGATTCAGACTCATTTGGGCTCAGATCGAGTTGAATTTGGTGTCGTTAGGTTCGTATTTCCGAGACGCTTAGTTTGACTATAAATTTGTGGAAATCGGAATTCAGGTGATCCCAAATTTAATTTTTGAAATTTCCTATTTGATTTTTCCTAAAGATTCTTGTCCGTTCAGGATAATTTTTTGATGACATATATATATATATTAAAAATGAATTAATTATATATGTTCGCAATGGAGCTGTATGTGCTGATATCCTCTTTATGTTCATGGTGAAGAGAGAGAGAGAGAGAGAGACAGAGAGGTTGGGGGGAAAGAATCTAATAAGGGGCTGATGCTGCATGGGTCCAGTGGGTAGCAGAAGCTGCTACCTAACCCACAAACAACCATCGTGGGTTCATCTGCATATTCTCTCTCCTCTCTCTTTCTCTCTCTCTCTAGATCTCTCACCCATCACCCTCATCAGCCATTCCAAGCAAAACCCTAACCCTAAATCCTTTCCCTTACGCCAAGTCCAAACCAATGCCTTGCTTTCTCTCTCTCTTTTGTCTTCTTCTCTTTGTATATATTCACTAAAAAAATTCCATCAGCAAATCTCACTCTTCTTTTTTACTTTGTCGTTTGTTTTGTCTTATCGTTCAAGATTTGAGTGAAATATATGATGATCTATCTAATTTATTAACTCTAAACCACAAAACTCATCGTAATACATCGTTAACTTCACCTTAATTAATTAAACATCCCTTCTAATCCACCTGTTAATGAACAAATTCTTATTAAGTTGAAGTTTCCATCACCATTTCTTATTTCCTTACTTTAAAAATTAATATGCAATTTTTTAAAAGCTAAACAACTGAAGGTCAAGCAAACAAACTTTCAAACCATCACTTTAACACAACCTCAATAATGACTTAAAGTAAATCCTGTCAGAGTTATTGTGATGGTATTCATAGAGATGTATATATAGGAATGGCAAAGGGATCCAATATATTCGCTGATACGAAGGCAACATTCAAAGTTTTGGCAACCTATCGATCAGAAGAATGAGACTGATTAGAAATTTGCTTTCAATAATTTAACAACTCCATCTTGAAAAAGACAAGAGTCTGAAGCAATGTATAAAAATACAAATGAGGAGAGAATCCAAAGTTAAGTGAATATAAGGACAAGTAAAATGGTTTTAATATGACAGTGCAAGTCTGTCTTGCTCTGATGATGGATTTTTTGAACTGATTATGACTAATTACTCATTAATTTATTATCTCCTCTATAAGAGATTTGAAATTTGGTTCAGTACTTCAAATGCAATTTTACAAAGAAAATAATATCGATGAGATTTTATGTCAATTGTATTCAACTTTATGTCAAATCAATTATTTAATAAGAGTATTTTCTAATTTCTCTTCTAATTTTTTTCACATGTTCTTTTAGAGGACCGGAAATGATGGTACGTACTAGCCAATGTGTGGCCCTTAATAAGATATTTGTGATTTTTTTAATGTTTTTTTATTTTCTAATTTTGCCTCATAAAGTTATACTTCTTGTAGCACCCCTTATCAAATTACTAGTATAATATATGCACAATCATACAGATTAGCTCCATAATTTTTTTATGTGGCATTTCTTGAAGTATTAATTGCTAATTAATTTGAGATCCTTGTACTCAATCAATAGAATTTAAGAGTATGTACTAATAAAAAATCAAAAATGCATTTGGATAAACAACAAATGGCATACCCCTAAACCCTAATTTTTTTTTCAAATGATCAATATGAATACAGAAAATTTGTCATTTGATGGTTTGGATGCTGATGGTTTTGAGGTAGTGGATCATCACTACAGGAAAATCACTGATTACCGACAGAATTTTCCGGCAGCTTTCCGGCGGCCACATTACCGGCGGCTTTCCAACGCATTTCCGACAGTTTTTTCCCAAGAAATTTTCCGGCGGAATTTCCGGCGGCTTTTTCACATTTCCGGCGGCTTTTAAAAAATTAATGAAAATGCATAAAATTTTTACTATTTAAATGATTTAACAAAAAATTATTAAAACTTAGATTAACAATTTAATTTATTTTCATTTTAAAATTAATTAGTTAGTTAATTTTTATTTTATATTAAATATTATTTTTTATTTTAAATTAAATAGTTTCATTTTTAAAATAATTAAAATATTAATTTATTTATGTTATGAAAATACTTTAAATAAAAAAAAATTGACAAAAATTTCGCATTTACATAACCGGCATTTCGGTCGGATCCCTGTAATTCCTAACGAACGACGCGCGTTCGAATCTCACCAAGAGCCGCGGGCGGGCGCGGGAACTGCGGCAAGCTGGCGGGCGCGGGAGCCGCGGGGAACGGCCGGAGCGCCAGGCGGGGAGCGGGATCCGCGGGGAACGGCGGGCGGCGGCAACTTGGCGGGAGCGCCGGCACCCGAACGCGGGAGGGTTTTTTTTTTTTTGATCTGACCGGCGGTTTATAACCGCCGGAAAGCCACCGGAATAATTTGCCGCCGGTAAAAACCGCAGGAATTTGTTTTTCCTACGCCGTTTTTACCGGCGGTAAATTAACTGCCGGAAAACCGCCGGAAAGCCACAAAACCGCCGGAAAAAGTTCAATTTCCGTCGGAAAAGGCCGCCGATAATTCGTTATTTTCCTGTAGTGCATGTTGCCGCTATTTATGGTTATCATGTGTAAAAAGCTGATGATTCTCTAGCTGTTTTTAGGAAGGATCATTTGTGTTTAACTCCTACTGTCTCTCCTCTCATGGAAGTGATTAACATGGAATTGTGTGGTGTTAACACCGTGATATTAAATGATTCATTGGAAATGCCTAATGATGTTAGTGAACATGTTATGTCTTATTCTTCCTTGAAATTGTTTTAAGGAATGGTTGAAATCCCTATCTCTATTATTTCTAATGAGGACTTAAAAGCTCATTTGGTTTTGTCTTTGTATGATTCTTGTGTGAACCAATCTGATTGGCTTGAAGATCACTTGTCCTCGATCACCTGGTGAGGGTGAGGGGGAGGAATTAGAGGGGGTCGAAGAGGAGTTTGATGCTTTGTTTAACTTGAATGTGAATCATATAGTTGAGAAGGCTTTCTCCCATGGAGGTGGTGAATGCCGGCGGCGTAAAACAAAAAGGAAGTAATGGTGGTTGTTCGCTTTCGTTGTGGGTATTCTTTTGCGTTGTTGGTCGTTCAATGTCACTTTGTTGGCTGCTTGGAGTTCAGGTTTTTGCGAATGTACTTAACTTTAGCTTGGATGGATGTGGTGCTGGGGGTTGGCTTAGCTGCTTCTTTGATCCTTTTATGGGCAATGATGTGGCGAGTTTTTGCTTACCACCTGGACTACCGAGGCTTGTTGGCAACCACTGGTGGTGTTTCAGGTTGTTCTGTTTGGTGGCCTTGTTTTGGATGTTGCTTTTTCTTTCATTTGGTTCTTGGTGTGTTGTTGCTAGCTTCCACCTCTGGATGGTCCATGCACGACGTCTGAGTGGTTGTAGGAAACTTTGTGCCATTTTCTGAGCTCAATTAGCTATCTCGTCATTTATGTTTTGGCTATATAATCTTTCTTTTTCTTGGTTAAGTTGGTTGTATCCTCTTTCATTGATGGAATAAATTCATATTTTGTTTAAAAAAATATCAATAGAGAAATTAAAGCTATCATTGAACACCCACTTGATTATTTGTGTTAAAGTTTAGAAAGGATAATGAGAATTAATCATAAAGTTGATATGGGCAGAAAAGAATTAGATTTGAGGTTTTATAAATTCATTGCTTACTGTGTAATACAGTTACATATGATAGGTCTCCAAGAGAGAGACACTATTTATTTGATGTAGGGATGTTTAAAAAAGCTCATTTTTCTATTCAAATTGATTGTTAACTAAGTGGGTAGAGTTATTTGAGCATATATTTTGAATATATTTTCTTAATGAGCTAAGTACAAATACAGTAATACTAGTTTAATTATGTTTGACTCGTTAACAACTCAAAATGAATAAAATATATATAAACTATATATAGATGACTTTATATATTTCAATGGACAAAATCAATGCATGACTCATATTAAAATTTAATAAAGAAATTTGAAATAAGTTAAGTCGAACATGACCGCAATGAATCTAAAATGAAGCGAACATAAATATGCACGATACATTCATTATTCATATATTCCTTTTACATAAATAGAAGATATACTTTTTTCCTAATTTTTATTAATTGCTTTGCTAGCGAGCATCTAGACAATGTGGATGTGACCATTTCCTATTGACAATTGTGACCCTAATTAGCTGGCAAGGAACCACAATGCTTCAACACATGGCCTAATTTCTTGGTGTTTGGTAATCTTGAACAAATTTCCTATTGCATATTTGCTAGATTCTTCTTAGACAGCCTTTCTTCGTTAGGTCTACACATGTACAAAATTGCCTAACCTTCACCATTCACATGCATCCTCTTAATTAGATATTTATTTATTTCACAATGTTAGTTTAATAAATTAATATCAATTTTCTAGCAAAGACTACTATACTAATATGGTTTCATGTTATTATATGTTTTAACTAATACATGAGATACTGATTAGTGAATAGTAATACAATATCAGTAGAGATTAAATGAGAGTTTAGGCCGATTGCATAGAGAAATCATTCCTCCTGCATGAATTGATTAAATACAGAAGATTGTTTTCCCTTATGCGTGAAATTAAGATGGTGAAGGAAGCCAATATATGGTTTCAGCCTATGGGTGGATACAATTCAATGGATGCAGCCCACTGTTTTTCCTTTGGAAAGACAGTCGCATGATATTAAGGATTCATTTGGGACGGCTTTCTTCATGCTTCTTAAATCAACTTTTTGATATAAAAATTTTATTAGCTGTACTAAAAAGCTACTTTAAGAAGCAGAAAGAAAGCCGTCCCAAACGAAGCCTGGAACGACTTTCTTATTGTATCTTAAAGTAATTTTTTAGAAAACTGCTTTAAGAAGTAGCAAAAAAAACTGTCTCAAACGAAGCCTAATTGTACTTATAATATTTATAATTTATAATATCGTCTGAAAAACACTTGAAAATTGAAATCTTTTTGAAAAGGTATTGTCTTGATTTTCATGTTCACCCAAAATATATATTATGACATATTATATGATGATATAACATCACATGAGGTTAAAAATTTAATTTTGTTCTTTTTTTCATTTGCTTTGGATTTTATAAGCTTTGTTATTCTAATTCTTGTAAGAACTTATCAAACAAGGGCAAGAAGCGAAGAAGGTTAAAAATATGTACGATCTTATCAATTTTGCTAGCCGTATCAAGACCTAAGAATAACTTCATTTCGAAAAAGAGATGAGAAAGCAATTTCAATATACTTCATATAACTTTTTTTTCACATACTCCTTAACAAATATTAGGGGCTGATTCCTTTTTGGCTTAATCTTTTAGAGTGAAGCTCCTGCTGAACTAAACTCCCCCTTTATGTTTGTTATATCATCAAATAAATATCTTTGATCGGACACGAATCTCGAGGCAAAAATCAAGTTGAAAACTTCAAAAATTAAATATGGAATCATCTAAACTCTGATTTCAGCAAACCTACAGTCAAACTGAGCCTCTCGGAAATACGAACCCAACGACACTAAATTTAACTCAATCCGAGCCCAAATAGGTCCAAATCGAAGACCGAAGCGCTGTGGTAAGGTTCAAGCCACGATTTGGATTACCAAACAGTTTACAAATATGGCATGCTTTTAATCGAATTGAGCGGCTCGATGAGACAAATCCAACGAGTCTAAGATCGCCGAATTATGATATCATTAAGACCTTCAAATGTTTGACGAACGGTCCACAATCAAGAGATTCAATATTGGCCGTCCATCCAAACCACTCCACATTTGCCCTTGATCCTCCTCCTATTTACAGGTCATACCACTCTCAAAAAACTATAATAGCCCCTAATTTCTCTTATGAGGTGACCGAAGGAAGAATGGGAGAAGAGAAGAAGAGGAAGGAAAAAGCTCCTCCTCGACCACCACCGGAGTTCCGCCCGACTTTCAAGTGATGCCAGAGTTCCGCCCGACTTTCAAGTGACGTCGAAGTTCTGCCCCACTATCAAGTGACGTCGAAACTCCGCCCGATCTCCATGTGATGCCGGAATTCCGTCCGACCTCCAAGTGACGTCAAAATTCCTCCTCGACCACCGCCAAACTTTAACCCAGCTGCCGACTGACGTCGGACTTCTACCTGATGCCGGACTTCCGCACGTCGTTGGATTCCTGCCAGATGACAGACTTCCGTCCTACACATAATTCTGTCGGACTTTTACCTGTTGTTAGACATTCGTCGGACTTCTATCCAACGCTAGACTTATGTCCATCATTGAATTTCTACCCGACTACAGTCTTTCCGACCTCCATAGTTAGACAGTGATCTTTATGATCTCTGTTGCCCGCCGACTACGGTCCTTCCGACATACTTCGCCCATCAACTACGATCCTTTACACCAAATAAACACATCAACAGTGATTCTTTGTATTCCTACCATGCAATGTATTCTGTATGATGTGCATCGAGCTAAGGTCTTCCCCCAAGGAAGGGCCTCATTTGTAATCATTTGTAAATACTAGTGGATTCATTGATATTGGGCTAAGCCCCGTGATTTTTTTCTCATTTCAGGGGTTTTCCATGTAAAAATATTGATGTCTTATAAGAATGCAACACCATCTCTTTTTATTTGTATGTGTGGATCTTCGTACAATGCTAAGACGCAAAACTTTATATTTCTCTACCACCGCGAATACTCCAGGACGCAACAATATTCATACTCCTTATAATTGATAATAGCTAATGATTTTGTTGAAATAAAGAACTTCAGATGATTTGTTTCCCAATATGATCGTCTAAATCATTTGTCAGATTCGAGCGATACTCCTACAAAGGATTTGTTGAGTTCATGTTGCATGCCACTTAATAGCGTTAAAATGCTCATTCATAAGAGGAGTGATTACTTGATTTGAAGAACTCTAATATTAATGATGTTGATGATTGATGGAAGAAATAAATTCAACCACCAAATATTTCTCAGCTTTTAGCTTGATCGTACTTTTAGATTTTATTTGCAATTCAACTTTTACCATGTTGAATTTCAAAGTCAAAATAGTAAGTTAAGATTTATTATTTTCTACAATCATGAAAAAAAAAATCCAAATAATATTTGCGAGGAATGAAAAACAAGAACACAAAGAACTTAAATGATTTAAGTTCTTATGAACTCTACATCCACGACGCAACCTCGTTCATCATCCTTTTATTCAAATATGTGGATAAAATGGATACAAGACTTGTATATACAAAATTTGCTCAAACTTTTCAGCAGCAGCCTTCACTCGACTGAACCAAAACTATAAACTTGCTTAAGATAGTAAATAGCTCCACCACAAAGATCTAAATAGATTATTATAATAGCCGCAAGAAATAGATACTAATAACCCCAATCAATTCCAACAACAAGATCTAAACATATCTTTTATGAGAAGAACAGCAGAAGGTTTCTAATCTCAAGAAAAGAAAGAAAAAAAGTTCGGTAACATGAAACGAAACACAAAAACCGAGAGCAATATAGTAAGACACCAAACTTGCTAATGTGAATAGGAGAAATATACCTACATTTCTAGCATATAGCTTAATATTTCAAAAGGAACAAGCTCTTACGGCACAACCGATAATCACATATAATTGTCTTTATAAAAGAAGAAAAATAAGCTACAGAGGGACAAGAAGGATTCACCTTCTTCACACACACAGAAATCCACTAATTTTAACTCCTCATATCTTCTCTCTTGTACAAGAAACCTAACACCGTCAAGCCCTAGCCCTTTTTTGCAAACCCTTGCACTCACACCCGAACATAAGCACTAAAACCCCATTTCTTTTAGCCCATCACAACAAAATTTGCTCAAACTTTCCAACATCAGCCTTCACTCGACTAAACCAAAATTATATACTTGTTTAAAAAAGTAAATAACTCCACCACAAATATCTAAATATATTATGATAATAGCCGCAAGAAACAGATGCTAATAACCCCAATAAATTCCAACAATAAAACCAAAATAGATATTTATGAGAAGAATAACATGAGACTTCTAATCACGAGAAAAAAAAAATAGAAAAGTTGCGTAACAAGAAACGAAACACACAAACGGATGCAACAAAGTAATGCACCAAACTTCCTACTGTTAAAAAGAGAAATATACTTGTATTTATAGCATATAGCTTAATATTTCAAAAGGAACAAGTTCTTACAACACAAACATAGCTTCCAATTGATAATCACATATACTTCTATACATGTTGGCTTGGATTGAACCCATTTTGATGTTGTTGGGTTCTACTCCTTGAGATGTTCAATTTGACTATAAGCTTGCTGAAATTGGAGTTTGGATAATTCCTAATTTAATTTAGGAAATTGCCAACTCATATATGCTTCAAGATTCGTGTTTGATCAACATGATTTTTGGTGACGTATCAATATCTAATTTAAACAAAAATAATCCTAATGAAATAAATATAATTGTAAATGTATTTGATATAGGTTCATTATTCTAAACAAATTTCTAACTATGAGTCCACAAGCTATATCATTATGAGTTAAAGCTAGTAGTTCTTGATCTCATTATATATTTTTCATCGTGTTCTTCCTGCCATTACAGATCTCAGCATGGTAGAAGTGAACAAGTCTTATCTTGGATGGCTTGATTCAATTAGTTTAGTTGTTTTTTTCTCGTGATTACCTTCTTCACACACAAAGAAATCCACTAATTTTAACTCCTCATTTATTCTCTCTCGCACAAGAAACCCATCACCGCCAAGCCTTAGCTTTTTCTTGCAAATCATTGCACTCACACCTAAACACAAAACCAAAGGCCCACTTTTTTTAACCACCCATCTCTCTCTCTCTCTCTCTCTCTCTCTCTCTCTCTCTCTCTCTCTCTCTCAAAGTCAATATGTTTGGTGAAAATAATTCATTTTTGGAGGCTTTTATTCACTGGAAATATCATATTTCAAAGGAACAAGTTCTTACGACACAAACCCGACTTCCAACAGACAATTACATACAATTGTCTTTATCGGAGAAGAAGAACTAGAAGGTTTCATCATCTTCACACGCACACACACATCCACTGATTTCAACTCCCTATTTCTTTTCTCTCGCATAAGAAACCCGACACTATCAAGGCCTAGCCTTTTCTCGCAAACCCTTGTTCTCACACCCAAATACAACACCAAAGCCCCACTTCTTTTATCCCCCCATCAACACCTCCCGGGTTGAAAGTCAATATTCTGGTAGAAATAGTTCATTTTCGACGATTTTTGTCCACCGAAAATAACCATTTTTTGTAGTGATATTTCAAAGGAATAAGTTCTTATGGTACAAACCCGACTTTTAACCGACAATCACATATGATTGTCTTTCTCGGAGAAGAAGAATAAGAATGATTTATCATATCCACACACACAAAAATACACCGATTTCAACTCCCTAGTTCTTTTCTCTCGCACAAGAAACCCAGCACCGCCGAGCCCTAACCCTTCTTGCAAACCCTTGCTTTCACACCCAAACACAAGCACCAAAGCCCCACAAGCTAACAATATTTAAATAATAAGCAAGAAAAAGGATAGGATGAGATAAGTTCGATTTTCTGAAATTAAAGAATAACAATAAATCTTTGAAAGAAATATATTAATTAAAATTAATTAACTGAATAATTAATTTTAATTAAAAATATTTAAATTTTAAATCACTTATATCAAATGAGATGATATGTATGCTTATGAGAGGGGAATGATTCCAGATGGCAAATAAAATTGAAGTAAAACGAGGATTAAGTCTCAATGCATGTTCTAATAATTGTCATGTTCATTGTCTAATTGGGTTGCTATATGTTCATCCAATAATATATTGAATCCAATACAACCCTCTTTATCGTTCCACATTCCATAATGAGATGCTCATATGCAACATCACATATAAACAGTCACCCTTTCGCCTAAAATACTGACCTCTTAACCTCTAATGTGGGTTAAGAAATCTGAAAAGTAGAGCACAAAAATAAAAACAAAATGCAACTCACATCTCAATAACAGCATGAAGAATGAGTTAAATAAAATTAAAGTAAAAAATAATTGACATAAGATTATAAATGATAATACTTTTTGTTCAATTTGACAAAGATGAGGCAACTCCTACATGTTACAGATAAATTAAACAAGCACTCATTGACCAATTTTATTTTCTCATTTTGTGGTACAGAAAGGCAAACTACAAGCTGCCATAGGCATTTTAGAACTGGCATGACACTTTTTTGTCAAGCTATTGATCTACAAAGTGTGAAACTACACTATATTTGGAGAGGAGGCCCGTTAAGGCTCCAGCCAACATAACACAAACCCTACAGCTTATCTATGATTAAGATCTTCCTAATTCAAGTTTACATTATTTTATTACACATTTAACACTAAACGTACCACATCATTGGAGGGGCTTCAATACCTATAAAGCATGAAGCAAAACAACAGGATAACCAGAAAGGAGAGGAATAGTGAGGTCTCAGTGCATGCCGCCCATACTAGCTTTGAAGTTAGAGCGAGAGAGTCTTGGAAGCATGAAGAGCCCGATAACACCGCACATGAAGGCGAATGCAGATGCAAGAGCAAAGGCAGGGATATTGCCTTTGTTGAAGATGGCATCCCATGGCCCCGCTCCTAGTGCTATGATCACCTGATTGTTCAGAAGAACAGCATCCACAAATCATGATTAAACAGTAACAACAATATTAAAAAAAAAAGACTTATATTATCGGTGTTCAAAGAGCATGATTCGATTTAGTTTCAAATTGATCGATAGTTCAGTTTGTTTCAATTCAGTTTAAATTAATTTTTCAGGCCCAGTTTAGTTTAGTCTAGATCAACAAAAATTAGAAGCAGAAATCTGATTTATGGGCTAGAATAAGAAGATTAAGTTTTCCTTTTTATTTAGATGGTTTCATATACATCTCATCTTATATCATTGTTAAATTTATTCAATTTACTAAAACTCCAAAGCTAAACCAAACTAAAACGAATGACTGAATGTTGATTACAAACCTGCGGTATGACGATAGAAATATTAAGGACTCCAGTGCACAGCCCTGTAAGATAAAAAAAATTCACAAATTATGAACCTAGCTTGGCCCCTCAAATGAAAAATAATAATAATAATAATTCAAAGAAAACAAGTTTGTAGCAGAAGACGAACCTTGGCCACCTCCTTCGTTTGCAGCTAACTGTGCTGTTACCGCAAAAGGTACACTGTACAAAATCTACAAACCGCCAAATAATTTCCAAAACTTAAAAGAGTCAGAACATGCGTCAATTCTCTTGAGATCAGATAATACTCAACAAATAGTGAATTAAGCAGGTGCTTACCGCTAATGGAACACCGAGGATTGAAAACACAAACAGAGCAGCTGCTTTCACTTTACCATCCGGAGTGATGATAACATCCTGAATGCTGCCATGGTAGCTGTGAAGAGACCAGGTGCTGATGATGGCAGTGGCAGCCATACAGATAAAAACAAAGAAGTTGCTTGCCACCCACACTATTCTAGGGGTGAACTTGCGGCACATTGGCTCTATCAGGAATGTGGTCACTCCAAGAACAACCTAGCAAGAAAATTTTAAGCAAATCTGAAGAGTGAGCGACACTAAAAGCTAAGCATTTGAGTGCATACTGAATGCATAAACGCACCGAGTTTATTAGCAAGCCGAATGCACCAGCCCTGATTCCATCGTTATATGCTTTCATCTGAGCTGGGGTTCCCTTCGGATTTCCATGAAAAACTTCGCGGCCCATCCAGTCGGTATCATAAAGGATGAATGGAAACCATGAAAGCTACGAGAACGCAAAGAAATGAAAGGTGAAGCAAAACACTTGACGTGGGGACAGAAAGAGAGGCATAGAGATTCTTTTTACTTGGATGTTTCCATGCAGTTAAATGGAAGAATGGAATACCAACCCAAGTGAGGGAAGTGACAAGAAGCACTGAAGGCATTCCTGGTGGAAGATTCTTGATACTTTTAAAAATGTCCATTATTCCCACCCTATCCTCTGCGGCTTCAATTCTTCCTTTGATGGATGGAAGAGGCTCTTCTTTCGCAACAACAAAGGTTACAATCACACTGAATATAAGGAAGACCTGTTCATTGTTTGTAATTAAATCAATTGTATGAGCATTCATCGGAAAAAATTCTTTATGAAAAAATGACATTAAATATTAATTAATTGAAATTATGTATGCCAATAAAGGTAACAAATAGATATGCGTACCACAGCAACTAAGAATGCCCCTTTCAAATTTGCACAAGCTTCACAGCAGGCCTTATTTGACAGGAAAGGAATCCACCTGCCCCAAGAACACAAATCAAGAACCAATTGAGTGGCGCTTAGACTTTAGATGGTGAAAATGACTAGTTAATTTCCCAAAAATAAAATTAGAAGGATGAAATAACACAATTTATCCAAGGATAAATGTGGGATCCATTATGAGCATATGAATTGAGGTTATCAAAGAGGGCTATGTGTATTTATTATCAACTCAACACTGAATTTGGCCAACACATGACCATGCTTAACAGAAATCCCCACAAATCAACTGAGCAAAAGAAGATTAACCAAAGTTTATGGGATCAATAGAGGTAGATTGAAGTTGACCAAAGTTGAGCACAGCCAAGTATGCTCAAATGGTGTTGCCCGTGCTAAATTTGAGTAGATCAGTCATTAATATAGCAAGGGTAGGATTGACTACTAATTACAGATATTGAATTTGAGTTAATTATCCTATAACTTAAGAGTAATGGGGTAAAGTGGATTTGGGATCAAGCGGTGACTATTGGGTAAATTTTGGATATACTAATGTCATAGATGACCTTGAGTTGACCGGCTATGACCAAGTAGCGTTTTGGTAGATCGGGCTGATCCTTTGGCTTATGAATGAGATGGATATGAATGTGATGGTTATCAAGTTTTCTTAAAGGTATTGATGTGAACCCCATTTCGATATAACAACCCGACTAGACTCATCACTATATTGTACATTCCTACTTAGAAACTTATAGAGGTCAACAATTGCCAATAAGAAGTTCAGAGTTTTTTGAGGTAAAATTATGTGGTCTCTGTTTTTATGCTATAGCATATTTTAAAACATACTTGTGCCACTCTCCACTAGCACCAGATGAATAACCAAGGATGTTTCCAATAGCCATCCATGAAGCAAATATTGCATTCGCTGCACTGCATCCATGAGGCCCTGTAAATTATAAATAAGCAAGTTAATAAATAAGCCAATTCAAATGCCCGTTATTGTTAGAAAATATCATCGTTTTTTTTTTTTCAGCACATCACATTTCCATTTTCCTTTTCTCCAATCTATTCTTTAGTTCCTAAAGGAAAAAAGAAAATAATGCACAATGGAGTAACAACAAGCTCGATCACCTGAGAGATCAGCCATGAGAGCTCGGGCTGGACCCTGAAAACAATTCTTGCCTTAGGTTAATAGAGCTCAAGGGTAATTAAATTCAGTAATTGAACACTATAAGCACAAGCCAATCACCTGGACTGCATTGTTTGATAGATCAAGCATCCAAAATCCAGCTACAAAAACAAATGCTGCACGCCATCGTGGACCATGGTACACACTATTTATGTAAAAAGAAATCAAATACAGAAAATAATGCATCAATGATATATGAGTTTACACAAGCAAAAACTTTTAACACATTGTAAATGCTAAATCCACTTTTAATTACCTGCAATGTTCCTTGGTGTCACCTAACTTGTAGCCGATGTCAGAGGAGAAAGCAATTACAATCACCTAAGAAAATAACATAATTTCAAATAATAAATATATATTATAATAATATAGCTGCATGTGTAGATGCAATATCTTATTGCTACACTTACTGCAGAAGAAATCATCAAGCATCCGACAAGTATGAATGGCCTTCTCTTTCCAAATCGTGAACGGCATCTGTCACTCCATAAACCAACACAAGGTTGAACCTAGAAGAAAAAAGAGTGAATTTTGCAACAACAAAATATGGCTAAGCATGATCAATGCTTCTTTACAAAAATATGGGTATACAAGCATTGTTCACAAAAGATTTCTCTCAACCCAATCTCAACATAGTGCGTCCATCAAGCGTGCCACTTCACACATTCACACACATGTCAGCGTGGTTGTATCAGGGCATAGTTACCACTCCCTTCCAACGCCACCACACCCTCAAAATGAATGTCTATAAAAGTTACGGCCCATGATGCAAAGCCAATGCTAACTTTAAACAATATCAAGATAAATTAATTTTTAAATTTAAGATTGGGTTGTTTAAATGAGTTGAATAACTTGAGTATCATATAAACACTTTTGAGAGATTTATGAGATCTTGATTTTTTATATTGATATTAATAGAGTTTTCAAATTTACATAAATCCACATCTTTATATGCCCCTGTTTAGCTACTCTACAGAATTTTGCATTCGAAAAGGGATCCGAGGCGAAAAATTCTCACAAATTAGAGAGAGGAGCCAGATACCATAGTAGCGAAATCAAGATATGTAGTGTAACCGCAATGCATACAGGATAATTTACAGTCTAATGACATCAGCATAATGTGTCTCTCCACTACGTACATGTCTCATAATCTGCACTATTGATTCATAATAACGGTACATATTTAGTATTGATAAATTTATCAGGTGCATATTCAGTATCGATAAATTTATCTTAACCTGCAAATAAGTGTACTGAAGACATCCCTTGCTAGTGTACTTGGATGAGACACAACACAAATTGGGTGAAATAGCATGATGTTTAGCCCTTAGGACTTTGAGAGTTTAAAGAAGATCTTCATACAAGAATATTTGGGCACTAAATGCTAAAACATGTACATCAAAAGTTAAACTTTGATGCCAAGTGATATGTAGATAAATTTCCTTCTAAATTAAGATTTCTATTAATGTGATTTACCCTTCATCCAAGTCGCTAAAAAGGTATTAACTCTAGCTTTTACAATAAGGGGTGACATGGAATAACAATTGGCGCCTACCCCATGGGGTGATATAATAAGCAAAATATAATAATTATTGTTCTCTTAGGGGTGATAACACTTTCTCGCATATCACTACATCACATTAGAACCCACCATTAATCCTCAAAAGCTTTTACTTCGATAAGGTATTTCATGTTTGCTAATAAGGCACCCAAGTCAGAGCTAAAGTTAACTAACTTAGATGCTAAAAAGTTGTAACTAGCTCAACGGCTCATTATTAATGGCAAAAATAAACTCCCCAAACTAGTGCTTGTAATTACATTATAAAGCTCCTAGATTTAAAGCAATCTAATCATATACAAGGCCCCTTAAACTCTTTGAATTGAATCACAGTAGATAAAACACTAGAAGAGGGAATCATGAAATGTTAATAAGATCAATCATTCATCCCTACATTTACGTCGCATGCACAAAACACCACAAAAGGACATAAACATTTATGATTGTCATTTCGTAAAATAAGCACTTTAAAAGTCAATGTTGAGCTATCTCTTTTATTGAGAACACTTAATTCATAAGCATAATTAACTAAGGGACTCATGCGCATAAGAGATTGTGAACTCAAAAATCTAAATAAATAGTAGAACTCATTTTAAGAGAAATTTGGTCATAAAGTTTTTATTTTTATTTTTTATAAAAATCTTATGTTTGCTCATGGGGAGAAAACAAAGGGCTTCCTCTCAGAAGCACATAATAGTCAATGTATTATAATGTTTGGTTATAACTTGAATATGTTTTTTTGATAAAAGAACCCAAATTTCCTCATAGGGAGCAAAGTGGATTTTTTTTAAGGAATTCATATTTAGTCTTATTTTGACTATACTTCTCACTGACTAAATAGGCTCACCCAAAGACAAACCATTAGGTTAAGGGTTTATTTGATTGGAAGTAAAGTAAGTGTAAAGAAAAGTGAGTGCAGGAGTTTTAAAAGTTTGGTGTTTAGCTGGATGAAAAACAAATTCAAGGTAAAGTAAATAAATGCAGTATATTTCATTCTAGTTCATTTTTGTGATAAATCGTTCTCACCTAGTTTTGCGCGAGAATCATTTACACCACTCCAAAGCTTGCTTGACCACCATCAACGCCGACCGCCGGCCACCACCCACTACTGTTGCAACAGCCCACCCCAGCGGTCGCCCACCGCTGCCTTCGCCAATGCCACTATAGTCGTCGCCCACCATTGCCCTCCAATGTAAGTCGCTGGTTTTTGACCTCCAACGACCACCCCGAACATAACCATTTTACACTACTTTACAATGCATTCACTTTACTTCAAATCAAACAAAAAAAATTAAAGTGTCATTCATTCGTTTTACGCTCATCCAAACACTCCAAAGTATTCATTATACATTATATTCTTTTTACACTGCATTTTTTTTTTCAGGCAGCCAAACACCCCCTAAGTGTAAAAGTCATTCTTTTGGGAAGATTTTCCTGTTATTTTCTTAGGTGATTGTAGTTGCTGTTAGATTGATATAATCTCCAGCCAATTGATTCTTAATTTGACAGACAGATCCCTCCTATATTCCTTGCATCAGTGATCATCAAGATTAACTTGTACATATTTAATCTCATTCATTTACATATTACATTCCTAATGTTTCTTGTTTGATCTCTTAATCTAGCAAGATATTTATTTACTCCAATGTTTCTGCCTGTTCATCTAAGGTAAAACATGCACCATTAAGATATTTTATATGAAATGAAAAGTATGCGATTTGATTCTGACAAGATAACCAATTAATGGCATAAATATTTAAACGCGCATGAAGCTATTAATTAAAACTTGGCTCATCTGCTAGCTAGTTACTCATGAAGAGTGAGAATATCATCCCAAGAAATCAAGGCAAATAACAGATGAATTTTGTTTCACGTATAAAGTAATAACCTGTTTGATATTGAAGCAAAAAAAAACTGTTAGTGATAATGTTTTCAGAGCGATGATAATGGATGAGTAAATGGAAATATAGCCACAAAATTTTAACCCATCTAATTAACAATATTTAATTGTCCGTAAAACTTAGTGCTCGCAGGATCAAACGCTTACCACAAAACCAGCAACGGGACCGCATAGCCACATCAGCGAAGAGAGTGCATGCGACAATCCAAGCGTCTGCAAACAAAAACCAAACAACAACAAAAATTATTAGGCTCCAGCTTGTTTTTCCCCCCTCAAAAATGACCTTAACTTTGAAGTTACTATACAAGTTTGAAAACAATTTATATATATTCACGCCATGCTAGTTCTAAAATACATCCCGCAGAATAAGTAGTTTCTCGTGATTATTCTTGTTGTTTTGTCAAGTTAGTAGAAACTGAGATTTCTTTACATTGGCTTATTTTTTTAAGCTAAATACTACTCTTACCGGAACTTTAGATATTTTTAGTCTTCGAAGGTGGAGAAATCCGGGCATCTATTCTCCATGGGAAGAGTGACATCACTTCTTCTAAGTTGTGAATTTATTTATTTATTGGAATATTTAGGCTAGTTAAGTCAAACTCACACAAAAATCTTTTGGTTGGTAATCAGAGCTCTCAATCAATAGATCAAGATGATCTTTGTTGAATTTATTATTCAAAGAAGATTATTTTTTTTTTATAATTGACCATTGCTACTAAAATATGTCTTAGAAAAATAACCTTTCCTCCTAACATGAAGATTCAATATTCTCTTTAGGTAAAATATATATCACTCTTGGATTTATGTTTGTATTGCAATCAAACTTCTGATTTGTTTTTTATGCATGCAGAAATCAGGGTTTAAAGTAAATATATATTATGCACTTGTATAATACAGTGCATAAGTTTCTTAGAAAAACGTTCCAATTGGTGAAAAAGAGAGGCAATCCTTAATTTACTCGAAGAAAGCCCTGCAGGTTCTACATAAGATGTGTTTGTTCTTGAGGGAGCGAGCTAGATGGAGAGAAATTTTGGGCTGAATAAGCAAAAATAATTAAACCCACATGCGTACATGAGAATGAGGTGATGAGCACCATCTTAATTAGCTTCAAGTCATTAATTTGAAGCCAAAACAGAGACTTGATCTCATTAGAAAAAAATAAATATACATTTTTTTTTAATGAGGATGTTCTTTGCTGCATCTAATTTAAGATATAAATCATTTTCATTTAATTGTAATACATATTTATTAAATTGCAAGGCGTATTCTATTTCATAAGACAATAATCAAAATAGAGGAGTACCAAACTAGCTACAAGAAAAAATTACATAAAAACTCACATCGATTTAATATTTGATGAGGTGGATCAATAAATAGAAATAGATAATAATACTCTCTCCTAAATATTATTGGTCTATATATGAAAGTAGCTAGAAGTCAAATAAACTTTTTGAGTAATATTTTTTGGGAGTCTATTATTACTCATCACAATAATTAACCACTAGCTATGTGCATATCCCAAACATATTATCCAGAAATTGATTCTTTAAAATAATAAAAATAATAATTTAAATTTTCTCCAAAGCAAAAAAAACCAGTCTTTCTGCTTGCTTTGCAATTATAAATAATAATAATATATATATATTTTCTCTTAGTTGAATTTAACAATATGAAGCAGGAGTCTATCATTTTCCACAAAACAATCATTTTTCTTGACCGAATTAAAACCCTCGTGATTAATAATAATAATAATAATAATACTAATAATATAAGAGAGAAAAATAAGAAACAAAAGAGACGCTTTCCCTTTAAAAAAGTTATTTCCGCGAACTAGAAGACGCCCGCAAACATCCTTGTCATCCAAGGCATGTATACCGACCGGGGTGACCACAAAAGAGACCGAATTATCACTCGCACACCACGCCCGCGAAACAGCCAACTATCTGAACAACCATCTCAAGTAAAAAAAAAAAAAAAATTTATATCGTAAACGAATAGAAAAAAAAAATGAGACGAAAAAAAAAAAAACATAATTTTTTAAAAGCCAAAAATAACAATCGAGAAAAAACGCTTAACGATCCATGCCCAGAGAGCTCACAACTCTCTTTGGCCTATTAGTTGAGAGCTTAGGCTTCTAACTAAGAGGTCTAGGGTTCGCATTGTGTGTGTGAGTTAGCCTTAAATGACCTAAATGTACCAAAAAAAAAAAAATTCATGCCCAGAGAAAGTGAAAAACAAAAGTCCTGAACAGCAAAGTGCCGGAAGCTATATTAAAGCAAAAACATGGTATGGGAATTGAATGCAACTCAAAATTCAAAAAACAAAAATTCGAAAGCGAGCGGGATTGCAAAGACTGACCTGAACATAGGGGGTCAGCAGCGATAATTGCAGGGCCCATCCGTACTGCACACCGCCGGCCACCATGCATGAAAAGAAGAGCCTCACCAGGCTTATTGGTTTCGGCGCCGTCGTCGCCACATTGTTCGGCACCGAAATTCTGGCACCCGTAAGCTCCATCTCCCCGCCTCGGCTTTGCTCCGTAGAACTCATCTCCGCTCCCTTATATGAACGCTCTCCAAATAAATCGCCGACCCTCAATACCTCGAGCCACCTCTTCGATTAGGGTTAGGGTTCCGATTAAGATCCCTCGCTCTCGAATCCCTTTCTTTGAAGAAGAAGAAGAAGAAGAAGAAGTGATCTGAAAATAAAGCTGCTTGGAGGATCATCCCTTGCGCAAATATATAGTGCTGCAAGCTCCCCACGTCCCGGTGTGATGTGCCTGATCTCTCTTCCACTGGGCCCGCACGTGAATTAAACTTGTAGAATGTCCGGTGTTCCACGAAGCTGGAGCAGAATAATAAGGAATGCGCCGCGGATCGCAGGAACGGATTCTGAAGCATGGATGGTGTTGTCGGGGAGCGCTATGGTGACAGGGACAGTCAAAGAAATCCATTTATTTTTTAATTAAAAGGTCATTAAAAAATTAATTAAGAGGCAACTTGTCTCTTAAAATGATCTTACCGACTTCTTATAATTTCTTGTTAAAATTGGGACTTTTTGAATTTTCAGTAATGCAGAAAAAGAAAATAAAAAAAAGACCTTATCACTTCAGCGATCAAATTTGAGACTAACAACAGCGCCGATTGCAACTTGAAAATACTGCCGACTCCTTCAACGTCCCGATTTTAATTATCTATCTTTGAATTTTAAAATGAAATGCCATGAAACTTGTAAAGAACGATAATGCTCATATTGCAATGAAATGCTTTTTTGCTTATAATTAATTATTTGCAAAGAGCAGCTCAATATTCCTCCTCACCATTGATGATTGCTTGGCTGCTGCTCCTTCTTCCTCTCGGATTCTCCACACCTATCCAACCGCACAGAGCTTTGGTAATAATTCTTTTTTTTTTTTTACGTGTCAAAGATGATTTTTTCTTAATACACGCTTATCATTAATTAAAAGCTTCTAAGTTTGGAAAGATTTTCTTATTGTTTTTTAAAGCAATTTTTTTAGTATGAAAATTTAAAAAAAACATTAAGAAAGTCGCCCCAAAACAAGCAGATTTACTGTCACTAATAAAAAAGTTAAATTCTTTAGTTCTTACACTTATTAATCCACTCATCATGCATGTATGAACATCAATACTTTTTTTCCTTCATCATCTATTGTATATATATATTTTTAATTCTATAGGACTATATAACAATCACTTTTTCATCGATATCCTTATATCAACATTTTAACTAATAATTCAGTTCAATTTGCTGAAATATTCTGAATATTATCTGATATCTATAACATGCATACGTGATCGATCTGTCATGCATGAGGCTTAAATATGATAGAGATGGTTTTCACTCAAAGTAGTTTTGTATCTGAGGATTTTGTTCTATAGGACGACTCTGAGTTTGAGGTCAAGAGAAAAAATAGGCTTATCCTCATCATATGGTAATTTGTTTTTTTTTTCTATAAGTATTCTCGATCTCGTTGATTTTGTTTTGCTTTGTTGTTGTTCTGATATCAATTACAGTTCACAAAATGCACAAATTTTTTTACAAGAAAAATCTTGAAAGAGAAAAAAAAAAAAAAGAGCTTAGCCCATTTGAAATAATTTAATTATATATAGAGAGAGATATATAAAACTGATACGTCATATAAAAATTATCCTGATCGGACACCAATCTCGAGGCAAAAGGCTAGTTGGAAACTTCAAATTTTGATTTTGGGAGCATCCGAACTTTGAATTCAACGAGCTTATAGACAAATTGAGCGTCTCGGAAATACAAACCCAACGACACCAAGATCGACCCAATCCGAGCTCAAATGAGTTTGAATCAAGGGTTCAAAGCGTTGTTGGAAGGTTCAAACCGCAATTTTAGTTACCAAACGATCTCCAATTTTGACGAGCTTATACTCGAATCGAACGGCTCGACGAGACAAATCCAACGAGCCCAAGATCGCTAAATACCAATATCATTAAGGCCTCCAAATGGCCAACGAACGGTGCACGATTGAAGGGCTCGCTATCAACCGTCCATTCGAGCCACTCCTTATTTGCCCTTGATCTCACACCTATTTACGGACCATGCCACTCAGAAAATCTATAAATAGAGCCCTCATTCTTCACAAGGGGGGATCCAAGCAAGAAGAGAAGGAAGAGGAGAAGGAAGAAGCTCCTCCTGGACCACCGCCGGAACCTCGCCGGACCACCGCCGGAGCATCGCCGGACCACCACCGGATCCTCGCCGGATCACCGCTGGAGCCTCGCCGGACCACCGCCGGAGTTTCTCCGCACCACCATCTCAAGGCCCGACGTTCAGCTCCGATGTTCAAGCCCGACGTGCTACTGAAGGCCTGACATTCAAGTCCAACGTTCTGCTCAAGGCCCGACTTTCAGGCCTGACTTCTTCATCTGAGGCCCTCACATTCTCCAAAAGCCCTCACCTTCACCAAAGGCCCTCTCCTCCGCTAAACTACCACCTGACGTCGTTGCTTTATCGGAACACCACCTGAGGCCTGAACTTCTGCTGGGCCACTATCTGACGTCCAGAGTTCTACCAAAGTACCGCCCTACTACAGTCCATCCGACCTCCATCAACACAAAACGGTCTTTCTGACCCCAGTCTCCTACCGACTACGGTCCTTCAGGCCTTCGCCGCCTACTACGGTCCATCCGACCTCCATCACCAGACCACGATCTCCTGCCGACGACGATCCTTCCGATCAGACAAACATGTATATGTAATTCCTATTATGTAATGCAATCTATATGATGTATATTTGCTACATCAATCCAAGGCCTTCTCCCAAGGAAGAGCCTCATTTGTAACGACTACAAATACTAGTGGATTCATTCAAATTGGGCCAGGCCCCGTGGTTTTTCCCCTTTTTCAGGGGTTTTCCACGTAAAAACTCTTGTGTCTCTTATGAATATTTCACCCCTTCACTTATCTGCTTGTGTGATGGATCTTCGTACAATGCTAAGACATTAAACCATATCCTTGGTATTTCTCTACCGCCGTGAATATTCCATGACGCAACAGTTTGGCTCCGTTTGTGGGAATCCTGGTTTCCGACTAGGGGCAATTTTTTGTTCCAATCTCAAAAGGATGTTCATGGAAACTTCCTGACATCAGTCATTACTTCATCAATTTCATGGAAAGTAATTCCCGACTGGGGGGCAAGTTTTGCTCCAACCTCAAAAGATCATAATATCAACTTCTTAACTTCAGTCATTGCTTCATCAATTTCTTGAAAATTAGATCTAGACTGGGGGGCAACCTTGACTCCAACTATGATAAAAAAGACCCTCCAATACTTTCAACATCAAGATGATATTTCAAAAAAATCCAAGCAAATGCAATGATACTTTCTATCATTTATAAGTTTCATACAGTCCCCTACAGGACTCATACTCCTTGGGCAAGGTCTTGATGCCGAAAAGCCGCTGGAAAATTTCGACCTGGAAAAGCCGCATTCCGTGGGAAAAGCCGTCGGGTGCCGAAAAGCCGCCGGAAAAGTGGCCGCCAACAACGGTCTGGAAATTAATTTTCTTGTAGTATATTCATTTACTATAGTATTATTATACCTGTTATAGATCTTCATTATCTAATATAAGATATTGATTTTTGATATAAATAATTCGTATACTCTTATATGGATAATACTACATACACGCGACATTCACTTTTATTTTATTAATTTATATGATTTCCTTATTAATTGGACAATATTACTCATATGATTTAAGAATAATTATTTACTTTTTTATTTTTTTGACAATCAAGGCTGAGTTGTTTGATTGTATTAAAATCGATCATATATGGCCAAGCCTAATAGGTAACCTTTGTCTATAAATATCTATTGATTGTAATAAAAGACAATTTTGAAGATGAATAATATTTTAGAGTTTTTGGTTTTTTGACCTGAAGGATTTTAGGTGGTTTTCCACAAGAAGGACTTGGGTTATGCGTGGGTTGGTTACTCGTGTGTTGTACGTCGTCACCCCACCCCCCCCCCCCCCCCCCCCCCCCCCCCCGCCCCTACACCCACATCAGCAAAGTCTGCTCCTCTTGCTCTATATCCTGCTCAGGTGGTAAAGCGACATACAACCTCGGAAGTGTCTGGAGGTCTCACATCCTTTCCGAGGTGCATACTTGATCCATTTTATGTCCAGTTCAATTCAAATAGTGAAGAGTGTTATTTGGAGTAGCTACTAAAGATGCCAAAATAGTTTGGCAGCTATCCCATTTTTCATCGACTCTAGCTTATGTGGAAGTCTCACCAAGATGGGGCGAATGACACCCGATGGAAATATACAAACCGGTTTAGCCAACCAAACCTGCCTCCTTCTTATGGCCTACTAGACATCTTCCTATGAGCCTGAAGTTCCTCCTGCCCCAGTAGTATGACACCGGAGCTAAGTTGTTTGATTGTATTTACTTCAGTCTAGTTTCATTACATTTGGTAGCTTATATGGCTACATAGGATTAGTGCTTTCTTATGTTGTGTGTAGCCTAATAGGTTGCTACCTTTGTAATAAAGAAGTTTTTTGGAGATAAATAATATTTGAGTAATTTTTGGGTTTCTGCATCTTGAAGGATTTCAGGTGGTGATCCCCTCCCAAGAAGGAGTTCTTGGGTTATGCGTGGGCTATAAGTTCTTGTAGCTCGTGTGTTGTATCTGTCGTCGCATCACCCCCCCCCCCCCCCCTACGCCGGCGTCACTAGGTTTATTGGTTTATAGATTTCACTATTTTTGTAATGCACTATTTTAATGGCCTTCGTACTGTACTAGTTTATTGTTTTATAAGTTTATTGATATTGTATGTGTTTTATTGTTTCTACACATATTTATGATCATATTGACTACTACTTTTATGAATTGAATGATGACATGCATATTACTTCTTTTTCATGCTTTGAGTTTAGTTGTATGATTTTAGTGACCTACTGGGCCTTTTTGCTTATTATATGTGGCATAATGATTTTACGTAAGTGAAGAGTATCGGGAGTATGAGATTGATCAATTATAGAACTCTTCTAATTTTTTTGTTATTTTATTTTTATTATTTTTTTGTAATCAAGAGCAGATAGATAGTGTGATATATTATATAACTCCAAGATATATATTGTATATGATTTTTTAGAATAATGAATACATATGCATATTGATGTTTTGATCAATAGATTATCTTTATTACTTGTATTTTATTATTTAAAGAGATTAAATAGTGACATATCATCAAAAATTTATCTTGAACATACAAGAATCTTGAGGCAATTTTCAGTTGGAAACCTCCAAAATTAAATTTGGGGTCATTTGAACTCTGATTTTAGCAAACTTATAGTTGAACTGAACGTCTCAAAAAGACAAACCCAATGACACCAAATTCAACCTTATTCGAGCTCTAATTGTCCAATTCAAAGATTCTATGAAAGGCTTAAACCATAAATTGGATGACCAAATAATTTTCAATTATAAGTTGCTTATAATTGAATTGATTGGGCCCAAGATCGCTAAATTTTGATATCATTAAGATACTCAAATACTTAATAAATAGTCCTTGATCAAGGGAGTTAATATCAACTGTTCATTCAAAATATGCACTCCCAATAGTTCCTTGATCTTCTCCCTCTCTCTTGTCCGCACCACTACTAAAAACCTATAAATAGACCCCTTATTCTTTATTGGAGGGAGGAAGAAATGTAGAGAAAAGAATAGAGGAAAGTAAGAGAAATTAGAGTTATCTTGCCACCAGACTCCTCGCCATCGCCCAGCCACCGACCATCGTCAGACTTTTGTCGGATTTTTGCCAAGCCACCGACCGTTGTCAGAGTTTTGCCAGTCCACCGACCATCCCCAGACTTGCTAGGTCACCAACTGACATCAGATTTATGCCCGGTCATCGATCACACCAGATTTCTTGCCCAGCCACCAGCCATCACCCGACTATGGTCCTTTCTTCTACCATTACCACATTACAATATTTCCAATCTCCATTGCATGTCGACTACGATCATTCTGACCACCATCACCCAATTACAGTCTTTTTGACCTCCATCATCCGCCGATTATGATCATTTTGACCACCATTCATTCAAATATGGTCCTTTCGTCCACCGTAGCCCGACTATGATCTTTACAACCTTCGTTGCCTACTGACTACGACCTTTTCGGTCACCTTCATCCGACCACAGTCCTTCAGACCAGTGTCACATGACTACAGACATTTCAACCTCCACCGTCGGTCAACTACGACCTTTTCGATCTATGTTGCATGACTATGATTCTTCCAACCATTGTCATCCGACTACAATCTTTTTTATCTCCATCGCTCACTGACTACAGCCCTTCCGACTACCTTCGCCACCAACTATGGTCCTTCCGACCAGCATTACAAGGCTATGGTCTTTTTGACATTTGTCGCTTGGTGCCAACTAAGGACTTTTCGACCTCTGTTAAGTGACTACGATCCTTTCGATATCGCTCGCCGACTTTGGTCCTGCTAACCAAACGAACATGTCAATACTGATTCTTCCAACTACCACCATGTAATGCACTTTATTTAAATGTATATTTGCTACATCATGATGTGGCCTTTCCTCCAAAGAATGACCTCATTTGTAATCAATTGCAAACACTAGTTGATTCATTTAAACTGGGTAATGTCCCGTTATTTTTTCTCTTTTTAGGGGTTTCTGCGTAAAAAACTTTGATGTCTTTAGGAATAAAATTATCATATTGTTCATATATTTGTGTGTCGAATCGTCGTACAAAGCTAGGACGTTATAAATTATTTTTCTCTACCACCGTGAATATTCTAGGATGCAACAAATAGCTCTTGTTGTTATTATGTTAAATGATAAAAGAAATAATTCTTTCCAATGTTGATTGAGGGCGTGGCAAACTAATGAAGGGGTTGACAACATTCAATACACCTCGGCAATGTGCGTTAGTAGCAATTTATAATTTATGTTGGCAATGAATGTTCGATACCGATGGGCAAAACTTGGAATTCTCTAATTTCTAAAGTTATCCTTTTATTAATCTTCGCTAAATATATAGAAGTATTAATGTTCATTCATAAGTTTTTGGTGGTATAAACCTAACCATTTGTCTCATTATTTTAGATACTCCATTAGACTGTTTGGAGAAATACCTTTTCATCATTTGATATTTGTGAATATCACATTTAAATGATATTGATAATTAGATGAAAATTGAAGATAGTATGATACCTGAAATGATTTTATTATATTTCCGGTTATACTTTTAATTGTTTTATTTAGCAATACTTAGAGTTGAATCAAGATATCATCATTATGTTCATGTTATTTATTTAGATTGAAAATGAATTAGCCTCGCAATTAATTTTAAGATATTTTTTTGTTTACACATTCAAATGAAATAACGTAAGATCCAAAAAAAACTTTCATTTTTCATAGACAGCCACGCGCGTGACACTCAACGGTCGACGAAATACAAAATAAAAATAAAATAAAAAATGATAGATCTGGTATTATTAATTTAGTTTATCCGCAGAATCATGATTAATTATGTGAAGAAGAATATCGATCAGGTAGGTCTGATATTAATATAGCGTGAGAAATAAGCTATCATATGAGTGTTATAAGGATGTGACAATATGCTTGCTAAGATTGGCTATTCTGTTAGGTACATGTCAATTAATTAGAATTGGAATCGGATTAGTGCTCCTTACTATTTTGACCATTCTTCGCGGTCTCGCAAAAGTGCCTTTTTAAGAATGCAGAGCTACATCCACACTTATGATAAATTAGAAAATATTAAAATTTGTAATTAGAAAATAAAGTTATATTTGTCACGAGTTTTAAAAAAAATAATATATTAATTTTATATGAATATATATTATAAGGGAATATGACAAATAACAAAAATTTTATATAATGATAGTCCAGTTGCATGGTAAAACGGCAGTAGTCCAATAAGAGAGTCTAGATAATGGTAGTCTAATTATGATGGTCGTCCAGATGATAGCAATCCAATGATGACTTGATGATGGATGTTAGGCGGAAACAACGATCTAATGGTGGGGGTCCGATCCAATGACAGAGGTTAATAATGGCACTTGGTGATGGTGATTCAACAGTGGCGTGAGAATGAAGATTGGGCGGTGGGAATACAATGATGATGTGCAAGTGGTGGAATTGTAATGAATTGATATTCTTTAACACTCTAAGCTTTCTTCCATGTCTATTTAAAATGTAGCCTTAGGGTAGAGGAGAGTAGGGGCTCTATTTATAATTTTTTAGAGTGATTTTTTGATAAATATAGTCACAATAAAAAAATACACTATTATTTTCTTGATCATATATAATTCTTTTAATATTTTAAATACCTTAATGATATCAAAATTAAAATATCTTTGACTTATTGAATTTGTCTCATTGAAATGTTTGGTTTGACTATAAGCACACAATAATTGAAGATCGTTTAATCATTTTATTAATATCTTAAAATTTATAATCATACTTGATGAAGTGCTTGACATTCGACTCATTTGGACTCGAATAATTCTCTTATAGTGCTGACCAGTCTATATACTCAAGTCGTTATATTTTATTATAAGTTTATTAGGGTTTGAATGGTTTTTAATTTAATTCTAAAAATATTTAATTTTAATATGCATCAAGATTTATGTTTGATCAAATTTATTTGTTGGTGGCGGATAAATATATTAAAACAAGGCATCCATTCAAATCTTATATTTTATATTTATATTCAGAGTTTTTTTCGAAATGAAACACATCTTCATTATTTAAAGGCAGCAATGATTCGATCGGCATAACTTACAATATTGTCTACAGTATTTTCTTGATAGAAATATTCAAAGCACAATCAGTAGATGGGCATGGCCAAGAATCTTCTTCTTTTGCTTTCCCAACATTCCTATTCTTTATACTTAATTCCTAGCTAGAACATTATAAAGGCTAATCAGATACTTATGTAGTGGATTTTAACTCACTGATGTTTTTCATTTATGACAAACCATACAATTTAGGAATTATAGTTGAGTGGCATCCAATTATTCAAGAATAAGAATTTGTTTTGTTCATTTTCTCACCTATTTTTTTTTTTTTTTTAAATTTATGATGAGAATCTAATTTTTATAATCAGAATAGCTTTAAAAAAACAACTCTCTGAATTTTTTTGCATTCTTAAAAAGGAGAAAGAGAACAATTTAATGTATTTTAAAATAAATAATGTAGCATCCTCAAGTATTCACGGCGGTAGAGGAATATAAAGTTTAACGTCTTAGCTTTGTACGAAGATCCAGCAAGCATACAGATAAAAAGAGAGGGTGGAGTATTCATAGGAGACACCAAGATTTTTACGTGAAAAAATCTAAAAAGGGAAAAACCACGAATTGAAGCCTAGCCTAGTTTGAATGATTTCACTAGTATTTGCAGTTGATTACAAATGAGGCCCTTCATTGGAAGGAAGGTCATGACTTTATGTAACAAATTTATATCATATAGAGTGTGTTACATAGTGGAAATATGAAGAATCACTGGTTACGTGCTCGCTTGGTCGGAAGGGTCATAGTTGGTGGGTACGTAAGTCGGAAGGATTGTAGTCGGCGGGCTACGTAAGTCGAAAGGGCTGTAGTTGGCAGGCGACGGAGGTCATAAAGACTGTTGTATGACGACGAAAGTCGAAAGGATGGCGTCAGGTAGAAGTCTAGATATGTACAAAAGTCCAGTGTCAGATAGAAGTCCGACGACGGGCAGAAGCCCGATGGAAGTCTGGTGTTGAGTAGAAGTCTAGCGTCAGGCATGAATCATGCTACGTGTGGAAGTCTGATGTTGTATATGAATCCGTCAACGAGCACAAGTTCGGTGTTAGGTAGAAGTCTGTCGATGGACAGAAGTCTGGCCTCGGATAGAAGTCCGACAAAAGTTTGGCGACGGGTAGAAGTCTACCGTCAAGTAGAAATACGACAACGAGCAGAGGTCCAGCGTCGGGTAGAAGTATGACGTCAATTAGCAGCCAGGCAGAACTCAGGTGTCAGATGGCATTCAGACAGAACTTCAGCATCAGTAGGCTGCCGGGTGAAGTCCGGCGGTGGTCGAGGAAAAGTCTGGTGACAAGAGAGCTCTATTTCTTATCTTTCTTTTCTTCCTTCTATTCTTGCTTCCTTACTTAATTCTAGTGTTAGTTGGTGATCGTGCAGAAGTCTGACGTTGGTCGAGTGCCAGGTGAAAGTCCGGCGGTGGTCGAGGAGTCTCTTCCTTGCTTTCATCTCTTCTCTTCATGCTCCCCCCCCCCCCCCCCGGGGTCCCTTTCTAAGAGAAATGAGGGATCTATTTTTAGTTTTATGAGAGTGGCCCATGGCCAGTAAATAGGAGGAAGATCAGGGGTAAATCGGGAGTAACTTGAATGGACGGTCGATGTAGAATCCCTTGATAATAGGCCATTTATTAGGCATTTGAAGGCCCTAATGATATTAGAATTCGACGATATTGAGCTCGTTGGATTCATCTCGCTGAGCCGCTTGATTCAACTATAAGCATTTCATGCTTGAAAACCGATTGATAATCCAAATTATGGTTTGAACCTTTCAAATGTGCTTTGGATCTTTGATTTAGACTCATTTGAGCTCGGATTGAGTCGAATTTGGTGTTGTTAGGTTCGTATTTCTGAGATGTTCAGTTCAACTATAAGTTTGCCAAAATCAGAGTTCATATGGCTTCTGATTTAATTTTTTAGGCTTCCAACGTGATTTTTGTCCCAAGATTTGAGCCCGATCAAGATAATTTTTTAATGATATATCAAATATAATCCACGGCTAATCAATTAAAATTTATGTCAAATTCATATCAAATAAATTTAATTAATCATTTTCTCATCTGATTTATAAATTTGGGTAATAAAATTTCTCAATTTAATAGGACACGATAGAGAAAAAAAATTCTTATGGCCAACATTATATAGTATGATAAAGATTTATTGTTGTTGTTGTATACATAGCCATGAATACATGCCTTCAAAAGGTGAAATTATTATGTGTGGTTACCGGATGCCGTCCGGAGGACAATCAAGATGCATCACATCATCAATACATTGTGTATCGTCACTATGTACCGCTGTGTATAAGATGACGTGGCACATTATATGAATGTATACGAGTAATAAGGGATAATGAACCCAACAATTATACGCTTCTGTACTCTGAGATGGCAATTATATGAACAGGATCACTCTTTTCATCTTCTGCATTGTTCTTTACATCGCTCATTTATCATGTTCTGAGTGCTTCCAAATCCATTACTATCTGTATCAATATTTTCGGCTCCACCATTCCCTTTGATTAATATATTTAATATAAAAGTTTTGAGCTGGCTTGCTAATGTATATTCTCCTCCATATGATTCCATTACGAAAGATATAGAGAAACAATGGAAATTATGAGATGCCTTCTCTTTTTGACTGAAGAAAACATTCACGTGCAGCGTATAGAAATAAAATACCAATATATTTTTATTTAATAATTCTGTAACAGTAAGCGATCATATTGCAATGAGATAAAGACTTATCCTCATCACTTGATGATGGAATCATATTTGTTGCGTCCTCGAATATTGGTAGCGATAGAGAAATATAAAGTTTTAACTCTTAGCTGATAAAAGAGTTTGTTGTATTTACGTATACCAAAACCACAGGAAAATACAAACAGTAAAACAGGAAGAGTAAATTGAGAAGATGATTTTCAATCCATTACATTCTTATACAAGAGAACTGTAGAGGCATATATAGAACAGTTGAAGAGATGAATTTACATAAATGCCTAGAGGTAGTTATGAAGGAACGGTTGCAAAGAGATTGCTGCTGTGCATGCATTTGGAGCAGAGAACGTGTTGTATTAGAAACTGGAAAGTAGTTGTAATACCGCCCCTCAAGTTGAGGATTATGTGATCGTTAACTTGCTACGGAGATCTTGAAAGGCTGGAGTCCGGTAGTGCTTTTGTGAAGATATTGGCAATCTGATCAGTGGAGGAGCTAGACGTGTAATTCTACTGAGACAATTTTTAATTGTATGACTTTCCTAATAAAATGACAGTCGATCTCTATATGCTTTGTCCAAATATGAAAGATTGAATTGTTGGCAATAGAGAAAGATGATATGTTATCACAATATAATGAAGTAGTATCCAGATTGAGAGAGAAATCAGAGCAGAGGCGACGAAGCCATACATTTTCGGTTGTAGCACTAGCCAATGATCTGTATTCGGCTTCTGTAAAAGATCGGTCAACAGTAAATTATTTTTTTAAGCTCCATGTGATGAGATTTGGCCTGAGAAAGACATGAAAATATGTTGTTGATTTGCGATCGGTGGAGTCCCCTGCCAAGTTTGAATCGAAAAAAAATGTAGTTGAAGACAGCAGAAAATTGTAGTCCAACGGGTTGTGCATATGTTGACACACTTTATTGAATGCAAAGGCTATTTTCAGACGAGTAGATGTGAGGTATAGTAACGAACCTGCCAACTGTCGGAAAAGTGTTGGATTGTGAAATGGTTGATGCAGTTCAGTTGTGGAGTTAAGTTTGGATGAGATGGGGTTTGAAATTGGTTTGCAGTTGGACATTCCAGCTCTAATTAATAGATCCATAATGTATGAGTGTTGTGTTAAATGATATGAATTGATGGTAGTTTTAACGTCAATTCCAAGGAATCAAGTCAGTTTGCCTAGATTTCGCATGTTGAATCGGTGAGTGGGTATTTGATGAGGAGATTTGAGGAGAATCCATGGCAGGCACACAAACGGCTATGATACCATGAAAAAAGAGCTTGTTGTATTTATGTATACCAAAGCCACATCAAAATACAAACAGTAAAACAGGGAAGAGTAAACAGAGAAGATAATATTCAATCCATTACATTCTTATACAAGAGAACTATAGATGCATATATAAAACAGTAGATGAGATGAATTTACAAAAATGACTACAGGTAGTTATGAAGGGATGGTTGCAAAGAGATGGTTGTTGTGCATGCATTTGGAGCAGAGAACGTGTTGTATTAGAAACTTGTAAGTAGTTTTAATATTAGCTTTGTACGAAGATCCATCACTCAATTAGACAAAAAGTGAGGGTGCAACATTCATAAGAGACACCAAGATTTTTATATTGTAAATTCTTAATGAGGAAAAACAAAAAATTATGGTGAATATACTATTATTTACAATCGAGTACAAGTGAGGCCCTTCCTTAGGGAAAGGCCTTAGCACGATGTAACAAATATACATCACATAGCGTGTGTCACATGATGGGACTTGAAAGAATCACTTTTGATGCATCAGTTTGGTCGGTAAAACCATAGTCGTCGGGTGACAGAGGTCGGAAAGATCATAGTCCAGTAACAGTGGTCAGCGGGACCGTAGGGCGGGCGATAGTGGTCATAAAAGACCATTGTCTGGCTACGAAGGTCGGAAAGACCACAATCTAACTATAGAAGTTGGAAGGACCGTAGTTGGCGGGTGACAGTGACCAGAAAGATCATTTTCTGACAACAGATGTCAGAAGGATCACAGTCAGCAGACAACAGTAGCCAGAAATTAAGACTGTTGTCTGGTGAAGGAGATCGAAAGAATCGTAGTCGGTTGGTGAAGAAGGTCATTAGTTCGGCAATGGGTGAAAGTTTAGTGCCAGGTAGAAGTCCAATGAAAGTCCAGCGATGAGAAAAGTTCGGTATTGGTCGGTGGCTGGGAGGTAGTTGAGGAGGAGTATGGTGGCAAGAAAACTCTTCCTTCTCTTCTTATTTGGGCGTCCCCCTCCCCCCTTGGGGGGCCCCTTCTATGATAAATGAGGGGTCTATTTATAATTTTTTTAAGAGAGGCATGACCAGTAAATAAGAGGAAGATCAAGGATAATTTGGTAGTGGTTTGAATGAATGGCTGATGTGGATTCCCTTGACCATGGACCATTTATTTGGTAGTTAAATGTCTTAAAGATATCATAATTTGATGATCTTGGGCTCGTTGGATTCGTCTCATCGAGCCGCTCGATTCGACTATAAGCATGATATGTTTGGAAATCATTAATAATCCAAATTATATTTTGAACCTTCAAAATGTGCTTCAAGTCTTCGATTTGGACCCATTTGAGCTCGGATTGAGTCGAATTTGGTGTCATTGGGTTCGTCTTTTTGAGACATTCAGTTCAACTGTAAGTTTGCTAAAATCTGAGTTCAGATGATCCTCGATTTAATTTCAAAAGTTTTCAAACTTGATTTTGCCTCGAGAATCAGGTCTGATCAAGATAATTTTTGGATATATCAATATTAAACCTCATTAAGCATTCTCGAACGCGTACATGCCCTCCCACCCCTGCTGCTTGATGCAGAAGAGAGACTTAAGAGGTATTCAATGGTTTTTTGATGCGGAGACTTCAAAAAGTCTTCAAATTAATGTGCTAATGCCCGAAGAAGAATCAGATTAACACTTAAGAAAACTTTATTTCCAGCTTCATGAAGAAGGAATGGATTCTTTCCATATATTGAATATCTCCGTTTCTTTATTTTGTTACGCTCTCAAAATATAATGGCTAAGAATGATAACTCTAGAATTCATACTAAGTAACACAACATGAAAAATGTCATTTTCCGGCAATCATTTTCGCCGAAAAAAATGGTCAAAATCTATCGGAAATTAGCATTTACGGCGGATTTCTGGTGGAAATTATTTCGCCGGTAAAACAAGAGTTGGAAAAGGCCTTCCGGTGCAAAATAATTCGCCAGAAACATTTACAGCAGATTTTTCACTAGAAAAAATATTTCCAGCGGATTTTTTTGCGCCGGAAGGTTAAGAAAAATTAAAACAAATTAAAAGCAATTCAACCCGATCAGCCCACCTAGGCAGCCCCGCCTGCTGCTCCCACATTCCGCTTTGCCCCAGCCCAGCCGCCCGCACAGGGCCTGCCCCGTGAAATGTGTAACCCCGTCCCCTTCGCAAGCCCAAGCCTTTTGCGCCTTCTATCTTCTCGACATTAAAAAATATATGTTAAATTGGCTAATTTATTTATTTAAATTATAACTTATAAATATTAACAACAACAACATCAAGCCTTTAACCCACTACGTGGGGTCGGCTACATGAATTCTCTTTCTCCATTGTGTCTTATTAAAAGTCAAATTCTTGTTTAAATCTAATAAAGAAAGGTCATTCCTAATATTTTCTAACCAAGTCTTTTTAGGTCTACCCCTACCTTTCTTAACATAAGTCAAATCTAATACCTCTACTCTCCTAACCGGGTCATCGCAAGGCCGCCGTTTTATGTGACCAAACCATCTAAGGCGACTTTCTCTAATCTTATCTTCTACTGGAGCTACTCCAACCTTTTCACGTATATGCTCATTTCGTATCCTATATCTAAGGGTAAAACCACTCATCCACCTGAGCATCCTCATCTCTGCCACACTTAACTTAGTATTATGCTTCTCTTTTAAAAGCCAACATTCGGCACCATAAAGCATTGCAGGCCTCACTACCATCTTATAGAATTTTCCCTTAAATTTGAGGGGTACATTTCTATCACATAACAAGCCCGATGCATTCCTCCACTTCAACCATCCAACTTGAATTCTGCTGATAATATCCTAATCTATTTCACCATCACTCTAAACAATAGATCCAAGATATCTAAAGCGTGTACTCTTATTAATGACTTGATCGCCCAAAGGCACAATCTCCTCACTATGTCTATTACTACTAAAATTACACTCCATATATTCCGTTTTAAATCTACTCAAGCGAAAACCTTTAGACTCTAAGGTTGACCTCCATAATTCAAGTTTACCTTCAACTCCCTCTCTAGTCTTATCAACAAGAAGAATATCATCAGCAAAAAGCATACACCAAGGTACATCCTTTTGCAAATGTCTAGTGAGAACATCCATGACTAAAGCAAAAAGATATGAGCTTAAGGCTGATCCCTTATGTAACCCAACCGAAATAGGGAAATACTTGGTCAATCCACCTTGTGTTTGAACACAGGTAATAACTTATAAATATTAAAAGTAAATAAAAGTTTAAAGATAAAAATAAATAATTTAATTTAAAAATGAATTATTAAATTAATTAATTTAATTTCACAATAAATTATTAAATTATTTAACTTAATTTAACAAAATAAATAATTATAAGTTTAATACAATTTAAGTTTTAATTTAAATCATTTATTTTTTTGTTATTAAATAATTTAATTAAATTTAATTTAATTTATTATAATTTAAGTTATTAATTTCAATAATTTAAGTTATTTTTTAAAATATAAAATATTTAATTTAAATAATTTAATTTGACAATAAGTTATTTAAAATAATTTCTAAATATTTTTAAATTTTAAAAAATTTAATTTTTGTCGGAAATTTGCCAAAAAAACCAGTCAAAAAATCTATCGGGAATCCAGTCAAAAAATATGGCAGAAATTTGTCCGAAATTTTTTGTCAGAAATTCACCGGATTTGTGGCAAATTTACTTCCACCGGAAAATAATCTATTTTTTCCTGTAGTGTATAAATCAATATGTGCATAATGTGATTGTGTTGATCAATATGATTATTCTGTTGTCTCAAACCTCAAAGTTTGTCTTTTTTGCTGGGGAATGCAGTTGTCGTTCAATGCTCCGAGCGACCTAACATTGTGTTCCTGTGCCCCCCAGTGCTAAACAACAGAGAGCAGAGCATCGTAGTGAAATAAATGTAATAATCCATTTTTTTTTCTTTTTTTAACTGAAAAATCTAAATTTCAGCGTCGTGTCTGGTCGAAGAAGGGAGAGAAGGTTGTTAGGGGCTTTTTTAACTGTCAATTTTATTCATATATTTCTTCTATTTGTTATAAGTAACTCAAATATCATTTTAGCTTTCAATGATTTTGATTATTATATAAGTTTTTTTTTGTATTGAACGAAATTGATTATTTTGTACTACATTTTGATTATGACATTTACATAAGCAAGAAAGGCTGACTATTAAAACTATAAAATAAGTTGACTGTTAAACTTAATACCATCGGCATGAGAGTGTGCCGACGACCTTTCCTTTAAAAATGATTTGTAGTGTTATACAGATTGTAGCATATAATAGAATACTGATTATGCCGACGGACAGAGAGTGACGACTCTTTATTGATTTAATGAAACCACCTATAATGATAATTTATTAGTTGGATAAGTTATAATTGATATGATTGATGACCAACTAAAAATAAGTTTGGGTAAAAGATGTTGAAAATATCACATTAAAGTTATATGTCATATATTGTTAAATTTTATATTGATGCATGCATATATTGATAGCACTAATGACATTTACATATACATTATTATTATTGACAGTATTGAATGAATTGATAATACATAAACATATAATGCATATAAATAGATATGATAAATTACTTTCGTGATTTATGAATGATTTTTGCACTGTTGTTTTATGTATTTATTGAACTTTATATCAATTATTGATTTTTAGATTGATTGTACACATACTAATAATCTAAATAATATTATCAGGATATTAAGAATTGAAATGAATTTTTCTAGTCATTATTAAACTAAGGATCCCAACTTTAATATATTAAAAGTAAATATTTTTGGATGATTGTGTTGAAACGTTATCCTATGATATATAATACATATGTATAATGTTGAAGGTCTCATTAGTGATGATAAAATATTAATAATATTTGCTAAGTTTTTTTTTTATATAAAAGAAATATATTAATGAAAATCACAACGGTTACAGCTTTGGTAGGAAAAAAAAACAAAACATAAAACGGAAAATTACAGCCAAGTAGCAAGCTCAGTAAGCGGCCAGGGCTTCCAGCGTCCCTGAAGCCTCGCACGGACCATCCAATAAGGTGGGGAACGTCCAAATAACCGACCCGAGTAGCCACACCAAAGGTTGCCACCAGCTAAACAACAGGGACGCGAGCCCCAACCACATCATTGTCCTTATCTCTTCGCACCAACCAATCGAACAGAAAAAAAGAAAAAAAAAACACATGAATCCCGAGAAAAGAACAGGGAGAAGACAACAGAAAACGAAACATTAGCGTCTACGCCAGCCTCTCCCACGAAATCTCCCCCGATATGCCACAGTTATACTAGGTCTAGCACGAACCAGAGTGAAATCGTTACCAGGGTCTGATCCCCCACAAAATTCCGAAGATGCCAAGCCACCTTCTAAAAATTTGGATTCAGGTTCATAATCCAACGATCCATTCAACCAATTAAGATGGTTCCTAATGTCCAAATCAGAAGAATCACCCAACAGATTGGCCAAAGAAGGCGAATCCATCAAATTAATAGGGACCTCAATTAAACTATTGATAACCGGATTACATTCAGCTCTAACACCAGACAAAAGAGCCACAGTTGCAACTCGATCAGTAACCAAAGGGGCAGAAGGATTAATAGCAACCATACCTTCCGAATCATTAATATTATCCGTGGAGTTACTGGGCAAAATGACCTTACTAGTAGATATTTTAACAGGAGGAAAAAAAGGAAGAGCATTAGTGGAGAGAGACCATACGTAGCAGCATCTTTGCTAAGTTGATATGCTCTAATACTTCCCCATGAAGTCTTTATTCACGTCCCATATATTTTCGCGTTATGTTGGATAAATGAGTCAAAATTCCAATAAATTCAAGCGCACAAAGGCAAAACAAACTAAACATAAAAAATTCTACTCCAACTAAGGATATGCTTGAGAGTTGAGACAATTAAACTTTCTAGCTACTTTATTTTTTAGATGGTACCTACAATTTCATTTGACTTTTGCTATTTTTTTTATGAAAAAATTATGATAAAATTTTATTTTCTATAATCATAATAACTAAGTTATTTTCCTCTCTCTAATTTTATAATAAATTTTATAAAATATTTTAGGGTCCAAAACAGAAAAAGTTATTACTTCCGGACCAAAAACCGAAAATCCGGACGAATACCGAGCGATATCGAGTGCTCGGTACCGAACGCCCAGGTGACATGGCGCTCTGTTATTGATCTATGGACGCGTTCGATATCCGAACACAATAATTACTCCCAAAACAGACGCTAAGACATAATAAACACCCTCTTAATGGATGCTAAGCTGAAAAATGGGCATAAAGTAGGGACACATAATTAAATTAATTATAAAATTTATGAGATTTCTTGGAGTACTCCAAAAAAATTCATACTTTAAAAGAATCTCAGCCCAATATTTATAATAAATAGGATCTCAATCATATCTTTAAATATATGATCGGAAAAGAAAAAAAAATCAACTCCGTAATTCCAACGGCGGCATCGTCGATCGCTTGACATTTTGTTGACCATTCTCCGGCGTTCACCTTCAAGACTTGACATGTTTGAATTCCCTACTTGAATAAAGACGACAGGCTTCTTCCATATACAATGTATTATATATATTATGCTACAACCTACTTTAATTTTAAGGAAGAATTATTCTGTGAACAAACATAATGAATTTTTTAACAGAAAATATCATAGGATTTTTTTTCTGATTTTGAATCTAAAGTTCTGAATGTTACTCCATTGATAACTTATTTGGATCACTCAATGATTACAAGTAAGGAGTCAAAGAAAATTTGATGGATGTGAAAATAGAAAAGAGAAAATGTAATCTTAAAGGATAATTATTCCAATAGTGACAATTCTGCACCTGAGGATGATGATGACATAGCGCTAATGACGTGGCAATTCAAGAGCTTTCTAGAAAAAGCAAAGACGTCATCAGTAATGAAATAACGGTAAATTCAAAAAAAATTCTAAAACTTCTTCTGATGTTATCTGCTTTGAATGTAAGAAGTCAGGACATATGAAGACTGATTGCCCAAATTTGGTGGTCTTTTTTTTTACCTAGCATTCTAAATTATTTTCTAAAAATCCTCCACGCATAGCATTGGATGTTAAATACACATGAAATAAATCAAATTTTCGAAATTTTGATGCATGCAGATGAAAGTTGAGTTTTGAATATTGAATTTACTACTGTAAAAATCAATCATTTCCAAAAAAAAACTTGAAAAATGAATTGTCTTAATGTGAGTGAGTTGTCGACTCATCTTAAAAAATGACATTCACTCACACTCAAAAAGTAAGAGATATTTATCCAACTAAAAAAAAAAATCTTTATCAATTTAGTCATCACCTTACTTAACGGGCTGACTCATTAGGGTAATTAATAAGAGCTACTCACTTGAGGCATTTGAATAAGTGTCCTAGCGCCATGATTGTCCACATTGAGCTGTTAGAGTCTTGTCCACGTACTAATGACAATCAAGTGATATATTTATTGTATTATTATTTGTGTTTAACATCTCCATGACCTTACAAATCATATATATATATATATATATATATATATATATATATATATAGACCTGTCAATATTGGACCCGACCCGAAAATCAGATCCGAGCCCGACCCGTAATTTTCGGGTTTGGGTTGACCCGAACCCGAAGCGGGTCAGGTTCGGGTTCGGAAAACCGACCCGTTTGCAAAAACGAGTTGGATTCGGGTTGACCCAACGGGTTTCCGGGTCAACCCGAAAACCCGTTTAATTTAAAATTTTTTGATTCCCGCCTCTTTGCCCGCAGTTCCCGCCTCTTTGCCCGCAGTTCCCGCCTCGAGCCGCCTGCAGGCCCTGCACCGTCGACAATCAGCACTGAGGCCAGCCTTTTTCCACGGGTCGCGAGTCGCGTCCCCAGGCGAGGAGCGGAGCCGCGGAGGAGGCTTGCCGCGCCTTTTTCACGCCGCATCCGCAGGCGAGGAGCGGAGGAGGCCTTGCCGGTTGCCGCTCCTTTTTCACGCCGCATCTGCGCGTCGCCAGGCGAGGAGCGGAGGAGGCCAGCAAAGTCCAACGACGGCCAAGCTTCCGCGGGTCGGGTCGGGTTCGGGTCCGGAAAATCGACCCGTTTACAAAAACGGGTCGGGTTGACCCGAATAGTGTCGGGTCAGTTCCGGGTTGACCCGAACCCGACCCGTAACCCGAAATTGACATATTATATATATATATATATATATATATATATATATATATATATATATATATATATATATATATATATATATATATATATATATATATATATATATATATATAGAGAGAGAGAGAGAGAGAGAGAGAGAGAGAGAAATTTATTGCGTCCTCCCACCTGACGTAGAGCTACATCAGGGAGCCTATGATATGTCGCCACGTGCACTTACTCTTGACCGCGCGGCCCGACGACCCGACCCGTAACGGACCCAGGAGTTTGCATAGCTCGGTATTACTAGGTATTGATTGATTTTGCTCGACAAAAATGAAAAATACTATTATGTGAAGACCAATAACGAGAAATACCGAGTTCTTTTAGGTATTACTCGATATTTGCTCGGTATTGGTCTTCATAGAGCAATACCGAGCAAATACCGAGTAATACCTAGCAATACCGAGCAAATACCGAGCAATACGCGAACATAGTAATGCCGGATTCGGTCTGAGTCGAGTCGTCGGGCCGCGCGGTAAAAAGTAAGTGTACGTGACAACATATCATAAGCTACCTGATGTAGCTCTACGTTAGGTGGGAGGACGCAATAATTTTTCTAGAGAGAGAGAGAGTGTGTCACGACCCGACCCGAGACGAGACGGATCCCGTTCGCACCGGGCCGCGACGAAGAAGCACTAACCAGGATCTAGCTTTGGAATTTGGTTCGGAACTGAATCTTCCAAATTATTCTAAACAACACAATAAAAACACAGAGCTACTAAAAACATCAAATGCAGCGGAACAAAAGATCTATCTGATTTCATTTCCTCAAATAATCATCTACAAATACAGTACATGGCTTTTAGACAGAAAGAAAGACAGAACAGAAAAGCCATGACTGTACAAAAATCAAAAGTACAAAAGTACCTATACTGATAAGACTCTGAACAAATCCTGGACTTCCTTCCCTTTCCCAGAACCTGAAAACCACCAGAAAGCAAGGGTGAGCTCAACAGCTCAGTAAAGCAACAAACCTCCAATCAAAATCCTCAGAATCGCAAAACCAAAACATCAGACAAATCCGTACAGAAATCAGAACGGAATCGGACAGATATCAAATCAAACAGAACTGTACGGAAACAGAAGTCGTATCAAATCAGAAATAGAACAGATCAGACATATCAGATCAACAGAATCAGAATCGTACAGATCATATTGGAGCAGAACAAATCATATCAGAATCATATAGCAGATATCAGATATTTAATTAATAGCTAAATTCCCTGACACTGACTGAATCTCATAGGATCCAGGCCCCTTATGCCTCCCTTTGTGCTCACGGCACCAGAACAGATCAGATGTGCTTATAGCACCAGAATACATATATAGTGCATATAGCACCTAAACAGATTTTCCTCGGATCCAGAACAGAACAGATATCAGATTTCATATTGAGCTCATTTCAGATTTCCCAGACACTAACTGAATCTCATAGGATCCAGGCCCCTTATAACTCCCTTTTTATAGCATATACAGATAGCATATCAATTCAGAGAAAATCCGGACAAATCAGAAATTACCCAAAAATCGAGCAGCATAACGGCAGTATACAGAATTTACACAATTTTCCTGAAAATCAAAATTCACCAAATTCACACAGAATACAGATATCAACATTTCAGAACCTTTATTCTACTGCACAGATAATTTCCAATTTCACAGAAAAATCCAGTCGACTAAAAACACAGTCGAATCAAAAATACCCGGACAAAAATCTTCAAAATATAGTCAAAACGTGCACACCCGGCACGGCAACGATATACAAAAAGTTACGCGGTAAAAACTGAACCGATCAAAAGATACGGACGAAAATCGCTAACGGAAACAAAATCCGGACAGAAAATACCGCCAAACACGACGGTTCTGAAAATTGAGAAAGTCGGATTGTGCCTTACCTCGTGCACAGCAAATTCCTCAACAGTCTCTTCGAACGAAAACGGCTCCGCGTCTTCCCGAAATCAACTTTTCCAAATTCCTCTTTTTCTCTCTCCTCAGAACAAAAAATCAGATATTTTTAATTAAAATTTCTCTCTCTTCAAAATGACAGAATTCCCTTAAGTAATACTCAGATCGGCCCGGCCGATCGCCACATCGTCCCGGGACGATCCGACCAAAAGGATCATCCTGGACAGCTCCCAGGGCTGTTGTCTGGCCGATATTTTCTACAGTAACTATCGGCGTGGCCGATGTCTCCAATCGGCCTGGACGATGCCTACAGAAAATCACCTGGAGCAAAACTGGGCAAATTCTGGAGCTTCATTTCAACTGATCGTCCCAGGACGATCCCAGATCGTCCTGGACGATCCTGGAGCAGATCTTGATATTACAGAGAGAGAGAGAGAGAGAGAGAGAGAGAGAGAGAGAGAGAGAGAGAGAGAGAGAGAGAGAGAGAGAGAGAGAGTACTAAAAGAATAACTGTTAAAACACCTAAGTTAAAAACTCTAAATTAATAGCACGATAATAACTGTTAAATCACGCTAAGTTAGAAGGATTATTTCTGAGAGAATTGCTAAATGGGAGAATTCTTTGGAATTACTGGAATTACTGTAACTTGGAATGCGACTATTATGCTGGATCAGCTCCTATTGACATCCAGTCACTGCGTGCATATTTTGAAGTCTTATCTGGACAATGATGAAGCTCCCGATCTGGTTCCCTTGGATGGTCTACGGGCAACCAGGGATTTCAGTAATTTTTTGTGCCTTAAATTGTATAATATGAGTCCAGATTTCGATAGGCTTGGGAGCCCTTGCTTTTGGTGGGATACGTTCTACAGAAAATCCACCCAGCTTTTCCTTATTGACATCCATTTTGTTTGGTATACTTGCTAAAGTGATCAAATTTTGTTTTTTAACTTTCTGCAGTCAAGGCTGATAGATGATAGATTGTAATAGGTTTTCTTTTGTTAAGCAGCCTAATTTTGTTTATGCTGATAAGGTTTTGTTGATTGCTACTGGTCAGTTGTGGTAGCAATCAACTTATTTTATGTATTCTTTTTTGATTAAATGAAATGGGCTTTGGCCCCAATTTTCCATATATATATATATATATATATATATATATATATATATATATATATATATATATATATATATATATATATATATATATAATCAATAGAGCCAATATAGATCATATGATAAAATGTTTGAAATTTTTATAAATAAAAATAATATTATTATTTAAATATTATAAGTAAATCATCATTCTACTTACAAAAAAAGAGCTTTGAATTAAATAGTGCAAATTTAAACATATTAAAATATATATATTCATTTTTATTTGCATAAATTTTTTAACCAAAAACAAATATAAAAAATTCTATGTTTAATGAAAAAGGGTAATATTTTTTTTCAGAACATTTAGGTCAATTAAGGTAGACTCACATACACGATTAGAATCCAATATCTTTTGATTGGTAGCCTAAGCTCCCAACCAATAGACTAATATGAGCTATGTAAAAAGATAATAATTTACAACCTTAACGTTCCGCGTTAGTGAATGGATGGGCCGACCTCATAATTTCTTGTGTTGCGCATGCCCTCCTCTATTTTGTCTATTTACTTTAATGTAAATTCGAATTCTACTAAGAATTTGATAAGCCTATCCACTCAAATCAGGGAATAAAAGATGACGCCATTTCTATATTGGTGAGAAACCCTTATACATATATGCCATTAAATCATCCATTAAAATGATGCCGTCTGTTTCACCTCAATCAAAATCCCTAATTATAGTTCACTAGAAAATGCTGAAATGATTCATCATTTCATTACCTAATTAATGGAATTTTGAAGGGCAATCCATTATCCATCCATCATCAACATTATTTCTTATTAATGTTTTTGCAAACTAGTCTTAAACTATTTAATTACACTACTTTATTATCTACAGAGATTAAAAAAAATAATTGAATTACAGATAAATTTATGTAAATAAAAACAAGTATTCTCTTACAAATAGAAAAGGATAGCTGCCGTACAAGTAACGACAGCCCCCAGCAGAGGCAAACAAGTGGGGGGAGGGTGACAAAATGGGTGCAGATGATTTATTTTGTTGTTAGAATATGTACCAAAGCGGATGCGGCCGCATTTAAGATCCGGAATCCGATTCGGTAACGGAGGGTTGATAAAATACACCCGAATTTCGCCGCGATGATCGCTTGCCAAAACTGTTGGAAGTTGGACTTTAGGGGTCAGATGGTAGTGGCCGAAGGTGAGATTATCAAGGCCCGGCTAGCCGGCATGAAGCACAATCGCACTGAAAATCGCCGAGTGGCTTTGGACATTCCAACCCGATTAGAGGATAAGGGAGAATTTAAACTTTCCCGCACCCAAAAAGTATTAAAAAGGGTAATGCGGTCGTGGGGCCCAGCGGCAGCTCAGATTCAAAGTGAACGGCACTTTACTATGGTGGGGCCCGAATAGAATCAATTTTTTCTCCAGAGCAAAAAGTGATTCGACGTTTCGTCCTCTCCTCAATGTTAACTATATGCAATGAATCTAAAGTCAACCCCACGCAGTCAATAACATAATTTTTTTATATTTTAATTTTTACCCAATTAAAACAAATATCACTATAAGCACTGCATCATATTATTTATGTAAAATTTCAAATCTAATTTCTCATAATTTATAGTCAAAATTTTAAACCAACTAATCAAAATGAATATATATATATATATATATATATATATATATATATATATATATATATATATATATATATATATATATATATATATATATATATATATATATATATTCCGACTTTAATAATATGAAAATGACATCGCATTAATCCCTGATATAAGTGGATAGGTTTATCAAATTTAGATGATTTAAAGTTGCATTAATTAAATTAGACAAAAGAAGAAATGGCATGTATAAGAAATTTATGAGGCCAACCCACTCATTCAATTAGAGGCGGAATCACGTTGAACCAAAATTCATTTTTATTTATAAGGAAGGACAGTTTTAAAAATTTGCTCTACCTTAAAGAGCTTTGTTCGCATCTAGTTCCAATCTAATGCACGCAAAACTAACCACTCATTGTTTCTCGTGTGCCCTATTTTTTCTAATCGTTCATACTTGCTCGCATCTAATCCTGATCTATTTCTTGTATGTCATATCGATCAATGCATCATATACATACGTCATACCAGATTCAAACTAGTACCAATATTATATTCTTTCAAAACTCAATCATATCATTCATTTCAGCACATATTATCTTAAAGTCTTATCATAGTGCAATACTTTTCAACTCATTTTCAATCTATTTTTTTCGCTAATCATTTTATCCAAAAATTTACATACACTTATTTAACCTGTGAAAATACAATAAAATCATGTCATATTGTTCAAAATGAGTGAATCTATAATATATCAAAAGTTACTTGGTGAAATCTTATGAAATTAAGAGATAATAAAGTTTAAGCATATTTAGGAGAAAAAAATCTATAGAAATTAAAATAATCAAAAACATAAGTAAAAGAATAGTCATTTAGAACGAATAAAATAATTACGAAAAAAAACAATGGACGAAAGCCCCAAAGATCCTCTTTCTATGTCCTCTCTTCTTTCCCCATTCTCTTCTTCTTTCCCCATTCTCTTCTTCTTTCTTTGGTTTCTTCTCGGGCAAGGCAAAGAGTGAAGAGGCTGTGGGGCGAAAGCATAGATATGTACTATATAAAAAATATAAAAATAATGCTAGTGGACTATTACCACAATTCATATTTTAAAATGCTTTTTATTTTTGGGTTGTTACACCTACCACCTGAGCTTTGCCCATCTTCCAAAGTAAAGCTAATTCTGCTCTTGCATCTAATGGTTAGTAGCACAAGCCTTCCGTCATGAATGTAGAAGGCATCAATATATTAAATAATTTATCATTGAAGTTGTTGTGAACAATTGTCCAAGATGGTCGTTTGAGTATTTAATATTTTCTTTAGCTTAAGAGATGGGGATAACATTAGGAAGTTGTAAAGATTGTTAGAGTGATGATAGATGGTTTGGGATTAGTAAAGAGTTTTAGAACAAATTTAATGAATTTAAGATTTTTAAATAACTTTTTGAGTGAAACTAAATGATATTGGAAGGATGGATATCTTTAATATAAAATGATGAGGATGTTAGATTAGAATTTAGGATGTTAGATAGTTAATTTTGATGATTTTAAGGCATTTGGATGTGTGGTTAAGAAGTTATAATAATTTCTTTTCTGTTGAATGATCATAGTATATCGATAGTGGTATTTACTAAATTTTAGTCAGGAGAATAGGCTAATTTTATAAGTGCTAAACTTGAATAAGCATTGTAAAAGTGGTAAAGAGTTCACAAGCCTTGGTTGTGGTTCATAAATTAATCCAAAAGTTGTAAGCACTGACTCCTTGTAAACACTAGTTTTGGTAAGATATCAAAATTAAAATTTATTGAATCAACATTGATATAAATACTACATGAAGTCTTGTAGAGTAAAATATAGATAGTATAAATAATATATTATAGTTCCTTTGATTTTATAACATTTTATTATATATATATATATATATATATATATATATATATATATATATATATATATATATATATATATATATATATATATATATATATATATTTATATTTATATTACTTTATTTATTTGTTATGAATATTGTGATTAGCCTCTTAATTTATTCAACATCAAAAAGTTTTATAGGAGACAACTATAATATATACCTATAGGAGTATGACATGGTACAACGAAAGATTATTAAGATGAATAGTATCATTGTGATGGCAACTAAGACAAGTTCAATCACAACATAATCACAATACAAATGAATGCATAATACAAGTCTTGTAAGGAGTATTGCCGTGTAATTGAAAACTATGGTGTAAGACTCAATGCTCCATTGCTTATAGAAATAATCTCATTATCTAAACAATTTTCTAAACATCTTGTTATAGCGAAAGTTTTGACACTAGCAATAACTATTGAATTCATCTTTTTTTTTTTTTTTTTTTTTTTTTTTTTTTTTTTTTTTTTTTTTTTGTGGCCATTAGAACTTTGTCAAATAAGAAAAATGTGGGACTATTATTTTGTCAATGGGCATCACAATCCTAAGTAAGGATATGTCTACTACTTAAGTAAAGGGATTTATAGATCATTTCTTCTTATAATCAAAATGATAATATACACATAAATATGATATGATGCTCATAAGTTGGTCCAACAAATTAGTCCAAACATGAGTTGACCCAACAATTAATAATGGTGTATAATGTCGGCTAAAAATGAAGTTCCTCAAGAATAATCTTAATAAATAACCATTAAAATATTCATGTCAAAATCAATCTATAAATGAATGGTCTATGTATCAAGAATTAATAATATTAATAAGCTTCATCTCCTTCAATTTTTATCATTTTTATATGAATCTTTAAATGAGCCTCACATTAAATAGTGTAAGTATAATTTTAAAGGCCAACACAAAGCCCAACGAAAAAATTCAATATGAGATATGTTAGATATTTGTTCCTAGATTTAGGATTGCTTTAGTTTTAGGTTTCTTGTTTTGGCATGTGTGGCCATTTTGTGTTGCTTTTGTGTAGCTCTTAGGTGCCTACTAATAGGCTTTAGCTTGTATTAGGAAAGCAGCCAAGGGAATAAAGTTTGAAGCATTTTGGCTCACAGTTCTCTCCTTCTCCCCTCTCCCTCCTCCTCTCTCCCTCTCTAGATCTTACAAGAAGATCTCACAAGAAGATCTTCCTCCTTTGGTTTTCAACAATCTGGTATCAGAGCCTTGGTGGCGATCTTGAAGGAGGAAGGTGTGCTGTCCAAGAAAAGGAAGGAGGCGGGCTCGGCGTTGAGGTCGGGATCGATTCGGAGAGTCCGACCGGATTTGTTTTGGGCTCGGTGAAGGGAGCGCGTCCAGCGGGGTCACCAGAGGCAAGCAGGCGGGTCGCATCTCACAACTCTATTCGTGCGCTTGCAGTCGGCCTTTGCTTTTCGGCAGGCCTTTTTTTGCTGCTTGTCGAAGGAGGTGCGAACGGACAAAGAGGATCGGCTGGATTCACCTGAGGAGAAGGAACATTGGCCTGCGTGAGTTGAACGGAGGCGGCGGTTTGCTCGACCTGATCAGTTCAGGCTAAATCAAAGAAAGGTTTGTTAAAACCTGTATAAGGCCAAATTAAAAAAAAAAATAACAGTTGATCACATCCGCAAGAAGCAGGGAGTGGTATTCTGAACGAAAGGAGGTTACTTGCACGAGCAAGATTCGGTGTTTTGGCCGAAATCTTGAACAGTCGGATCTCACGGAGGCCAAATTTTTAGCTTGATCTTGAATCAAGTTTCGATCAGTCTTGACTAGCTTGGAAGTAAGACTTGTTCTTGATTTGAATATCGGTTAAGATTTTTAAAGAAGATATTAGATCTTCTTTGTGGTGGAGTTTTGGACTTCAGGTGGAGTCTGGGAGACACTGAGGTAGTGTCGGCTGTTCTTGGAGAGCAGGGTTGAAAGTGCGGGGCGCTTGGAGGTGCGAGGTCATGCGGTGCACGAGGAGGCCGCATAGGAGCGCGGGGCACTAGTGACGAGCGGAGCGCAGGTGAAGGCGCAGAGCTTGCTGCACAGGTGGATACGTGCAAGATGTGGTCGGTGACAGACCACATGGGTGCAAGGCGCGGGCGCGGGCTTGAGGCGTATGATGCGGGCTGGAGGCGCAGGGCACGGGCACTGAGGCGCAGGGTGCAGGTGGATGCACAGGGCGCGGAAGCCGAGCTAAGGGTGCTCGGGATTGGCTGCATTGGACGTAGTGCGACATGAGATCTATCGGGAGGTGGAGCTAGACTGTCGGTGGACGCTTTTGCCGGAGGAGACCGACAGACTCATTCTTTGGCTGTTCTTTAATAACAGTGGTTATCTTTTTATTTTTGTAAATCTAGGCCCAAGGTGGAGATTGTTAGATATTTGTTCCTAGATTTAGGATTGCTTTAGTTTTAGGTTTCTTGTTTTGGCTTGTGTGGCCATTTTGTGTTGCTTTTGTGTAGCTCTTAGGTGCCTATTAATAGGCTTTAGCTTGTATTAGGAAAGCAGCCATGGGAATAACGTTTGAAGCATTTTGGCTCACGGTTCTCTCCTTCTCCCCTCTCCCTCCTCCTCTCTCCCTCTCTAGATCTTACAAGAAGATCTCTCAAGAAGATCTTCCTCCTTTGATTTTCAACAAGATAGATATAGAAATACATTTATGAGATTTTTTAATCTCAGACGATGCAAAAGGTCTAACCAAACTCATGAAGTTCTAGATGTGATTGAGATTTCTTGTGGGTACAAATATGTATAGTTAATTATATCAAGAATATAATAACTTAAAGTCTCAAACACTCATAACTTAAAATATTCTATATGTATAATTTTTGTTCAACAAATGAGTTGAGATTCATTTAGTATGAGATTTGATGATTTATTTTTCTCTATGAAGAGGATTTACACTCAGGAATTAGAATGTCATATAAATTGAAGAATCATTAAGTCTTTGAGGCTATAAATATGTGCATAAGTTTAACTCAATAGCAGGTGTATATATTGGTTTTGGGCAGGGAGAAACATAATCATGCGAAAACATTATCAATTAACCTTAAAATTAGAGTGTAAATGAAAAAGTAAACCTAATATAAGGATACTTATGGAGAAGATGCACCGTTTAACTTCAAAATAGTTAAAGAATAAATGAGCATAAATTTATACTACGAAACTATAATGTCATATAAAGGGAAAAACATTTGAGGCTGTAAGGATGCGTATAAGTTTAACTCAATAACAAATTTATGAATTCATATAGTTTCAAACATGGAGAACCATTATTTGGTAACATTGAAATCAGGGTGTAAAAGAAAAGATAAACCTAACATAAATATGCTCAAGGAGAAGATGTAACTTTTAACTTCTTCATAATGGTCAAATGATAACTAATTGAGTTGTCCATAAGAACAAGAATAGCAAAGGAATGATGGGGCATATACTATAGGATGTTAAGTCACTCATATCGTCAGAAATATATTGTAATAATAAATATATTATATGTATCAAGATAAAATTTATAAGTTTTATGAAAGATGAGGTTAGCAAATTTGTAAAAAAGTAAATAAAAAGATAAACTATATGGCTCATAACTCCTTAGGATGGAGCCCCCTAAAGGTGGGATTAAAATTATCGTATATCTATATTTAACATAGACATAAATAGAGTGAGCTTATAACTTCTTAATAACTAGAGAAAGAATTAATATTCAAATTAAACTTATAATATCCAAAAGGGTTATATGCCTTAATGATTAATAGATGAGTGGTATTTAAAACACCATCTATTTGAGTGAAATTCTAAGTATAATGAATGGAGATATTTGAGACTTTTCTTTCACACAATTGTAATATACTCACATAAAGATGAATTCTAAATCAAAGGAAATTAAGAAACCTAATGTTAACTCTTTCATCCTATGGATGTGATAGTTCATCTAGAATCCATATGCATAAGTCTTAAGACCGTCATATCAATCCTTTTATGAAATTCAAATTAGGCTGATTGATAGAGAATAAATGGATCTTATAATATTGTCTTACAGGAAAATTGACTAGTCATCATATATATGTGAATCTTTGTACAAATGATGGTTGTGATATTAATTAGTTGGTCGATCTGTTTGTTGAAACTTTGGGCTACCAATACAACCATACATTGACAAGCTAGCATTGGTAGAGCAATACAACATTTTATTACTGTGAACAAATAACATGGTTTATGACGTACAATACCATGTTCAATATATATCATTAGATAGTTGCAACTATAACTCCAGTTTATAAACTAGAAAAAATGTTCATTTTATGATTATTTAAGAAAAAAAGCCGAGTAGTGAGAAATTTAAAATAGATTTATTTTTAGGCTTTTTTAAGAAAAGCTTTTTTAAACTATAAATATATGCACAAATATAGCTCCATAAATATATATTATGATTTATGAGCAATGCAAAGATTTTTGTAAAGCAATTTATTCATATAATATATATTGAACTTGCTGATGATTTACTGTATATGACTAATTAAATATAGTATTAAAAAAATCAAACTTTATTTATTAATTTGAATTCCATGGCTGTTTCTTGTCCAAATCGTTCTTAACGATTGCAAAATTTGGGATTGGGTGAGGCCGGTTATTTTGGGCTAGAAATTTTTATCTGTTTCAAGCTAAATGTAAATAGAAATATATGTATTATTTTTATTTTTAATTTCATAAATTACTGTGAATTTTATTTACTATAATACAATAAAAAAATAATCACCAATGAAATAACCTCCCAATAAAAGTATTGTGCACCTGTAGCAACATCGGCCACGTTATGTGCTCCCGTGAGCCCTTGCGCAGAAGTCAGAATACTGAGGCCCGTGGGCCCTTGAGTGAAAGCCCAAAAGGAGACAAAGCGGGCCAGTTTCCTTCTCTTGGCCACATGTCTTTCCGTTTCACGAAGGCAGACAAGTGCTCTCGCGGACACCGCATGATAGTGGTGTAAAAAAACATTTACATTCATGATACTTCATTATCATATTCATATTAACATTTAAAAAGAATTAATCAACCTTATTATATTCATAAATAGCTTCTATCAAGTCATTAATTAATGTACGTACGTAAATATTACGATCGAGGAAATTAATTAACCTGTGTAGACATTAATTACTTCATTAATGGATATGGTAATAGTTTAGCTTATCCTTAATTAATTGCGTTAAGAGAGAAAGAATGCATGTCCTGTTGCGTTCAATCCCTTTTGAAGCTGACATGTGCTGCTGTCACAATCTATTTTATGTCTCTCAGATTTAAGGAGATGTCAAAAAAGAATATTAGTTAATTTTGGACAAACAAAAAAAAGTAGCTCTTAATGACTGTGTATATATATATCGAAATCATATGCTTGTGAAAGGTGAAAGGGATATCTTTCTGCCATGCTTCTACTATACAAATTATTTTTCTTTTAAATTTAGGGCCAACAAAGGTGAAAAAATAAAGTGAATAGATCAATTTTTTATGCATTATAAACATTTTATATTATTTAGTTTTTTATGATACATTGCGTATATAATATGGTTGATGGTTTTTTTTCTATGCATTATAAATATTTCATGTTTATCAACAAACAATATATAGTTATGTTAATCTTTAAAAACAAATATTATTTACAACTATAAATATGGTCAGTAAGGCTCCGTTTGGGATGACTTTTTTATTGCTTCTTAAAACAATTTTTTAGTTCCAAAAAAATTTAATTTTTTTACTGTAAAACCGCTTTAAGAAGCAAGAAGAAAATTGTCTCAAACGAAATCTAAGTTGCATAAACTTATAAGCATAATCATAAGGATAGTTAATGGCATGTCATTAAGACATACTGTACACAGCTGATGCGCATCTGATTTGGTGGTAGATATTTCACAATTCATAGCAACGTTTTAAAAGTTTGATTCGATTTTGATTTCAAACTAATCTACGGAGTTTTAATATATATATTTCAATGACTTTAAAAGTTTCAACATCCGAGATTCATTGTATTTGGAGGATGATCGATTTGATCATAAGCGTGTAAAGCACATTTGACCAACTAAATGATTTTGTGAAATTTTTTATTATGCTTGAGAGTGTTTGATTTAAGCTTGTTTTGACTCAAACTTAAATACTTAATTAGAGGTTTTAAATATGAAAATTACAATAAAATTCACATTTGATTAAATAAATTGATATGTTATAAATGATTTTATCTATATAATGGTTTTATTATATATTTTTGAATTTTTGAGATTTACTTTAAGTTTAATAAGTTTATGGCCTAAAAATTATCTTATGGAAAAAGAAATTAAACAAAAGGATTTGTTACTCATTTGTTGAAAAAAAATTGGGGGTTCCAGCAAGATCTGAGTTATTGTCGCACATATTTTATAATTTATTGCACGCAATTCTAAAAAAAATATCTTTATATTAATCTCTATTAAAATATATATATATATATATATATATATATATATATATATATATATATATATATATATATATATATATATATATATTTCATTCAAACATATATAAAATAACTATTAAATGATATATATAGAAAAAAAATCAAGAAAATTAAAATTATAGTTCTTTTATATTAATTAATAATATAAAATTTTAACTTTTTTTTTTCTATTAAATCATACAAGTCCCACCAACCCATAAATTCCACATGTTACAATATACCCTCAACACCCACACCCACACCCACCATAGGCATTCAGCCTACGTTAAAACTCGCTGCATCCTAAATTGTAGTAAACACATCCATTAGAGATCCACAGCTGCCTAAAAAAAAAAAAACTACAGGTTTGTATTAAATCTACAATCTATATTGTACTAATAAATTTGTTGCGTCCAGGAGTATTCGCGGCAGTAGAGAAATATCATATTTAACGTCTTAGTATTATACGAAAATCCGGCACGCAATCAGATAGGGAGAGAGGGTCTATCATTTATGAGACACCAAGATTTTTACGTGGAAAACCTCTATAAAAGGGGGAAAAACCACGGGGCCTAGCCCAGTTTGAATGAATCCACTAGTATTGCAGTCGATTACAAATGAGGCCCTTCCTTGGTGGAAGGTCTTAGCTTGATGTACACCTTATGAAGTACATTACATGATGTAAATACAAAGGATCACTATTGACATGTTCACTTGTTAGAAGGACTGCAGTCGGCGGGCGAAGTAGGTCAGGAGGACCGTAGTCAGCTGGAGATGGAGGACTGTAGTCGGCGGGCGACGTAAGTCAGGATGACCGTAGTCGGCGGGCGACGGAGGTCGGAAAGACTGTAGTCGGCAGGCGACATAAGTCAGGAGGACCGTATTCAATGGGCGACGGATGTCGGAAAGACTGTAGTCGGCGAGCGACGTAAGTCAGGAGGACCGTAGTCGGCTGGCGACGGAGGTCGGAAGGACTGTAGTCTGACGATGAAGATCAGTAGAACAACATCAGATAGAAGTCCAGCAATGGAAAGAAATGCATCTTCGCATAGATGTCCAGCGAAGTCCGATAACTGGTAGAAGTCTGGCATCGGGTAGAGACTTGGCGAAGAGTGAAGGTCCGACGTCGGGTAGAAGTCCGACGTCTGTTGGTGGCAGAGGAGAAATCCGGCCTCCCTTGGGCGGAGTTTCGGCGCCAGGTGGGAACTCTGTCGTTAAATGAGAAGAATTTCAGCATCACGTGGAAGTTGTGAAAATTCCCGGCGTTTCCTGAAAATCCGGCAGAGTTCCGGCGTCTTCAGGCGGCAAGAAGAGCTCCGGCGGCGGTGGTCGAGGAGGTGAGGAATCTCCTTTTCCCCTTTCTCCTTCTCCTTCTCTTCTTCTTCTCTCTCTTCCCTCCTCCCTTTTGGTGTAGAATGAGGGCTCTATTTATAGTTTTTCTGGAGTGGCATAGCCCGTAAATAGGCGTGAGATCAAGGGCGAATTGGGAGTGGTTTGAATGGACGGCCGATATCGAATCCTTTGATCATGTACTGTTCGTTGATCATTTGAAGGCCTTAATGATGTCGAAATTTGATGATCGTAGGCTCGTTGGATTCGTCTCGTCGAGCCGTTCGATTCGAGTATAAGCTCGTCAAAATCAGAGACCGTTTGGTAACTCAAATTGTGGTTTGAACCTTCCGACAGCGCTTTGAGCCCTTGATTCGGACTCATTTGGGCTCGGATTGGGTTGATCTTGGTGTCGTTGGGTTCGTATTTCCGAGACGCTCAGTTTGACTATAAGCTCGCTGAAATCGGAGTTCATATGCTCCCGAAATTATTTTTTGAAGTTTTCGATCTGATTTTGCCTCGAGATTCGTGTCAAATAAAGATAATTTTGAGATGACGTATCAAAATTAAAAAGCATAAATAAAACTAAAATTATTATAATTTCTTTCTAAGCAATCAGAAAGTTTATGTTAATTAATTATTTATTTTATAATAAATTGGGAAGATTAATTCATGCATGCTAAAAAAGTATTATTATGTCCTATCAGTCTGTCTCATCTCTTCAAAGTTGTTGCAAGCTTGGACCATCATCAATCACCTAAACATGCTTAGAGGAGACATTAAATATGCGCATATGATTATCAAAAAAAGATGATTAGAGATGGCGCATAGATGTACGTACATAGTACAAAAGACTGGTTATTATTCATAAAATATAGAAACCTTTTCATAAGAGACAAATAAAAACATAAAAAATTTTCAAAATCTTAGATTAGCAGATATCTGAAAAGAAAAACAAGTTTTTTGAAAAGAGGGAACATGAAAGCTGAAACTATACGTAAATCCAGATGTCCAGTCGAGCAACACTATCAGCTTGTATTCCCCAACCTTCTAAATAAAGAAAATTACTTTCAAATCTATTAATTAATTAATGCCTCAAAAACATCATTATATATTTTAAGAGCGGCCCCATCATATTTGAATCTCAATGTATATTTGTATTGAAAACTTTCAAAATTAAATTTAAGATTCTATATTTGAAATCCGATTTAAACAAATTTATAGTCGAATTAAACATATTGACAACATGAGCCCAACAAAACAAAAAAAAAAGGTTCAATCTAAGCCTGAATGAATCCAAATCATAGGCCTGAAGTTTAATAAAAAAAAACTTTGAGAAATTAATTAGAGGAGCAAATCAGCTCCAAATTTGCATGCTTGCAGTCAAATCGAGCAACTCTACAAGACAACTTTAATGAACCCTAAATCGTTTAATTCAAATATCATTAAGGTAGCTAAATGCTTAACAAATACTTCATGATCAAATGAATTAATATGAGTCATTTGATGAAAAGTTTTGGAGTTTCTCCATATTTGCGGGCAAGCCACTCTAAAAAAATCTATAAATAGGCCTGCATAAGAGGTGGAGAGGACTTGGAGCTTGAATTTTGGCTTGAGATTCATGATGGCTCTAAGGATCTTGGAGCACCTCCCGGGCGCACCACCTCCGAGCCACCGCCCAACCATCATTGTTGAGCCTTACCAGCCTACGACTACGTACGATTGTAGCCTAACTATGATAATTTTGACCATGATCATCCGTTTATTACATCCTCTGACCACAATTACTTTACTACAATCCTCTCGTCATCTTTGACCAACTATGACATTTGATTATTGTCACCCGACTACCACCTTTTTAACCACAATCACTCAATCACAATCCTCTAACATACAATCTTTTGACTATTATTGCATGCCTACTCTAACACCTACTTATTTATCCTCATGGTCTTAAGAATCTATAAAGGTCATTCTCTATCTGGTCAAGCGAGAAGGGATCTCCACCTAGCTGTGTGTCGAAGTACAATTGTGTTTAGTGCAATATCGAAAGAGGAGGACATTTGGAGAGTCACTACAGGAAAATCACTCATTACCAACGGTTTGTTTTGCAGGTTAGCATTAGATTTCCGGCGGTTTTGTAAAACACCGTCGGCTTTTCGGCGGTTCAAAAGCCGCCTGTAAAAACCGCGTAGGAAACCTTTTCAGGCGGTTAAACCGCCGTTATTACCGGCGGTCACATAACCGCCGGTCAGAACCGCCATTAATTCATGAATTTCCTATAGTGAGTGGACATATGTCAATTCAAACAAACCATTATAAATCTGATTTGTGTATTATTATTTTTTCGTACTTGATACGACATCGCAAAATCATCTTGATCGGGCACGAATCTCGAGGCAAAAGCTAGTTAGAAACTTCAAAAATTAATTTCGGGAGCATATGAACTCCGATTTCAGCGAGCTTACAGTCAAACTGAGCGTCTCGGAAATACAAACCCAACGACACCAAGATCAACCCAATCTGAGCCCAAATGAGTCTGAATCAAAGGTTCGAAGCGCTGTTGGAAGGTTCAAACCGCAATTTGAGTTACCAAACGGTCTCCGATTTTGACGAGCTTATACTCAAATCGAGCGGCTCGACGAGACAAATCCATCGAGCCCAAGATCATCAAATTCCGACATCATTAAGGCCATCAAATTTCCAACGAACGGTGCATGATTAAAAGATTCGATATCGACCGTCCATTCAAACCACTCCCTGTTCGCCCATGATCTCACGCCTATTTACGGGCTATGCCACTCCAGAAAAACTATAAATAGAGCCCTCATTCTACACCAAGGGGCTCAAGTGAAGAGAGAGAAGAAGAAGAGAAGGAGAAGGAGAAAGGGGAATAGGAGATTCCTCACCTCCTCGACCACCGCCGCCGGAGCTTTTCCTGCCGCCTGAAGACGCCGGAACTCTGCCGGACTTTCAGGAAACGCCAGGAACTCGCAGAAGAGAAAAGAAGAAGAGGAGAAAGGGGAAAAGGAGATTCCTCACCTCCTCGACCACCGCCTAAACTCTTCCTGCCGCCTGAAGACGCCGGAACTCTGCCGGATTTTCGAGAAACGTCAGGAATTCGCAGGGATTTTGTAAACTCACTGGAAGAAACAAGTTGTATTTGGATTATCCCGACTTGTGGGACGAAATCCGCCATCTGTAATCTGCAAAATCACTAGTGGAACTTTGCAACTGGGCGAGGCCCCGTGGTTTTTCCCTTTTTGGGTTTTCCACGTAAAAACTCTTGGTGTTCACTCCTCTTTTCTGTTTGTGTGTTAAACTTACGTGCAACGCTAGGACGCAAATTCATAAAACTCTACCGCCGCGTATTTTCTAACACGCAACAGTTTGGCGCCGTCTGTGGGAACAACTATCCCACTACTTCGAGTACTGCTACGATGGTGAATAGGCGCAGCAGTCGTTTAGTTGGAGCTTCTCGCTCCAACTCTCATCAGTCCAGAAATCCGTCTATTAATCATAGACGACTAATGTCAGCATCTTTTCACCCTGGGGGGCAGAATGCTGCCGGAGAAGGGACTTTGGGACATTCTTTAGAAGAAAGAATCCGGAAGATGGAAGAATCGCAAAACGAGATCCTCCAACTCCTACGAGATGATCGACAGCCGACGTTGGAGGAGATCCTTCCCCCTCGGGATCCACCAAGGGTTGAAGATATTCAATTCGAGCGTCGACAAGAACAAATTCGTCTTCCTCCACATCCTCAATCACAACAGGAAGATGAACTTGCCGATACAGCGAGTTCAACACATCCTCGCATTTTTTCGGATCTCCCCGAAGGCTCTCCCCAACCACACATCGCGGGATTCCCTCACAATGTTCTGCGTCGTGAACTGCAAAAATTGGTACGGGAAGAGTTCCCCCGAGGAGACGTGAGGCATGCTCTCCGACAGAGGAATTTCCAGGAATCATCACCTCTAACAGAAGCCATTCTTCAGCACCCCATTCCAGTAGGATTCAAAGTGCCAAATGTTGAGTCCTACGACGGGACGACCGACCCATATGAGCATATCGACTACTACAGAACCATCATGCATATTCAACGAGCATCAGACGCGCTCCTCTGCCAGGTCTTTCCCGCCACCCTTAAAGGACAGGCCCGAACATGGTTCTACTCGCTTCCACCTGGAACGATCCCCTCTTTTGTCAAATTGGCAAAAGTATTCGTCGAACAATTTGTGGCCAATCGAAGAATTGCTAAGGATTCTTCCCACCTCTCCGGGATTCGCCAAAATGAGGGAGAATCGTTGAAGGAGTATTTTCAACGATTTTCCACTGAAGCACGACAGATTCCAGGAGTAGACCCTGAATTACTCAGAGGGGTCTTTCTTGGAGGTCTTCGTCCTGGCCCCTTCTATTCGGCCCTTATGCGAGACACCGTCCATTCGTACGCTGACTTGATCCATCGCGTGGAGGCACAAATCTCTGCGGATGAAGCTATAAATTCTCACAGGAAACAGTTTGAACAAATCAGCGGGAAGCGCAAAGGTGCACCTGGGATGGATAATTCTTTCTCACAGCAGAAAAAGCAAGAGAAGAATAATATACCTCATAGGTCTCCGTCACCACGACGAGGACCTCGCCAAGAAAAGGAGTACACCCCACTCAATACATCCCAAGCAAATGTATTAATGGCCATCCGGGATCAGGAGAACGTGAAATGGCCACACCCTTTGAAACCCAACGTCGGAAACCAGGAGCAATATTGCCACTTCCACCGTAGCCGCGGGCACACTACTGAAGCATGTTGGCAACTCAAGGAAGAAGTTGAGAGACTGATCCGACAAGGATATCTCCGACAATTCATCAAGAATACACCAACCCGAGATGAAGTTGGTCCGACTGGGGGGCAGAATCAACAACAAAGACAACCATTGAATAATGTTCAAATGGTTGGAGAGATTAAATGATCACACACTTTGTGTATTTGTATTAGCAATATTACTTGTCTTGTTGTCACTCTTATATGGAGTAGAGTGTTACTTTGATATCTTTAATGTCTTCTTCCAAGTTTAATGTTATGGTATTGTCACCAAATGTAGATCTCGTGTGTTGAGTGCTTTGTAATTTGTAAGTCGTACTAGGGAACTATTGTACTATCTTAAGTAATGCAGTAATAGAATGTTCATGTTGTTGTGATATGATTTTTCCTCTTATGAAGGATAAGAAAAAACTTCTCAAACTCTTTCTCCGTGATTCGAGAAATACATAATCCATATTGTATCTCAATCACCGGACAATCAATCCCAGGGGGATTTGATCCTGACCTCATCCACACAGGTTAACGTCGCCGAGCAGGGCTCCGACATACAACCTCGGATAGGTCTTACATCCTTGGTGGATTCTCCTGGCCTCATCCACACAGGTTAACGTCGCCGAGCAGGGCTCCGACATACAACCTCGGATAGGTCTTACATCCTTGGTGGATTCTCCTGACCTCATCCACACAGGTTAACGTCATCGAGCAGGGCTCTGACATACAACTTCGGATAGGTCTTACATCCTTGGTGGATTCTCTTGATCTCTTCCACACAGGTTAACGTCATCGAGCAGGGCTCTGACATACAACCTCGGATAGGTCTTACATCCTTGGTGGATTCTCTCGATCTCTTCCATACAGGTTAATGTCATCGAACAAATGTTCTGACATACAACCTCGGATAGGACCTCTACTCGTCGTCAGACTTCTGCTCGTCGACGAATCTTCGTCGGTCTTCTACCCGATGTTGAACTTCTACCCGACATCGGACTTCTGCTTGTCAGCGGTCTCCTACTCGCCGTCGGTCTTCTACGCGACGAAGGACTTCTCCTTTTCGTCAGATTTCTGCTCGTCAGCGGACTCCTACTCGTCACCAGACTTCTGCTCGTCGACGAATCTTCGTCGGTCTTCTACCCGACGTTGAACTCCTACCCGACGTCGTACTTCACCCTGTCGTTAGATTTCTGCTCGTCAGCGGACTCCTACTCGTCGTCGGACTTCTGCTCGTCAGCGGACTCCTACTCGTCGTCAGACTTCTGCTCATCGACGAATCTCCGTCGGTCTTCTACTCGACGCTGAACTTCAACCCGACATCAAACTTCTGCTCGTTAGCGGACTCCTACCCGACGTCGTACTTCTCCCTGTCGTCAGATTTCTGCTCGTCAGCGGACTCCTACTCGTCGTCGGACTTCTGCTCGTCAGCGGACTCCTACTCGTCGTCAGACTTCTGCTCGTCAGAAGACTCCTACGCATCGTCGGACTTCTGCTCGTTAGCGGACTCCTACCCGACGTCGTACTTCTCCCTATCGTCGGATTTCTGCTCGTCAGCGGATTTCTACCCGACATCGGACTTCTGCTCGTCAGCGGACTTCTACTCGTCGTCAGACTTCTGCTCGTCAGAAGACTCCTATGCATCGTCGGACTTCTGCTCGTTAGCGGACTCCTACCCGACGTCGTACTTCTCCCCGTCGTCAGACTTCTGCTCGTCAGAAGACTCCTATGCATCGCCGGATTTCTGCTCATCAGCAGACTCCTACTCGTCATCGGACTTCTGCTCATCAGCAGACTTCTACCCGACGTCGGACTTCTGCTCGTCAGTGGACTTCTACCCGACGTCGGACTTCTGCTCGTCAGCAAACTTCTACTCGTCGCCAGACTCCTCCTCGTCGACGAATTTTCGTCGGTCTTCTACCTGAAGTCAGACTTCTTCCTGTCGTCGGACTTCTGCTCGTCGGCAGAATACTACGCGTCATCGGCTTCTCGCAACGCATTCTCGAACTCTCCCCTTTGACTCCACACTCGATCGTTGACTACTAACGGGCTTCAACTCGATCGTCCATCGCCAACAAACCTCCGCTCAGATGAAAAAGAGATCCCGTAGGCTTCTGCGCAAGGAGGGGCACTAAGTCGAGCAGGAAAGAATTCCAACTCGCAAATAGCGGAAGCCTCAACCGCCAATAAGCCGGAGGGGGAGGAAGAAATCCCGTAACTCCTGCACCAGAGAGGGAGCGCTAATTCGAGCGAGGGACATTTCCCACGCGCAAAACAGCGGTAGCCTCAATGTCAGAGAGCCAGAGGGAGAAAGGAAATCCCGTAGGTTTCTATCGCCAGTAAACCGGAGGGGGAGAAAAGAAATCCCGTAGGTTTCTATCGCCAGTAAACCGGAGGGGAAGGAAGGAACTCCCGTAGGTTTCTATCGCCAGTAAACCGGAGGGGAAGAAAAGAAATCCCGTAGGTTTCTATCGCCAGTAAACCGGAGGGAGAGGAAGGAAATCCCGTAGGTTTCTATCGCCAGTAAACCGGAGGGGAAGGAAGGAAATCCCGTAGGTTTCTATCGCCAGTAAACCGGAGGGAGAAAGAAGGAGGAGTTGCAAGTTTCCTAAGAGCCTAGGAGGCCTATTTATAGGTTTTGGAGAGAATAGGGGGGAGTTATTACAATTTTCGGATTTTCCTATTTTTTCTAAATTTTTCAGAATTTTTTCGGAATTTTTTGAAATTTTTAGGAATTTTTTGGGAATTTTTTAGACCCAAAAATAACAAAAAATAGCTATTTTCGCGTTTGAGGGGCCCACAAAGGCGGTGGGCCGAACCGCCTCTTCTCTCTCCTCAAAACAACGCGCCAATCCATGGCCACAGCACACGGATCGCGACGGAAAGCCGCACAAAGCGCGAAATCGCGCGGTCCAGCGCGTTCCGAGCGCGAACAGGCGCGCGCATCCGCGCGCGCGAACAGGCGCGCGCATCCGCGCGCGCAGCAGTCGCGCGTGACACCCGCACGGGCGCCCGCTTCAGCGGGCGCGGGAGGCTAGCCCAGCGCGGGCGAGCCCAGCGCGGGCGAGCCCAGGCGCGGGCTCGCGGAACCGCGGGCGCGGTCCCTTCGCGCGCGGCCGCAGCGCGCAAGCTCTGCCGCGGGTCTGCCGCCGGCAGCGGCGGCGGCCGGCCGGCCGGTCCGGCCGGTTCGGCTTCCCAGCCTTCCCCGAGTCCGCTTTTCGCCCCGACAAGTCCAAATTCGACGTTTTTGGGGTCCCCGGGACCATTTTTCGACGTTCCGGACTCAATTTTGACATTTTCGGAGCCGTTCGGGGCTTCTACGATCCAGATCAATCCTGACTCACTCAGAAAAATTCTCCGAAATTTGTGACACATATTTTCGGACCTCTGAAGCTACGACGTCCGAAAATAGGGGGGCAACTGATACGACATCGCAAAATCATCTTGATCGGGCACGAATCTCGAGGCAAAAGCTAGTTAGAAACTTCAAAAATTAATTTCGGGAGCATATGAACTCCGATTTCAGCGAGCTTACAGTCAAACTGAGCGTCTCGGAAATACAAACCCAACGACACCAAGATCAACCCAATCTGAGCCCAAATGAGTCTGAATCAAAGGTTCGAAGCGCTGTTGGAAGGTTCAAACCGCAATTTGAGTTACCAAACGGTCTCCGATTTTGACGAGCTTATACTCGAATCGAGCGGCTCGACGAGACAAATCCATCGAGCCCAAGATCATCAAATTCCGACATCATTAAGGCCATCAAATTTCCAACGAACGGTGCATGATTAAAAGATTCGATATCGACCGTCCATTCAAACCACTCCCTGTTCGCCCATGATCTCACGCCTATTTACGGGCTATGCCACTCCAGAAAAACTATAAATAGAGCCCTCATTCTACACCAAGGGGCTCAAGTGAAGAGAGAGAAGAAGAAGAGAAGGAGAAGGAGAAAGGGGAATAGGAGATTCCTCACCTCCTCGACCACCGCCGCCGGAGCTTTTCCTGCCGCCTGAAGACGCCGGAACTCTGCCGGACTTTCAGGAAACGCCAGGAACTCGCAGAAGAGAAAAGAAGAAGAGGAGAAAGGGGAAAAGGAGATTCCTCACCTCCTCGACCACCGCCTAAACTCTTCCTGCCGCCTGAAGACGCCGGAACTCTGCCGGATTTTCGAGAAACGCCAGGAATTCGCAGGGATTTTGTAAACTCACTGGAAGAAACAAGTTGTATTTGGATTATCCCGACTTGTGGGACGAAATCCGCCATCTGTAATCTGCAAAATCACTAGTGGAACTTTGCAACTGGGCGAGGCCCCGTGGTTTTTCCCTTTTTGGGTTTTCCACGTAAAAACTCTTGGTGTTCACTCCTCTTTTCTGTTTGTGTGTTAAACTTACGTGCAACGCTAGGACGCAAATTCATAAAACTCTACCGCCGCGTATTTTCTAACACGCAACAGTACTATATTTTTAACGTAAATTTATTTTACCGCACTCTCATTTTATTTTTATTATATTTGTGAACGAGGTTTTTTGTGATTGATCTTTGGTTGAACTGTTGTTTAAAAATTATAAAATAAAAATAAAATGCATAAAATTTGTTTTCTAAAACTTTTATAAAATAAAAAAACGATTTGATTTTTTTGTTTTTACTTTAAATTGTTTAATATTTTAAACACTTTCACAAATCAAGTTTTGTTTTAACAAAAATATTTTGAAATTTCTAAAAATATTTAAAAGAACCATTTTCAACCAAATTTTCCGTCAGAAGTATTTCCAACGGAAATATTTTCAATAGAAGAACATTTCCTACAACCTTTTTTGTGTCGGAAACAGAGTCATTGAAAATCCATTGGAGAAGCTATTTAGCGGCGAATATATCTTTTTTCCAGCAGATTTGACCACCATAAACTGAAGAATTTCATATAATGACGCAACAGTAGTAATCCTTCATTTTACACTTACATGAGAAACAATTAAAACATCAATGTTTTTTTTATTTATTTATAATATTTGTAAGTGGTATTAGTATTTTCATTTAAACAAAATCAAAGTTGAGCTAAAGAGAGTTATCAACCTGCAGGTGCGCTCCAATTGGTTCATATATATGGGAAGCTTAATTAAATACTATTTTTCTATCTCATAAATTAAATGTACATTTATGATTTTTTTTAACCTAACAAGAAATTCACGAATGTAAAATCGTATTTTATTTATAATAGTCAATATTCCTTTGGCAAAACTGTTGTCAGTCATTAGCATGCGATGGATGGTGATGATAAACGAGTGAGAACTTGCAACAACAAAAAATGAATGTTATTGTCCCCTTCGGTTGCAATCATTAAATTCTACATTTAGGATGGTTGACGGGCGAGCACGGTTGGGAACCCCTCATCCCGGGTTCGAATCCCCTCTACTACAGTCTCATCTTTTTAGTGGGCAAAGCAAGTGTGGGCATGATACCGGTTGGTGGCCTTGCTACGTTCCACCGATGGATTAGTTGTCCACCAAACACTCCCTTTGAAGTGACAGCGGATAGATACTCCTGTTCTTAAAAAATAACATTTTACGTACGTAAAAATCTTGTGTATAAGTCCTGATGAATATTTACTCGGCATTAATTTGAGCCAATGAAACTGGTAAGTCTATATATAATCCCAACTCATTAAATAAGCGACAGTTTAATTTTGAATAGATGCAAATTGTTTGAGGACACTTAATTTAGGGAACGAGGAATATTAAAGTGACAAGGAGAAGGAAAAAGACAGAAGCGAGATGACAAAAAGCATTATTATTATTATTGCACAATATAAAATAAATTTTTTTTATTTTAAAATTACTTTGCATTGAATGTAAAACCATGTTCATTTAACCTTAGCCCCCCCTAATAATTAATTATTTAACCCGGGGGAAGGGAGGGGTGGCGGGCTCCTCTTCCTTTATGAGCTGAAGAATCAGTTTGGGCCGGTCGGACAAATTGGGCCCACAAATCGGGTCCCCGGGGAACAGTAGGACCCACATAACCTTACCATTTCTCAATATAGTTCTACATTAATATGCCTTTCTCATTAACCCCTCACAGGCTCACACACGCAGTTTCCTCCAGCTCTTCTTCTCCCTATGCTTTGCTTCTCCGTCATCCATCCACTCACTGACGTAACTCTCATTACTCTCTTTTCATTATTATTAATATTACTATTTCTTCTCACTCTTTTTTTTCTTTAAAAGAATTTTTCCTCATTCTCTCATATCTCTGCACTGCTTAGTTAGTTGCTAGCATAATCAGCAGATCAGCTGAGAGACAAAAGAGAGAGAGAGATGTCGAGCAGGAGAGGCAATAGCCGGTCGATCACCGACGATGAGATCAACGAGCTCATCTCCAAGCTCCAATCCCTTCTTCCGGAGTCCCGCCGCCGCAACACCACCAGGGTATATACTGCATACCTAGCTAATACTCTTCGATCGTAATTATATATGTTGTAATTAAGTAGCATGCAATTCACTTTACATGACAGAGGAGAGGAGCATTATCTAACAGCAAATATAAAATAATTGTTGAATTATTAAGACATTAATTAATACTTTCTCTCATCTATATATATATTAGGTTAAACTTTGTAGTTGGCAATTAATACTAGCCTGCATATGTAGGCATCTGCATCGAAGCTGTTGAAGGAGACCTGCAGCTACATAAGAAGCCTTCACCGTGAAGTCGAGGACCTCAGCGAGCGGCTGTCGGAGCTGATGGCAAGCATGGACAGCAATAGCGCTCAGGCAGAGATAATTAGAAGCCTACTCAGGTCGTCATAAGTCTTCTTCTTCCTCGGGTCAATAATATTAATATTAATGGACCCCTATATATTTCTAACCACGTGTAGTCTTTGCCTTATATATATATATATATATATATATATGAAACAAAATATGAAATATAAAAGGTGTAATTAGGATGCTTAATTAACTAAATAATCGTCTAAGTTGAGCAGAAGTAATAATTTTAAGCTGTGATGTGTTTTGTATTTTTCCTGTTCATATGTAACTACGAAGGAAGAATGCACAGTACTCTGATTGAGAGTTCAGAAGAAGAAGAAAAATGGTGAAGAGAAATTTTAAGTAATAAATACAAATTAAATTTCTTTCACTAAAACAAAGATAATTTGGTTATTTATAAAAATATAATTCAAACAAACTCTTCTTTACTTTTTTCTATTCCTTTTTTTTTTTTCATTTTAAATCCCCAGTGAAAAAAAAATGAATTATTTTCTTTTTTCTACAATTCTTAGTTCCAATTAAGGTGTTTAAGATGTACGTAAGCTATAAATTAGAGGTTTATTTGTTGACCCATACAATTTTTTTCGCTTCTAACCTTTTATTATAAAATTTCACTCTTGATTTGTTGTTTGGCTCCACATTTATTCTTTTACTCTTGTTTTCCCTATCTTCATATATTTTATAGCAATAATTAAACTTTCACATATATATATATAGTTATAAACTTATAATACAAAAAGATAACTGATTATTAAACACAATAATTATTTAAACTAAAATATTAAATTACATTATCTATTACAATTTTGTTGTTCTTTCCTCACTTGCTCTCTCTCCCTCCTCTTCTTTGCTCTCTTCCTTCTACCACTACATAGAGATGGCTCGTCGATCCATTGTTATAATCAATCATTTTTTGTATTCATATATATGAATATAAACTCTTAGGCATTGCAAATATATTAAAATTTTGCATTGTGTATCTTTGAAATCCATTTATTCTTCCTACAAAAGCTAAGTAATCTCTATGAGAATCACATAATGTTAGATAATTAAGATTCTAATTATAATGTATTTATGATTACATAGTCTTAATTATTAGGATTTATTGTCGACCCACTAATGATTTGTTCCTTATAATATGTCTTATTTTACGTGTGGCATATTTAGACATATTAAATATGCATACTACGTATAAGACATTAAAGTAAAAAATAAATTATAGCAGCTTGTAATATAATGGTAAACATATTTAGTACATCTTTTTTCTATAAGATTTTTTCTTCATCTATTTGAGGATAAATTAAGTTACATATAGTGGTCCTTTAGATTATTACTATTGAGAATAATTATTGTAAAAAAAAATAGATAAATAAAACATGCATGAATTCATAATAAATCATTAGAGACCTAAGTCTTAAGAACTTAGAAAAATCACATGAATTTCATTTTTTTAAGGCTAAATGACTTTAAAACTTCATAAAATATTGATATTGAGATGATTACAAACCTCTGGATTTAATTTCATGTAAATTTGACGCCATTTAATTGAAGAATTTGCAAATCCTAATTCTAGCCTGGGTTAGGTTACCCTTGGGCATAGGAAATTAACTTCAATAATTCAACAATATTTAATAAAATTCTTAAAAATAAAAAATGACTTGCAACAAAATCAATACAAGATGAAGAATATAGGAAAAATAGTGTCAAACTATTCCAAGGTACGTAATAAATTAGGGTTTTCTAATATCTAAAAGAAAATTTAAGGAAAAAATTAAATAAATCATTAAAAAATCTAAAACTATTTCAAATCAGCTAACATTTTTATATAATTGTATTTAAATTTGAGAATTATTTCAATATAATAATCGTTAGATTTAATAAATAAATAAATAATTTAGAAACTAAAATTTTGTTTATAATTCAATAAATTTCAAGAAAATAATAAACAAATTATTATAAACTCGCAAAAAATTTAATTATAATAAACTAAATAAATTGAGTTAATAATAAATCAAAAATAAAATCTCCCATCACAAACTCTTAGAAATAAAATAAAAGCTATAAAACAATAAAAAGTTAAACTAAAATCACCTCTGAATAAAAATTAAATAAAATTAAAACTAAAATAAAATAAGCAAACTAATAATAGAGTGCACCCACACGACCTAGGACAAACTAAAATAAAATAAACATGTTATTTAATTCCAATCAGTAATATTGGGTTTAGGTTACAAACGCCTAATTAATACCGTCAGACCATTTTCACTTGGTTTGATCCATCCAATTAAATGCCTTTCAGCTTATATATATCGACTCGATGATATTTTCTTCCAACTGTATGTATTCTTGTAATATTAGCTTCTTCATATTAAGAATGGCAAACTTTCATAATTAGCACTCACATATTAGAATCATTTAATTGGGCACGGCCCTGTAATTTTTTACCTTTTTTTAGTTTACACACAAAAAATCTACTTTTATATGTGATATATCCTCAAAAAATTATCTTGACCGGGCACAAATGTTGAGGAAATACGAACTCAACGACACCAAATTCGACTCAATCCGAGCCAAAATGTGTCCAAATCAAGCACCCAAAACGTTGTTGGAAAGTTCAAACCATAATTCGAGTTATCAAATGGTTTTCAAATATGACCTTCTTATAGTCGAATCGAGCGGCTTGATGATACGAATCCAACGAGCCCAAGATCGCCGAATTCCAACATCATTAAGACCTTCAAATGTCTAACGAACGGTGCATGATCAAGGGATTCAATATTGGCCGTCCATTCGACCACTCCTATTTACCCCTGATCTCACACCTATTTACAAGCTATGTCACTTTAGAATATCTATAAATAGACCCCTCATTTTTCATGAGAGGGGACCCAAGCAAGAAGAAGAGGAAGCAAGAATAGAAGAAGAGAAGGAAGAATAGAAGATTATGAGGGAAGAAACTCCTCCTCGACCACCGCCACCGGAATTATGTCTGACTTCCACGAGACACTGGAATTATGCCCAACTTCCACGGGACGCCGAAATTCCGCTCAATTTTCCAAGTGACGCCGGAATTCCACCCGACCTCCAAGTGACATCAAAATTACGCCGACCTCCAAGTGATGCCGGAATTTTGCCTGACATCCAAGTGACGCCGGAATTTCTGCCCGAATACCATCTAACGTCGGAGTTCTCCTTAGCCGCCAACTGATATCAGACTTCTACCCAACATCAGACCTCCACTCGTCGCCAAGTTTTAACACGACGCAGAACTTCTGCTCGTTGTCTGGTTTTCGACGGACATCTATCTGATGATAGGTTTCTGTCCATTGCTAGACTTCTACCTAAAATGATCATCTAACTTACGTCACCCACCAACTACAATCCTTCCGACCTCCGTTTCCCGTCGACTACGGTCCTCTTGACTTACGTTACCCACCGACTACAGTACTTTCGACCTTTGTCGCCCGCCGACTACAGTCCTTCTGACTTATGTCGCCCGCCGACTATGGTCCTGCCATCTTATGTCGCCTTCCAACTATGATCCTACCGCTCTCTGTTGCCCGCCGACTACGGTTCTTCCGACTTACATCGCTCATCGACTACGGTCCTTTTAACCAAACGAACATGTCAACAGTGACTCTTTGTATTCTCATTATGTACTTCATACAATGTACATCAAGCCAAGGCCTTCCCGCTAAGGAAGGGCCCCAATTGTAATCGATTGCAAATAATAGTGGATTCATTCAAATTGGGCTAGGCTCCGTGGTTTTTCCCCCTTTTTTCAAGGGTTTTCCACGTAAAAAATCTTGGTGTCTCCTATAAATGCAACACTCTCTCTCTTATCTGATTGCGTGCCGGATTTTCGTATAATGCTAAGACGTTAATTTTATATTTCTCAACCATTGCGAATATTCCAGGACACAACAATATGTGTTCTATCTATTTGTGCCTTAGATGCTTATGCAAAATTATACATATAAAGCTCTCTCACTTTATAGCTGTAAACTTTTTTTGTGGAGGCAACAATAATAATAATAATAAAATGGATGGATGCAAAAAAAAAACTAATGACAAGCAGACAAGGAATGAAAAGGTTATTAATATATCCGATAAAATCGAAGCTTTTTTCTTTAATTTTATTTCTTCCACTCACAGTACAGTCTTTCCAGCAATTAAAAAAAAAACTCATTTTTTTAATTTCAATATTTAGGTATGTTTATATTTTTCCGCATTATCCCACATAAAATGTCAACTTAGGGCATCTCAAACCGAAAAACTCATTTTATATTCCAAAATACAGTAATTCATCTCTAATCGAACTTCATTTCTTTCTCCTCTTTCATGCACTTCTTCATCTCGTTGCGAAAGTAACAATCTTTCTCCTCTTTGCCGCTTCTTTGGCAAATCCTGTAACATAAAAAAATGGCATAGGTGAACAGTGCGATGCCAATATTGGCACTGCACTATTCACCTATAAAATTTTGGCTTGCGATTTAGCATTCGAATGAAGTGAGTGGCGAATGACATACCACCGTATGTAGTTCGGTTGGAGACAGTCTTAATTTATGTAAAATGGACTCAATCAAATGTAAGATCCATAAATGAAAAAAATTCATAGATTATTAAATATATCACTTTAAAACTAGGAGAAGTTTATCTCCCATAGGAGCTATGATGCAAGTTGGTTGCTAGTGGCAATGTGCCCGAAGAGAAGGGAGAAAAATACAGGATAAAGTTGTCCCATGAAAGAGAAATTATTACGTGCGGAGTCCAAATGTGTCTGGAATATAATGTGTAAAAATCATATGGCTTGTACATATCCTATTATACACAGGATGTATACAAGTCACGTGGGTTGAGTCTAACGCGAGCTACACCTAGATTACAGACATAATAATTTATCCTGAGGGAAGACGCTCACTGCTAGTTGTCTAGGATAGGCTACTTGCCTGAGCTTTCGATGCAACAGCGAGGATAATCAAGTAGCTAAATTTATTTATGCATAATAACTAACGAGTTTTTTTATTGATAATCTTAGTTTATCTTTGATGCATCCTGGGGTATTCGCAGCGATAAAGAAATATAAAATTTAACGTCTTCACTTTGTATGAAAATCCGACACGCATACAGATAGAGAGAGAGAGAGTGTGTAATATTTATGAGACACTAAGATTTTTACGTGAAAAATCCCTGAAAAAGGGGAAAAACCACAGGGCCTAGCCCAGTTTCAATGAATCCACTATTTTTTGCAGTAGATTACAAATGAAACCCTTCCTTAGGGGGAAGGTCTTGGCTTGATGTAGATTATATGAAGTACATTGTGGGAATACAAAGAGTCACAGTTGACATGTTCGTTTGGTTGGAATGACCATAGTCGATGGGCGACGTAAGTTGGAAGGATCGTAGTCGGCGGGTGACGAAGGTCGGTAGGACTATTTTCTGACGACGGGGATCAGAAAGAATGTGTCAGGTAGAAATCTGGCGATGAGCGGAGGTCCAACGTTGGGTAGAAGTTCTACGTCAGTCGGTGGTCGGGAAGAACTTTTGCGTTAGAAGGTATTCGGGCAAAACTCCAGAGTCATTTGGAGATTGGACAGAATTTCGGCATCATTTGGAGATCGGGCGAAGTTTCAACGTCACTTGAAAATCGGGCAGAATTTTAGTGTCACTTGGAAGTCCGACGACGGAACTCCAGCGTCACTTGAAAGTCGGATGAAACTCCGACGTCACTTGAAAGTTGGGCGGAAGTCCGGCGTCACTTGAAAGTTGGGAGGAACTTCGGCGACACTTGAAAGTTGGGCGGAACTCCAGCATCACTTGAAAGTTGGGCGGAACTTCGTTGTCACTTGAAAGTCAAGCGAAAATCCGGTGGTGGTCAAGGAGTTTCTTCCCTCCTCTTCTTCTTTTCTCCTCTTCTTCCTTCTTGCTTAGGTTCCCTCTTAATAGAAATGAGGGGCTATTTATAATTTTTTTATGATGGCCTGACCCGTAAATAAGAGGAGGATAAAGGACAAATGTGGAATGGTTTGGATGGACGGCCAATATTGAATCCCTTGATCGTGGACCGTTCATCAGACATTTCAAGGTCTTAATGATATCGTAAGTTGGCGATCTTAGGCTCGTTGGATTCGTCTCGTCGAGCCGCTCAATTCAACTATAAGCATGTCATGTTATGATTTGAAACCGTTTGGTAATCCAAATCGTGGTTTGAACCTTCCAACAGCGCTTCGGGTCTTTCATTCGTTGGGCTCAGATTGAGTTGATTTTAGTGTCGTTGGGTTCATATTTCCGAGACAATCAATTCGACTGTAAGTTTGCTGAAATCGGAATTCAGATGATCCGAGATTTAATTTTTGAAGTTTCCAATTTGATTTTTGCCTTGAGATTCGTGTCCGATCAAAATAATTTTTTGATGACATATCAATCTTCTTTTGTAAAAATCAATTGAAAAATCCATTTGCATTACCAGCGGATAATGCAAATCGGTAATGTTGATGATGATGAACTGATCTAATGTTATAAAACATTTATATACACCCAAAAAAAAAAAAGACAAACAATATTATATCTTTTATGATCGAGATGCAGCTTAAAATTTTTTTTTTTGGTTAAAACCCGCGGAGGGGCGTACGTGTTAATTCAAAAATCAGTTACAAGGTCCTTAAAAGGACCAACCAGCTTACTACTGCTCCGAAGAGCTACAATTCAAAAAAGAAAGAACAAACCTAGAAGCCGGTCGGTCCTTATCCTATGATTACAAAATTGATAACAAAAATCTATCGGGCTGTGAGACGACAGCACCCAAAAAAGGAAGATCCAATAAATAGCTTTTGGCATGAACTTCCTGCAAAAAATCACAAGGAAATAGAAATAGAAGAAAAAGATAGGAAAGAGAAGAACCTTGCAAACTTTACAGCTCCCAAGACAGTAAATACTAATTGGCCTGCAAGCAATACTACAAATACAAACATTAGGATCACTCATAATCGGAAGATTGTCAGGAATAAACAACTTGCATAGTATGGAAAAATTAATATTAATAATCCTTTTAACATACTTCCCTCTACCAATACAGAGCCTGGTATTCATAGAGTGCCAGAACAATTCAGAAAAACCAAATAAGCGCCCAGGACACTCAGTTCCCAGAATGAACTTTAAAGAATTAATGATATTATGAAGAAAACAATGATGATTGCTAGAATTCTGGGTCAAAATACCGAGAAGAGATGCAGCTTAAAATGAATTAAAAAATATTTGGGGTACTAATTTTTGAGCCGGCGATAGTAAAAAAGGATCCATAACACAGCTCACCTTGACCTGTTGGTTGAGAGCTTAGGCTTTCAACTAAGAGGTCATGGGTTCGAGTATTTGTGTATGCGTTGTATGTGTGAGTTTGTCTTAAATGGCCTAAATGTCCCAAAAAAAAAATGATCCATATTGAGTAAAACGAGTACAATTCTAGCTAGAAAATAAAGTGCATTGCGAGTACCCAAGTCAATATTCTATTGAGAATAACTCGCATATCATTAAATTATTTCAACTTCCATCATATATTGTGCTCTATATTATGTATATTTGCTACATTAAGTCAAAGTCTTCCCTCGAGAAAGAATATCATTTGCAATTGACTTCAAACATTAATATAATCTTTTTAATTGTGCTAGACGTCCTTGTGATCATTCTCCTTTACAGGATTTTTCATGTAAAAATTTTAATATCTCTTATAACATTTGCACCCCTTTCTCGCATATATCTGTGTTGGATCTTCTTATGAAGTTAAGATGCCAAACTCTATATCCCTCAAACACTGTGTTCCAAGACACAACATAAATAAATGCAAATAACTAACAAAATAGTTATATCATATTTTGTTGTGTGATAGAATATTTATGATATTATAAAGAGTTTTTGGTCTAAATTTGCACGAAGATCTTGAACGTATAAATAAAATAAGTCAAGAGCAGCTTATAGGACATACGAGACTTTTAGGTGAGGGGGCGGCTCAGTTGAAAATTGAAATAATACGGCAAGCATACATCAAATTTTACTATTGTACGAGTTGTCCTTTTTAGAAGTTAAGAAAGTTATTGATATGACATAGTAAGCATGAATTTTTTATAATGGCTTCCATGTGGAAAGCTAAAAGGGACTTGAGTTGTTATAGTTATTTTCAAGAAATTAGTGGTGATTTGTTTGGTTATTTTTCTTCGAAAAGGAGAGATTAGAGATCAAGAAGTCCAGCATAAATTTTGATATTAATGTTACGCATCGTTATTAGTGCGACGACAAGCAGAAATTTTTCTGGCAATAAAACAATTTAATGTTGATGACGATATTATTCATGAGTCCTATTAACAATGACACGTTATAGCATGCAACAATGATTGAGTAATGATAGTTAGTGCGACAATGATATATGTGGACAGTAGATGCTCGTCGGGCGATGGCCATTGGGCACCTGCAGTTAGGTGACAATTGTCAAAGAATAGACAAAATAAGATGCCAATAATCAAACAATGGAGGCGGGTCGTCTCATCAAAATATTTATTTCAACTATAAAGTGGTGATATATGTGTTTACACCCATGGCAGATTGGCAGTGCATCAAATCCTTGTTTTTCTGTGTGCTACCAACCAACTATTTATTCAGACATGTCTGATCTCTTGTTACAAAACATTCATATGGAAATTTTTTATAAGAAATATTATATTTAATTACTTCATTCTCTCATAAATATTTATAATTATATGAAGCGATGAGAGAAAATAATATACATATATATTTTTTAATTAGAGCCGTAGAAAGTGGCAATGCAGCATTCATTTTATTTCTCTTACGACGGTGAGGAACATGAAAAACAGAAAAAACGATAATAGTGGGGAGGACTGAGAAGGGTGTAAATACTAAATAGTAAATAAGGTCGGACAGAAGATGAGGGTCAACATCGTGGGTGGGTCCCGTCACGGGTGCCAGTTAATGGGGGGTCATGAATAGCCCGATCTAAACGGGCGCAGGCTTTAAGGACGCCAAGTGGGCCGACACGGCCTCCATTGAAATTGGACCGGGCCCACTGTATTAGAAAAATCTTCAAATTGTCAGTTCAAAGTTGCTGTCCATCCCACCGAAAGAGTTAACCATCTTGTCCCAAATCCAAGCCATTAAATTGATAGCGGATCCAAACCTAACTCATACCCGCAATTAAGAATATTGTCTTGCGTTGCATTATATTACATATTTATATTATAAATTTTTTATCTAAATAACATTAACACAATTTTATTTATTAAATTATCACTCAATAAACAAATGAGCTCGAGTTATAAAATTTGTTTATCAAATGAACTCGATCAAACTAAATTAATCATATATTTGAAGGTAATAATTTAAACAAATAGCTTAATTATCAGGCATAAATGGAAGCAAAAATTTTGATAAGAAATTGGCATAACTTATTAAGTCCGGCTTAAGTTATCCGGCTAATTTTAAATAATAATAAATAAATATTTAAACCTACATATATTTGATATTTCCTATCATATAAATATATAATCAATAAATTATCTTGATCGGGTACGAATCTCAAGGCAAAATTAAGTTGGAAACTTAAAAATTAAACCTGGGACCATCTGAATCAGAACTGAACGTCTCGAAAATACAAACTCAACGACACCAAATTCAACTCAATCTGAGCCCAAATGAGTCCAAAACAAAGACCCAAAGCACATTTGAAACGTTCAAACCATAATTTGGATTACAAAATGTGAAATGCTTTTAGTCAAATCGAGCGGCACGATGAGAGAAATCCAACGAGCCTAAGATCACCAAAATTTTGATATTATTAAGATGTTCAAATTCTCAGTAAACGATCCATGATCAAGGCAATCAACATCGGCCGTCCATTCAAACCACTCTCGGCTTGCCCTTGATCTCCTCATTTAGAACTCATGTCACTCTCAGAAAATTATAAATAGACCTCTCATTCTTCATTGAGGGGACCCAAGGAAGGAAGAGAGCCCTCTTGCCACCAGACTCCTCGACCACCGCCAGACTTCCACCCAGTTGTCGACTAATGACTGACTTCTACGCAGCCGCTGACTGATGTTAGACTTACTGTCGGTGACCGATTGATGCCGGATTTACACCTGGCCACCGACTGTCTCCATACTTGTGCCCGGCCACCAACTGACACCGGATTTCTGCTCGGCCACCAAATAACATTTGATTTTTGCTCGGTCGCCGACTGACACTTGAGAAAACTAATAATAAACATCTCATTCTTCATTGAGGGGGGCCCAAGGAAGGAAGAGAGCCCTCTTGCCACCAGACTCCTTGACCACTGCCAGACTTCCACCTAACCGCTGACTAATACATGACTTCTGCGCAGCCGTTGACTGATATCAGACTTAAACTCGGTGACCCATTGATGTCGGATTTACACCTAGCCACCGATTGTCGCCGGACTTGTGCCCGACCACCAACTAACACCGGATTTCTACCCGACCACCAACTAACACCGGATTTCAGATCAGTCGCCGACTGACACCGAATTTCCACTTGGCCCCCAATTAAAATCGAACTTCCACCCGGCTTCCAGCTATTGTTGGACTTCCACCCGATAAAGGCCTTCCGACCTCCGTCACCCATCGACCATGGTCATTCCGACCTCCTTCTCCGACTATAGTCCATTCAACCTATGTTGCCAAATAACAGTCTTGTCGACCTCCATCGCTAGCCAACAACAATTTTTTCATCCTCTGATTACGTCCTTCTGATCTCCTTTGTCGATTACGATCCTTCCGACCAACGTCACTAGACAACAATCTTTCTAACTTTAGTCATCCACCTACTATGGTCTTGCTGACTAAACAAGCATGTCAATACTGATTCTTCAAATTTCCATCATATAATGTGCTCTATATAATGCATATTTGTCACATCAAATCAAGGCCTTCCCCTTAAGGAAGGGCCTCATTTGTAATTGATTTCAAACACTAGTAGATTCATTCAAATTGGACTAGGCCCTATAGTTTTTCCCTTTTTCAAAGTTTTCCTCGTAAAAATCTTAATATCTATTAAAAATATTGCACCCTCTTTTTATCTAATTGTATGTTGAATTTTCATACAAAGCCAAGACGTTAAACTTTATATTTCCATACCACCAAGAATATTTCAAAACACAACAATAATAATATACACAATTTTAAAAGATTATAAATCATATAAAAATTAATATAATAATATAGACCAAGTCATCAAATAAAAAACTAAACCTCATCAAATGGGTCTTTTATTACATTTTTTAGCAGCAAACAGTTTGCTAATCAACAAATAAATAAGTTACACAAAAAAAAAAAAACGAACAGTGAAATCGGTGTTCCAAATTATTCATTCATTCATATGATGAGTTTTAAGCTTTATTAAAACTTGTCAAATTATATAAATAAATATTAGATCAAAGAGTAAGGAGTTATGCTTATTCATTTACAGCCCAAATTTGAAAGTTTAATATTTTACAGAGAATTTGATACTGTATTTTCTTTTTGTGTGGTGTACATACAGATACAGTCAAGTGGGCGATTCTTTGATAAATTATTGCAATTTTTGTATCTATTCGACAAAAACTACAATAACATCAGTAGGAAGTGGTTAAATAACAACAAAAAACATGTTTTTATCAATTAAACTGTTTCATAAATTTTTATGCGATTGTTCTGTTATTTCGTTAAATGATAAAAGAAGACATTATTATTTAACAAATAATGCTAATTAAATTAAATTTAATTTAAAAACATATTACCAATATATTTGAAATAAAAAACCAGCATTATATCTGGTTATGGCATAATTTAAGGATAGTTATTGGTCTCCAGTAATATAGAGAACATCATATAACTTAAAACATTTACATTCCTCTAGCTACTTTTATTCAATGATGATTTAAAATACATGTTGCTCGTTGATGAGCATGTATGGAACGTTCTAGAAATACACAATATTGAGGGACGATATTTGTAACAATGACTTAACATGTCAAAACACAAATTTATCCTTTGGGAGGGCATTTGCTATTTTAATTGGGGATATACAGAGTAAAACCAAAGCTCTGATATGGGTGTTGAATATAGCTCATAGATGATAGAAACAACCAAATGGGATTGACAGGATTTGGCCATAAATTTTTAAAATCCTGAAATTCTCGAATTGATGGAATTTGACCGAAGAAGCGTGCGGAAGGGAGAAAGAAAGTAACCTTCACAGCCAACAAGCTACTTCCATGTCTACCGATCCGACAGGAAAAAACGTTGTCAAAGGGGCGAAGTTGAACTACGAGGAGCGGTGAAAGAAAAGGCGTCAATGGCCGGGAGAGTCGGACACCTAGGGGTCTCGGCGACCTAAAGAATCGATGGTCTGCGAGTCGGCAGTCAAGAGGGCTCAAGCGGCTTGGAGAAGCACGGACCCCTGGAGATGCTCAGGACCTAAACAGGGTCAAACGCATGAAGCACGTGGAAGCCATCTGCATTTGCCTCCTCTTGTTGCTCTCGATTTGGACGCACGACGAAGACAAGGTTGAATGAATTAGCTCAAAACAAGAGATCTTGCTCTAACCATATCTCACCCACAACGCGCAAAAACCACACAAACAAGAAAGAGAGTATAAACAAAGATGTTCCCACGGGCTTCTCCCTCTCGCGAACAATTATTACGTCCTCCGACCGGACGCAGAGGAACGTCCGGTCGGAGGTCAAATACCGCCAAAAAATGAGTTGTACTGAGCAAATACCGAACAATACCAAACAATAACGAGGAATACCATCATTTGAAGACCCAATACCGAGTTATACCTAGCTAAATCAAGAAATACCGAGTTATACAAAAGTTGTACCGAGTTTTTCCTAGAAAAACTCGGTACAACTCGGTATTTCTCGGTACAGCTCGGTATAACTCGGTATTGGTCTTCAAAGAGCGATATTTCTCGTTAATATCAAATAATACCTAGTTGTACCAAACAAATACCGAGTTTTTTGGCAGTATTTTACCTCCAACCGTACGTTCCTCTACGTCCTTACACCGGACGTAATAAAAGTTCCCCTCTCGCACCTGTGAATTTCTTTTTCGCTCAATTCAAGAGGGTTTCTTTCACACAAAAAATGAAATATAGCAAGAGATTTAGAATACTTTGGATTTTCGTTTTGCTCTACTTTGCATCAAACCAAATACGAAATAAGTTCAACAACACTCAATTTACTCCCAACCAAACAACCCCTAAGAGTGTCACTGACTTCTAAGGATTTCAAAAGGCAGAGTTCTTTAGGCACTTTGTAAAATCTGTTTTAATAACCAAGCTTTGCTTCTTATGTTGTGAATGAGATTGGATTTAAGAAGATGAGCTCATAGTTTCTTACATCCAACCATACATAACTTAATGATAGCAGAGGCACTTATGAAAGCCCCAATAATGTCACCAAAAGGAGATATTATTCCGTGCATAGTATGTTATACATTTAAGTGTACAGATATTGCACATAGGCACATACTATGTTTATACATATTTAATATACAATATGTACACTCATAAGTCCAGACAATTCTTCCCGTTCGGACCATGCACAGAATAATTTCTCCACTAAAAGAGCACTCCTAACAAATGACTATACTTAAAAAAATTTTAAAGCACGCAATGCAAAAATATTTTTTCTAATAGATGCAATATTATACAACAACAACAACAAGCCTTCATCCCACTACGTGGGATCGGCTACAAGAATATTTTTTCTCCATTGTGACATGTTAAAAGTCAAATTATAGTTTAAATCTAATAAAAAAAAAGATCATTTCTAATATTTCTAACCAAGTTTTTTTAGGTCCTCCTATACCTTTCTTAACATAAGTCAAATCTAATATCTCTACTTTCCTAACCAGGTCATCAAAAGGCCACCATTTTATGTGACTAAACCATCTAAGGCGACTCTCTCTAATCTTATATTCCATTGGAGCTACTTCAACCTTTTCATGTATATGCTCATTTTGTATCCTATATCTAAAGGTAAAGCAACTCATCCACCTGAGCATCCTCATCTTTGCAACACTTAAACTTAGAATTATGTTTCTCTTTTAATAACAAGTGCAAGAACTATTTCAAAAAAAAAAAAAAAAAACTCAAAGAAGTACTACAAACTCCTGCATAAACTGAAGTCATGAAAAAATATCCCATTAACTAATTGGAACTGTCTTTGATGGTGGCATTAATGATATTGTTAATTTGTAAGAGATAAATATGCATATTTAATAATTTTGATGTTATGAATCTTTCGTGCAAACATGCCAAAAATGTATTCTGATCTATCTTAAAATTAGAAGTTCAAAAATCACTCAATTCATATCAAGGCAACACAAAACTTCACTAGCATCAACTGAAGAAAAGCAAGTTGTCTCCAAAAAAAAATAACGCAAGCAAACTCGTAATAATAAACCTGACAAAGTCATATTCGATACTTTGAATAGAAAAAAGAAGAGTAGAATATTAAAGTTACTTTAATCTTCATCTTCTTCATCGCCATCACCACCAGCTGCCTTTTTAGCTGCAGCTCTCTGGTTCTTCCGCTTGACTCTTCCAGGGCGGCCGCCACCAAAGGGACTGGTAAGTGAAAAATCAATGTGCTTAGCTGAGTCCACCCTCACCATGAATGATGGAATATTCACCACTTGTCTACCCACCCTACAAACAAAGGATCCAAATCTTCAACATACACATACAAAAGCAATGTGGTATAAATTTCTTTAGGGGCATAGTAAAACAATTTTTCCTCCAACCAAAATTCTTAAAAATTAGAACTGGTATACAATTATTTGGGAATAAAATGACCAAAGCTATTTCTAAGCTTCAAACTATGGCATCCAGACCATAAACAAGGAATTCCAAACATTGCTTTGACCAACTCTCTTAAGACCCCTAGCAGGCAAAAGCTAAAACGAGTGTGTCCTTTTTTGCTCTTTGTGCTGCCTAAAGCACAACCATTATAAAAATCATTGAAACTACTAGGTACATGTTTATATGCCATCAACATATGCTACTAAAATCTACCTAACCCAAAAAAGAACCAGCAAAACCAAGTATTTGCACATACAAACATCAAACTGTAGGAAATTTGCTGGAAGTAAAATATATTGGTCGCAGTTTTTTATTAATTTTATTTGGGTGGCAGTTTCACAACAGTAGTTAGGGGTGTTAGTTTAGAAAATGTTAAAGATTTAGGAGCCTGCATCTAATTACCATAAACAGAGAGGTTTTAGATTGGCCAACTGATGACATCACCAAAAAAAAATTATTGGACTACACTTAGAAGTTAGAACTAATTTGAGTGATAACATCCTCAAAAAATATATATAACAAAATAAAAGGCCATTCCACATATGGCACAAATAGCAGAAACGCCTCAGGTAGGGCTTATTGCACCGAGCAGCAATGCAATCAGAATAACAAGTTGCTTGAGCTACACTGAATTTATCTGCGTCGTGCCTATTTTATAAACAAAGCGAGTCAAGTGAAAAAATATCATCTAAAAATACAAACACAAGAATGAGCTTACATAAATATCAACCATTCCAACAATCATAAAACACTTACAAGGCAAGATAATCAAGTGCTTCTTTCCAATTTTTCATAGTCAATAAACCATAAGGAATCTATAAAAATGATGAGTAAAATTCATGGCTGAAATTATTGAAGAAAATAAACTTGAAAAGAAATGGACATAATAAAGAACTTAAACTAGCTTATACGAAAAACAAAAAAGACAGCCTAAAATACCTTGGAAAAAAGAAAGCCGGAATGAAAATAACTTCTAAAAAGTCATTATGTTTTATTGGGCAAAGAATTCCAGCATAAAATAAAGCCAACGTCTCATGTAACACTCAACATAAATGTAGAGAATCAACAGACCAGCAAGAATATTGATAATTGATATTTTCACCTAGCTGCCCAAGAAGGATTGGCTTCATTCCTCATTAGATTAATCCCTTACAACAACAAGCCTTTATCCCGATATGTGGATTAACCCCTTAGTTAAAAATTAATTCTATTAGGGGGAGCTGACAAAAGGTTATGAATAGGGTTTTGGGAACCCAAGAAAATTATAATGAATTACATCAACGTTTGTAAATTTAATTTAGGTTCAGCGACCACAAAAACAAAATAAATGATTGCAGTGGTATAGTTGGCTTCTATTTGGTTATTTTTACTTATAGCAAATGGTTTTGGGTAGTTTTAAAAGTTCCAGTCAACCTTCGTGATTGAATCTAGTTCCAAAGAATTCAACCAGTATTGTATAGTTCTTGGTCAAACCTGTGATTCTAAACAGTGTCAATCGATCAATGTCAGCCAAAACTGAAAAACAATGGTTCACAGAAAAAACATTCGAAGGAGATCAGGTTTCAACAATGCCTTGTCAAATGAGCATAATTCAAAACATCTAATAAGAAAAAGTTATATGATATCTTATATTTCCCTAAATCCATCAGAGAAATCGGTCATAATTCATCAGAATAAGCATTTATAAAAAGTGCTCAGATGACCGTCATGAGATGAAAAACCATTCTCATCATGTGGTAGCCATAATAGAAAACAAAAGTGATAGAAATGAACAAATGCTAATGAGGATCATATTTCAAAATATATAATCCACCCACCTTTTCAGGAGTTTCTACCGTTTAAAAGTTTAGTTTTAGTATTTTTGGTTTCTATTTCAGCTTATAACTTATGAATGGTTCTGCACAACAGAACTCAAAATACCTAAAATAAGGAAATATTGTATGATATCTAATAGATCCATAAAACCAATACAGAAATTGGACAACATTAATCAGAGTAAGCAACATTAAGAGTGCTCAGATGACCGCCATGAGATCAAAATCATTTCTCATCATGTGGTAACTACAAATTTAAAAGAAAAGTTCGTAAAATGAAAAAAAATGCTAATTGGCAGCAAGACTTCAAATTATCTGCACCACCTTATCCAAGCACCTATCAGAGTGCTCGGAACTAAATCTGAGGAGATAGCATACACCAACGAACACTACAAAAAACTCATGACACATCAACGTTTGATTAAGTGAACACTATTTATTTCCACCGCAACATGTACGGACAGAGTCACATTTTAATTGCGGCAATTTAAAAAACAGATCCCAATAAATTTTTTGTTAACATTTATTTGGAAAGTGTGACACAATACCTAAACCAGAATTAGGCTAAGTTTCTGACAAAACCGGTGACATGACAGGTCATTCCTCATTCAGTCTGATTAAATTGAAAATGATAGAGCATCAAGGTTTCAGGTGATTCTATATTTTGCAATGCCTTGACACCGAAGCCCCGTTATTTTACTTTCTCGTATATATCATTGTGGTAAGAAAGGAAGACTACATAATTAAATAATAAAACAAATTTTATTATAAAATAAATTACTTACATTAGGATAGTATTCAACTTCATCAAGAGCGGATAAAAGAAAATTGATTTTTTTAATATGATTGAAAGCCTTTCTTAGGAAGATAAATATTCTATATATTCAGAAAACTAAATGGGTTGAAAATAACACCAAAGAGATTGATAGTTTTGAATTTTAACTATGATATTTAGGTAGGAATCATACAAGAATGGTGTAAGTGTAATTATAAGAAGACCAAAGAGATTGATAGTTTTGAATTTTAACTATGGAATTTAGGTAGGAATCGTACTAGAATGGTGTAAGCGTAATTATATATAAGAGTTTAAAATGATAATTTTGTAGAAACTAATAGGATTAGAGATAAAATTATAGCTTTAAAAATTATTGTTGATTATAAGATTATTAATATTATAAATGCTCATGCTCCTTAAATATGTTTAGATGTGTTCAAAACTAAAATTACGAATTCAATTAGAAGAATTAATATAAATGATACCTATTGAAGAAAAAGTTTTTATTGAAGGAGATTTAAATGAGCATATATTTCTGAAATAATAGAAGATTTTAATAGCATTTATGGTGACCATAGATTTGGAGCGACAAATAAAGATAGTATGATCATATTAGATTTTATTCTAAATAATACCTCTTTAAGTAAAATCATATTGGTAAAGTGATGAGGTAGTATACTCATATAAGATTTTATAATTTTGTATTTGCTAATATCTTATTTAAGATAAGAGAATAGCATATCATTACTCCTACGAATAGTTATAGTAAAACTCAAATTGATTATTTTATTATTAAAAAATTATTTAAATTGTAAAATCATTTCAAGTGAAAGTTTATATATCCAACATTGCTCATTAGTTTTAGACTTTAAAACGAAAAGACCGAATATAGAAAATAAAGTAAAATTCTGTTCTAGAAGTAGATGTGAGCATTTAAATAATGCAAAAAATATATTTTTTTTGAGATAGAATTCAATATCTTAAAATTTTGATTATTCATGAGGAAAAATAGTTAGTTATATTAAGAATGTTTCATAGTATGCTTCGTGTACCAAAAGAAAAAACTCATAATAAAAAAAGTTGGTAGTGAAATCAAAATGTGCAAAAAATAATAATAATAATAAAATACTTTGCTATAAAATTGATTTAGATGTAAAAGCTCAAAAATTTGGGAAATATATAGGACACGAAAGGAGTCTAAGAAATCAATATGTGATGCGAAAAATTTAACTTTTAATGATTTATATAATAGAATAGATACTAAAAATGATAAAAGATGTGTCTATATTAATTAAGCAAAGATATTGGAGAAGAATTGATTTCAAGGGAAATGCATTAAGGATGAACATCAAAAAGTGTTTTTATTAGAAGAGGATATTCAACATAGATTTATGAGACATTTCGTAAACTTTTTAATGAAGACTAAGAATACGATTGACTTTAGTAATCTTAAACCCTAAAAGAAAATAGAATTTTTTGTTTTTATCATCATACTAATAAAATTGAAGTTGGAGATGTTTAGAGAATAAATTGTGAAACAGCAATATGACCTAATGATATTTCAATAGAGTTGTGTAAATGCTTGAGATGAACAAGATTAAAAAGGAGGCAGGTGTGTGGAAAAGGAGTGTTGGTTCCTATTTTTATAATAAAAAAGATGATGCATAATGCGCCATACATCAAAACTATGGGAAAGAGTAATTGAGTATATGCTTCGAAGTGATCCTAATACTTTCGAAAACTAATTTGGATTTATGCTGGGTAGGTCTACTATGGAAGCTATACATTTATTAAGAGATTCCATGGAAAAGTTTAGAGAGAGTAAGGAGGATCTACATATGATATTTATTGATTTACATAAATCCTTCGATAAAATTCCAAAAAAGTGCTCTTGAGGGTTTTAGAAAAGAAGGGAATTAATAATTTATATATTTGAGTCTTCAAGGATGGATATGTATGCATAAGTTATTACTTGTGTTCAAACACAAGGTGGTTTGACTAAGGGGTTGTTTGGTTGGAGAACAAGTGAATGGAAAATAAACTAAATGCATTACTTTTTTTTAATTTTTGATGTTTGGTTGAACACGATGTAAAGTAAGGTGAAACCCCGATGTATTCTAAACCCTGTGCTGCAAGTAAGGGTATCAAAACGAGTCCGCAAGACTCGAACCCGAATTGACCCGAGTTTAAATGGGTTGACCCTAACCTGATCCTATTTACAAACGGGTTACGAAATTCAACCTGAACCCGACTAGCGCAAGTTGCCAGGTTGACCCGACACAACTCGTAAACCTACTATTTTTCAAATTTTGGGCAGCCGCCGACCAGGTCAAGGCATGTCGCGCAAGGCTGGCGGCGGGCAACTTTGCCCGAGATGAGTAGCGGGCTATGGCCAAGCTGAGCGAGGTGGCAGGTGGGCATGTTGAGGCGAGAAGCGATCTAGGGCTACGCTGGGTTGTCGTGTGGACTAGTGGAATCCGGACCAGACGTGCGGCATGTGTGGTGAAGAATGAAGGAGGAAATGCTGAGGCGGGTGCATAGGCCAAATCAACTCGAGTCACTCGATTGCGAACAATTATTACGTCCTCTGACCAGACGTAGAGCTACGTTCGGCCGTCAATAACATGTCGCCACGTGCTCTTACTCTTTACCGCGCGGCCCGACGACTTGACCCGGAGCGGAACTCGGGAATGCTATGTTGCGATTTTCTCGGTATTGCTCAGTATTTGCTAGGTATTGCTTTGCAAAAATGAGAAATACCGCTCTGTGAAGACCAATACCATGCAAATACCGAGTTGTACCAAGTTTTTTTACAACTCGGTACAACTCAGTACAATTTGCTCTCTAGGGATTTGCTCGGTATTGCTAGAAAAAACTCTACAGGATTTGCTCGGTATTGCTAGGGATTTGCTCGGTATTGCTAGAAAAAACTAGGTACAACTCGGTATTTGCTCGATATTTCTAGGTATTTGAAATATATCCAAAAGGTGATGGGATGTTGTTCGGCTCATCAAGGATTTAAAAAAACGCACGTGCGAGAACCCAAAAAATAGCGGGTCGGGTCGGCGACTTTTCTTCATGCTACGTGGCGCTAAAACATTGGTGGCCGAACGTAGAGGAGCGTACGTTAACTGGACCGAATAAAAGTTCCTCGATTGCTGGATTGGGCATAGTCGCTTTCACAACACGTAGGCGGGCGGCTCAGACTTGGGTCAACTTCGGGTTGATTTCGGGTTGTCAAGCCAACCCGATCCGATTTTAAAAACGGGTCACATTTTTGAACCCGAGCCCGACCCGTCAAACAAGGGGGTTGACCCTAACCCAAAATTTTTTTGGGTCGGGCTTTGGGTTTTAAGCCCCCTTGTTGCATGCTATTTTTTGTGTTGGTTCTTCATCCTCATCTTTAACTTCACTCTCTAAACCCTAGCCGGGCTTAGGGAATCAAAGAGAAAATAATTAGAAGCAATGGCAGTTTGATCGCTTCGGCGATGTTTTTCGGCCTGGTCGCTTAGGCACCAGCTTCCAGTCGCTTTAGCAGAAGAGAAAACAAGCAGGTGAAACGCAGCCTCCAATGCTTCAGCTCTGGGATTCGCTTCCGAGACCAACAACAGCTCAGGTCAGGTCACTTCAGTGGTGCTCTTCTCCTCTTTGGTGTTTGGCTAGTTTTTTTTTTCTCCCCCGATCTGCGGCGACTGTGTTTGGCTATGTTTTCTCGAGATCTCAAGCAGAAGAAACAATAGCATCCTCAAGATCTCGAATCCATACTGATTCTTTAGATGATTGAAGAACTGAGAGTAAGCTTCTATTGGTTTCGATATGCATATTGGTTGTTTGTGATGTTGCTTGCATTCACAGATTAATCGTGCTTAAAATGTCTCAAGTAGGATTTTACTTTACTCTGCGTACACTCAACCAAACAAAAATAATAATTCCCCTGCATTCATTTTACAGACAAGCAAACAGCCTGAAAGCATATACTTCTACATTTACTTTACATTTCATTTATTTTTGAACAAACCAAACAGCCAAAAAGTATTTCTTATTTCAGTTGGATTTAGAGGTGTAAGTAAGCCGAGCAGCTCATAAGCTGGCTTGAACTCGACTCGATAACAAGCTCGCAAGCCGAGCTTATCGAGCCACAAGCTCGAGCTCAAACTTGAGATCGTCTGTTAAAAAAGCTTGAGTTCGAGCTTGATGAGGCTCGACTCAATAGCTTAAGAGCTTGCTCGAATTAATATTTGTTTTTTTATTTAATAATTAATGTTTTATCACATTTAAAAGTTTAAAAAATTACAGACAACAACAGCACAACTAAAAAAAAAACCCCCAAAACTACAGCTAATAAATAGTGCAGCTTTATTTATTACTAAAACAGCGACATCTTCAAAGAAAATTATATAAAATATGATGTATACGTTCTTAAAGTTGCAGCCATTAATTCTCTAGAGAGAAAAAAGCTACAGGACTTTTCTCTACAAGAGAAAACTAAACAAAAAGCTTCTTCCCGTCGAAGAAAAAAATGCAAGTCTTTTTCTTCTACGGCTCCAACTATGATCGCATAGGAGGCTGACAATTTATTTTATGGCGAGCTCACGAACTGGCTCGTGAACTTGTCTTTAATGCACAAGCCAAGGTCGAGCCCAAGTAGGCTCGACTAGTTTACACCCCTAGTTAGATTACATCAAGCTATGATGCACATAAATGGACACAACGACACGAATATAAAACACGATAAGGGTTGGACAATGTATTATAAGTATTATATTTTAAAAATAGTTTATAAAAAGTGAATAATTATAATGTTACAAATTACTAAGAAATAATAAGTCATTTAACAAGAATTTGTGCTTCAAATGAATAATATTAGGAATGTCGGGAGTCGAGCATCAATGTAGTGTGCAGGCATTGAGAGAAGACGACAATGTTGTCGAGAGATGGACATTGATGTTAAGCAGTAAATATTGGGCATTGATGTCGAGAGGGCGTTGGTCGTCGATGTTAAGACAACTTAGGGCAAAGATAAGCTGTCAAGTTGTGGGTGTTAAAAATTGTTAGAGTCGAGCATCCATGTCAAGACAATGTCAAACTTTAGCTTTAAGATGATTTTGAAATGTCAATGTTGTAACAACGCTAGACATCAATGTTGAGATGACATCAGGCACTGTTGTGAAACCAAAGTCACGACCTGTCAAACATAAATGAAAATGAGAATATTGAATAAATGAGGTATTGAGCGTGGACGATTAATTTGATGGTGTGAGAAGAGGAAATAAAAAATTTAGTTTTTATATAGTAAATAAATAAAAATTTTAAATACTAGAAATTATATTTAAAAATTTTCATAAATATTTAGAACACGTGTCTGACATGCGTGTCCACTTATAAATCGAGCTCAATAATCAAAGTTTGAGCTTCCAAACGAGCTCGAACCCTTAAATTTTTTAATGAGTTGAACTCATGCTTAATAATCAAGCTTGAATCGAGCTCGAGCTCAGTAAAAACTAAACAAGCTTAGCCGATTAGGCAAAAATTGACTCAACTTGACTCATATGCACCTCTAGCTTTAAGCACTTGATTTTTGTTTTAATCATGGATGTTCTTACTAGACATTTGTAAGAGGATGTATCATAGCGTACTCGTTTTGTTGATGATATTCTTTTTGTTGATAAGACTATAGAGAGGGAGCTAAAAGAAACTTGAATTATGGAGATCAACATTAGAGTCTAAAGGTTCTCATTTGAGTAGATCTAAAACTGAATAAATTGAGTGCAATTTTAGTAGTAATAGGTCTAATAGGGGGATTGTAATTTTGGGCAATCAAGTCATTAAAAAAGTACATGTTTTAGATATATCGGGTCTATTGTTCAAAGTGATGATGAAATAGACAAGGATATTATTAGTATAATTCAAGTTGTATGGTTGAAGTGGAGGAATGCATCGGGCCTTTTGTGTGATAAAAAGTATCCCTCAAACTTAAGGGAAAATTCTATAAGAAGGTGGTGAGACCTGCAATGCTTTTTGTCACAAAATGTTGGCCATTAATGGAGAATCATAAAATTAAGTTAAGTGTTCCAGAAATAAAGATGCTTAGGTGGATGAGTAAATTTACTTTTAGAGACAAAATATGAAAAGAGTATATAAGTAAAAAAGTTGCAGTTGCTCTAATAGTATATAAAATTAGAGAGAGTCGACTTATAGATGATTTGGTCACATAAAATGTCGACCTTCTGATGACCCAATTAGTAGAATAGATATATTAGATTTGACATATGTTAAGAAAGGTAGAGGTAGACCTAAAATGACTTAGTTACAAAATATTAGAATGGACATTTCTTTATTAGATTTAAATGAGAATTTGACTCGTAATATGACATAATTGAGAAAAAAAATTCAAGCAGTTGACCCCATGTAATGGGATAAAGGCTTGATGTTGATGTTGTTGTTGTTGATTGACAACATTTCATAATACCTGTCTCAAAACATCAAAACAAATAAAATGAATTTAAATTTGAATAATTACTACTACTATAGCATTCCCCAAAAATAATGACTTATCTTAACCCAATTGTCGTGAAAAATCTAAGGGTTGACAAGGTATAATCATAAGATTAGATTTCCAACATTAAATTTGAGTTTAAATTTAAAAAAATAAAAATAAGCATTGATTGTTTACAAAAAGCCAAATTGAAAGGAGATAAATCCAAGAACACTTGAGAAGATTGCATGTTATTGCATGTTGGCAAGGTTAACAATAAGAATGAAGTTTAAGATACTAGTGGATAAGAAATTGAAATATAAAACAAGGTAAATATGGTTAATGATAGGTGATTGTTACTAGATTATTATTATTGAAGATCTTATGAATGTGATTAGTACTTATGCTCCCCAAGTTCAATTAACAAATAGTTTAAAAAATAAATTTTGGTCAAAAATGGGAAAACAGCAAGTATAGCTGAGGGAAAAACTTTATTAGAAATGATTCAATTCAGCCCATAAGTTCTAGTATGATGAGATAAAAGAAGAATCATTGTAGAATGGAATAGGAGATAGAAATGCAACAAAATAACTTATATATAATTTCAAAGCAGCTTATTATCTTGCAATAGTGAACACAAATTTTAAGAAATAAGAATATTTTGTAATTTAAAAAGTTAGAGTAAACAAATCACAAATAAATTTTTTATTTAGAAGGAAAAAACTTCATGCAAATATTGCAAGATGATTCTAGTTAAGACTCTAACAACACAATAAAGAGCAGTAAACATGGATATGTATGTTAAGAATATAAAAAAATTATCCAAAGATATGATTGACATATGATAAAGTGGGCAAACTTTAAAGGTGATAAATTGTTTATTTTTCAAGATAGTTTGCTAAGAGAGGCAAATAGGAACTGCTTGGTTCAAATAAACTTCATATGGAGTACAATTGCCATATTCATTAAGAAGATTTGCAAACATTTTAGGAGAGTCTAAAGGCTAAAGCTTTCATTTATAAAAAAGGCTGGTGTGATGACAGAGTGCATAAACACCAAAAGTTATCAAGAAAAAGAAATGTGATTTTAAAAAACTAATGCAACATATGTTTATAATGATCATAAAAATATAAAAATCATGTGATATGCATAATGAAATATCCATTGAGATTTTGAAAAATATGAGGGTTATTATAGTAGTTTGATTAACATTTTTAATTGAATTATAAAGACAAAAAAAATCAAATGATTGAAAAGAAAGCATTTAAATACAAATATTTAAAAACAAATGAGATTCAAGGTTATACTAACAATAGAGTAATCAAACTAATGAATCATACAAAGAGGCTATGGTACAAAGTGATGGAACATTGGCAATAAAAATTACATCGGATTTTGAAGAATCAATGTTTTTTCTTACCAATAAAATCTACTATATACACAATTTTTTAGTTAAATTTTTGAAAAGAATAAATAGTAGGTGCATGATCTTTATATAATTTAAATGATTTTGGAAATCATATAATTGAATACTATTACAATTGATTTGGACGCATTAAGAATGAAAATTTTGTGGCAAATACTAGTCAAAATTATTAAAACATGGAGCATTGCAAGTATTAGAATTAGTAGTAGAGTACTTGAAGAGTTTCCATGTATGATAGAATTACATTAATAATGAAAATTGAATTCATATTGCTTTGCAATAGTTATGCATATACATATAAAATAAAATTAAAGAGAGATGTCTTGATGTGCGCTTTTTGTACAAGGTGTAGTTATATCAAATGAGACATTCTGAAACAAGTGAAAAACTAAAATAACTTAGAAATTATTCAGGGTATTTAATTAATAGAGCAAACAGTGAGTATATGATACAAAAGTTTAGCGAATGTGATATCAACAATTATTAATAAAGAAAAGATGACTAGGTATGACAGATTTAAGTTTCATAAATCTATTACATAGATGAATTAGGATATGAATGCGGACAAGATTCTTGCGTAAGTATGTTTGGTTAAAATGGAGAAGTGACTCAATGATAAAATGTGAAAAATGATGGATATCATACAAATTCAAAAGTAAATTTTTCCTAAGACCAAAACCAGGCCATCAATATTGTATGGATCTAGTTGTTCATTTGTTCATAACTCATTTATATCCAAGTTGAGTGCGACAGAGAAGATAACGTTAAGATAGATTGGTGATTTAACTAAGAAAATAACGTTAAGATAGATTGGTGATTTAACTAAGAAAAATAACCTAAAAATAATTAAATTAGAGGAATAATTAAAGTAACGTCCATTAAAGATATTTGAAAATAGACTTTAGATGGTTTAGACATGTTCAACGAAAGGTTCAAAATGCATACAATAAACAAGTGAATAAAATTAATATCAAATGATTAAAATAAGGAGTAAAATAACATGAATATATGTTATTTTAATTAATTTGTGAAAATAGGGTTTTGACCTCAATAAGCACTAAATGTGAATGCATGAAAAGAATGAATCCTTGAAGTTAACCCCAAATATAGATAGAATAAGTATAATTATGATGAAGATTGCTTCATTCAATCTCAACTACATAACTAAAATTCTAATACAACAAAAATTTATTAAAATTGATGTCAAACTTTAATTATTTAGATTGTCAATGTTGCTCCAAGCTTGAATAAAAAATAAAAATATGTTGTTGGTTACTATTAGGTCAATGGTCAATCATAAAATTTACATGGTAATTCATGATATGAATCCAAGCAAAAAAATAGTTGGAATAGGAGAAACAATAGTTATAATAATCCTAAAGCTTACACTTAATTTCAATAATCTATTCTTGTTTTCGGCATTCAAATTTTAATTACATTATTATACTATGATATTCAATGATTTAATTCTTGACAATTGACCCCAAAGTTGGCATAGACCAACAAGTTGAACTCAAAAACTGAAGATCTGGCACCTTTGAAACATGGCATAAGGTTTTATAACTTTACATGAAAACATTAGACCTTCGAAGAAAAAATAGAACAAGGAAATGTTTGAAAGATAAAAGGCATGATTAGACAAACAAAGACAGTAGATGAAACGTAACTTTAGAAATTGTGGAATCGGAAATTCTAAGTCAATATTATTGGAATATCAAATAGTCCCCAAATATGATAGGTTTTAATACCTTGAATTTATTCCACAAGAAATAAAAAATAAAAACAGAACTTCCAGAACAAAAGTCCAATGGTTAAAACGAAAGTGAAATGATGAAATTTCATGTTAAATTTCTCACAACAGCAATTAAGACCAACTAACAAAATGGCTCCGAGTTCACTTCAATAAAAAAACTCAATAATAGCAAATATTAAGTGTGGTGAATGATAACACTAAGGCGGATCTTTGTCAAAGCTATAAAGTGAGAAAAAAGAGTAGCGCCAACTAAAGTGAAGGAAAAAGAAAGCGAATGAAGCAAAAAACACTCACCACCAAGGTTGGTAAAAATCAATAACTTGGAAGGGTGACAGAAAAAATTGTTGAAATAAAAATGTTAAATGAGTAATAAAAATATAAACAATGCAAGGTAATTAGCATACATTCAACTCATTATGAATGCAGAACACCAATAAATGAACATGATTAAAGTAAGGATCACGCAGGTGATCATGCATGTTTGTCATTAAGTCAAATATAAATGATTCATTAAGGAAATTAGGAAGAATGACAGAAGATCCTAAAGTTAGTACTGAGCATGTCAAGTTTGTATCAAATCATGTGGAAATCGGATGACTCATGATGAAAGGCGTTAAAAAGCAGCTAAGCATCAAACTGCCTCAGGTAAGGAGAGGAAATAATCCCGAAAAGAAACAAAGCGATGTTTAAATTATAAAAACCAAAGCATATATACCGAATGTGGCGCTGCCTAATGAGGACCCTGGCATGGTGAATGGACTTTGCCATTCCAGACTTAAAGACCTGGGTTTGCAGCCTGCGCTCGAGGAAGTTCTCGACAGTCAGAGCCAAGACATAGTCGAGCTTACTCTGACCCTCCTCCAACAGCCCATATCTAAACATCCGGCGAAGAAGAGCCTCACCCTCGAAAATTCGCTTAGGGTTCTTCTCATCAAGTGTCAGGAGCTCCCTCGCTGCATTACGGATCCGGCTCAGCGCATACTGAACCCTCCACAGCTCCCTCTTGCACCTCAGTCCGTACTCCCCAACCAGCTTAAGCTCCGCATCCAGCCGCTCCTTCTCGTACGGACGACGGGGCTTCTTGAAAGTCTTCCCATCTAAATGTCACGCAAAAAAAGCATGCCGTTTTACCAAAGCAATGAAAAGTTTCGCGATTCAAATCAAAAATTATTTGCAGGCACTTGATCGGCAATCTATTGATATGCCATGAAACAAAAACACGCAATATCAAACGTCCGGATCTCAATGAAAAGTCAGAAAGATATTTGAAATCCCAAAAGCAGGGAGGACATCTGATCTCAACTCAGCGTATTCGGGAAAACCTAAGATCATTCTAAATAAGGGAGAACAGAAAAAGGAAGAAACATAGAATGGAGCGTCGGAAATCAGATCATCCAAGATTAGTAGGAAGAAAATGGAAAGTGAGGAAATAGCATAATATAATCGAAGGGCAGACATAATGAGAAAGAAGCTTACAGTTCCTGTAGAAGCTAACGTTAACCATGGCTGACTATCCTGCTAAGAAAAACTAAACTCCGAAGCCGTCTACCTTATGGAAGGGATGGAGGCGAAAACGGAGGCGGGGATTTGCTATCTTTATAATGCTCGTCCCTTCCCGATAAAAAAAAACCCTAACCCTGATGGCCGAAGCAAATAATGGGCCAAATAGGCCGCAGCAGCCCAACAATGAACCCAAAACTTGTAATCAATTTGTGTACCACCAAGATCTTGCATTTGTGACCGTACGATAGGCTACCATCAATTTTTCAGCATTTTGGATGGCCAAAAAAATGACGAAAATCAAAATATTATTTTAATAATTGAAAATAACAAATATTAAAGCAGAGAATCTTGGCAACTCAAAATAGATTGATATTTGCATTTCAAATTATTATAATTTTCTTTTATATAAATTTATACCACAAATCATTATAAGTCATAATTTTTACTTGCAAGTTATAATAATTATATTAATAAAGAGCAATATTTTCAACAAAATCTCCCAAATTAAATGAAAAAATAAATTGTCATATTAATTTTTATTTAAAAAAGAAAGTTCAAAGGCGAAAACACAATCTATAATTTAATTAATCAATTGGTTCCAATATTAGACATTATGAAGTACATAGAAGGTGAAAGTAATCAATTTCAATTTGCTTGCACGAATCTATAGAAATATACTTGTCAACCCAGATGCCAATTTCTATAATTGAATTTTATAAATGCTCTAGAAGCAGTTTGTAATGTTCTAAAAAGCAATGGGAAGTATATTATGGAGAGAAGTTAACAAATAATAAAGCTAATTCACCCGATAGCTCCCACCCATTGAATGTTTGGAACCATAGCCACATGTATAAATATACAAAAAGACTGAACAAAAGCTGACAAAAATCGGAAAATCTAAACTTTAAATAATTGCACTAAGCAAAGATGATTGATGAGAACTCATTTCTAACATATGCTACATCTCCTAGAACGATACTTATTTAAAAATTCTGATTACACAATGATTGCATTAGCTTCAGAAATGATTTATGAATTATACTTACTATTATTCTGATTTTATACAGATTTAATAAAACTAAATAAAACATTCATATGTGGCAGAATTTAAAAATATATATATATATATATGATTTAAGAATGGTTATAACATAAAAACAATTAGAATAACATCCATAAAAGATGAGATAATGAACAATATATTAGGTGATGTAAAATCCAAACAACATCTGAAATTTTAAAAAAGACAAAAAACTGCCAAAACAGAACAATATTCATCGAAGCGGGGAAGACATGATAGAGAAGATGATGAACCGCCTGCGGTTGGTAACGCCCAATAATTTGAAAACACAATACAAAAATAGCTAGCAAGACTGTCATAAAGGATCCGGTAAAGTCGGTTGAAAACTCATGGATTGGCTGCAGAAATCTTCATCCGTGGGGATTCCTTCTGCAATAATACAACACAAAACGACTGCAATTAAGAATGTCAGCTTCGCTTAGTTGCCATCCTCATCATCCTCATCTTCTTGCTCGTCATCTTCGTCATCATCTTCATCACTACCTTTATCCTGAAAAATATCATAAAGAACATCAAACGACAGTCAATGGTGAATTGAATTTATTGACATTGTTTCATTCAGGAAAATGACATTTCATAGAATCCAACAAACTATTATTATATTCTAACAAAAAATGATTAAACGACAGAATAATACACAATGAAATAAGTCACCAACCTCATCGTCATCCTCATCTCCTTCAAAATCTTCCTCATCAGCTTCCTGTTAAAAGGGAAGAAATAGCTTATGAAGGTTGCATAAACATCAGCTGTGAATCATATGGTGCAATTAAAAAAACTGCGGAGAAAAGAGCAAAGGAAAAGATCAAGAAAACTTACATTGTTGAAATACCTCAGCGGATTAGGCCACAGGTCTTCTTTTATAATCTCAGCCACCTAAACATTTGCGAGCGCAGATATTAGGGAACAGAATTTTCTTTAAGTGTAACAAGAAGTCAAAGATGGACAGCTAAGGTGCCTCGATATAAATTACTTGTACGAAAAAGTTGGTGTTTCACGATGCTACAAAACTCAAAAAAATGTAAATCCACTGTCGCAGGCACAGCTGCTGCAGCAAACTCACTAACCTCGTCAGAAATCCCCTCTGAGAGACTTTTCACTTGGGTTTCATCAAACCAGCTAAAAAAACTGCAATAATAATAAGATCAGAATGAATGACATTTTTTTCAATAAACCAGTAAATAAAATCATATTTATAATCACATAAAAGAGTTAATTGACGATTTTAGTTCTTAAAATACCAAAAAATGATTTATTATTACTAGAACTAAAAGGAAGCTAAGGAAATAAAGTATCAGCTAGCACAGATTATAAAGAATTCTGTGCCAAATATGGTATTTGAATGCTACTAAAGATCTTTGGGATTAGTAGGTGACCTTGAGCATATGATGTCGTGTGCAGCACACAATCATAAAAAACAAAAGGTCAACAAATCAACCAAGAGATGTTCTCCGTATAAATATGGTTTGATGGTTTGGTCATATAAATAAGTATATACGTGAAAAGATTGGCGTAGTAGCTCCAATGGCAAATAAAGTTAGAGAGTCGTCTTAGATAGTTTGGTCACATAAAACGTAAACCTTCTTCCAATGAACCAATTAGAAGAGTAGATGTATTAGATTTGATAGACAAAATTAGAAATGATATTTTTTTTATTATATTTAAATGAGAATTTAAATTTTAACATGACACAATGAAGAAAAATGATTCATGTAATCAACCCCACGTAGTGGGATAAAAACTTGATGTTGTTGTCTTTGTAAAGATCATTTCATGCACAAGTTAGCAATTGAGATTGTAGGTGGATAAGAACTGAAACCAAGTAAAATCTCCCCTTTGGAATGAAAAAGTGAAGCTCAGAGGACAACCCTCCTCACTTTAAAAGAAGAAAATAAGATTTAAATCTTCTAGTTTCCCTAGAAGGGAGTGTTTATAAATGCAAGGATGAAGGGCAATGTGATGTTTTTTCCTGGATGAATAAAGGATAAAGAATACACCCTTTTTTTTTAGTTCTGTACTTGATGAAAATTCCCATGTCTAAAGGATATATTGACCTCCCAACTAACTTGCGCTTTAAGAAGAAAGATGGCAAATTTTCAATATCCATGCCACTCTACCGTAGAGGTAATGAATAAGAGGATAAGTCCAAAAGATTTGAGATGTTTGGCAAATGCTTGGAATTACGTTGTAGGATGGACTACAATTAGTTTCGAAGAATCCATGTTCGAATATATGTTCATCTTGTGAATTTGATAAAAGGGCTTTAACACATTCTGAATGAACTATAGTTGCTTCGTTCTACTCCCATTGCATATAGATTGCAGAAGCCTTAATCTTGGCACCAATATCAAGATGAATGGGATTAATTGGTTCTTATAGTTTTATAAGGATGTCTCAATTGCCACCTTATTTTTGGATTTCTAATAAACAACCCAAAAGAATATAACTTTCATAGGAGGGTGACAGAGATCATTTATTAAGTCTTAAGTCCTTCAAATCTATGGGTTTGATAAGCTCACTTTTCTCAACCAACAACTGCCCCCAAAATATCAATGTCATCATTGTTTTGGAGATGGAAATCAAGATATCATGAGTTGACCTTCGAACGTGAATCTTTGTAGATAAAGCTTGATTCTTATATCTAGGAAGCTTGTTCCATGTCAATCTATATAGATGGTCCTTCATTTTAACATATATCATGTTAAGTGGGTCAGACATTAGGTTTGGCCCAATGAGCCTATAGTCCTTCTTGGGCTCGGACTTGGTCCAAAATCAATTATCAAGTGGGTTGATTGCTTCATAAGGTGCTCTTACGAACTTGAAAGAATCTTACCTTAGGATGGCATACTTTATGACTCGTTCTTAGTAGGTTGTGATGCAGGTAAGGCCGGCAAAGATGATAATCTTGGGCTAATTCTTACATGATCTTGAAATTATAGCAATGGACTGCAAAAAGAACGGAGGCACGATGCACAAACCCTTTTAAATGAGGTGTCGCTCTTTGATTAGTCTTTTCTTTTGTCAACTAAGTGGTTCGTTATATTTTTTTTTCTTTCCAAAAGTTTATGATCCTAGAAAAGTATGCTCTGCTCTGAGAAGAAAAGATTATTTACCTTGTGTTAGCTAAGAAGAACAATTCTCTTCTTTGATTGTCATTTGCCTATAAAATCAAGATAAAGAATTACTTCATGATTGAGATGTTGAAGACAAATCTCTCTCTCAAATTAGGAAAAAAATGTTGCTCATCTTCTAGTAGGATGACCAAAAGAGTTCTTTTAATTATGCCAGCTTCAAGATCTTACATGTGAAGGGAGAGGTGTTCTCAACACTATAGCTCATGGAAGAGGTATTTCTTAGATTTGAAAGATGGTGAAAAAAGTCACCTAAACCTCCCTAAGCCTCCTTGGATTGATTAAGTTGCAATGGAAACAAATTGATGGCATCGCTTTCATCTCGCTCAAATTTAACTATTGGACACACATCTTAGTCAACTTTAAGTTTTTTGGTTTGATCATCACCACCACAACTACACCGAATGATTCAATTAAGATATCTCGATTAGCACCACATCTTACACACAGATACCCCCACTCCATTTGATTGTGCTTCTCATCGAGGTCATAATCTACGTTCAATCGTGCAAGTCTCACAGCTACACAATCTTCATTTGATTGTGGGCGTCTCTCCACGATCACGATCTCCATTTGATCACTCACTGTTGACCGTATGAGATTTAAAAAAAAAATCATTTTACCTGTCCGGCCCCATCACATCTGCACGTCGAAATTCCACGATCTCGGCAAGACTCACCCGATGATGGTCGTGTTTAATGTAAATCTCAATCGGAGGGGTTCATTCCAAATATTTTTCAAATGCCTCCCAAAAGTCCATTTCAAACATCCAAAAACCCAAAAAAAATCTCAAATTCTTAAAAATCTCGAAAATATTTAAATTCGAAATCATCCATCAATCACTCAAAAGCAAAATTCATCCACCCTCCGCAACAGTTTGCCGAGGTGGACAAATTCAAATATAACTTCAGCTCACACAGAACTAATGTCTAGTCGAAAATATCACTAGGATCCATTATCAAACAATCTCCTACCAGTAAAGACGTGATACGTGTCCTCTAACCGGCAGTTTTGCCGCCAAATGACACCGCAGGATAAACGGTTATGACCCGGGGCCCTCTAAACCGAGTTGTTTTGCATCCAAATGGCACCACAAAATACCGGTTATGGCCAGAGCCAATACGCTCCTTAGTGGTATCAAATCCTTCAAATATGAATCAATAGGATATAATCGATAGGGCACAAAGCCCTCTGTTAGCTAAGATGGATTCAAATTTGTCCCCTTGACAAATATCCATCCTAGGTCTACAAGGTATCTTTGGACGAAGCAACCCATGGCTGCCGACAAGGATCCTTCTATCAGGTTGGGTCGACTACCTCCTCTGACTAAGTAGACTAGGGACCACGATGGCCTGGGACGACGGAGCCATGGGATCTTGATCGAGCCTATCATTCATTCCCCCACCATCCACTTTAAGTGCTAGGTGGTGAAATTTCCTATTTTAAATATCAAACTTTCAAAACATTTCCAAATACCCAAATTCAAGCCCAATTTCCAAATCCAAATCCATGCTGCTACTATATGCCATATAACACGTATTATCTACGTATCTGATTGACGACTAGCCTTAATCGAAAGTTCTCTCTCGTTATCGGGAGGGGTAATTAACTATAGGGGCTTGCGCCTATAGGAAACCAGAACTCATATCATAAAGTCCTCGCAAAATGAGGGTGAAATCTCTGGGTAGTATCTTATCTACAAACCCATCTGTCTTCCCAAAATTTACCCCGGAACTAAATTCGTTAAAACTCACTCGCCGAAGAAAAAAAGCAAAACAGTTGCGGCGGAGAGGCCGGGGCCGAATTTTCGAAGCCCACACTCACATATTCTTAGGGTCATGGTCTTCATTGCTTGATTCGATCAAGCAAGACAAAGCTTGACCAAGTCTCATTCAACTTGATTAATGCCTAACATTCATTTATAGAATTAAGCAATATTTTAAAATGGTGGGATTTATCTAAGATTATTAAGAACGACATAATCGGTTGAATTATAATTTCAACGATCTTGTTAAATTATATTTTGTCATTTAAGTAAAATTTGGGACAAAATGCGCTTAAGTGGAACCTATACCCACAAACCATTACTCTTTACCCCAACAGCCCGCCTACCCATGCTTCAAAACTCTAAGACCATTAACACTGATTTATGCATTCATCCAGAGAATAGATACATTACAATACAAGTTTTTTACTACAAAAATCAATCCCAATGCTGCCATAGCCTGCCACCTACATTAGCATAAGATCACATGCCTATTATTCTCTATCTCATGCACAGCTATTCACACCTCGTTGTTATAATATGCACACCTTCATAGTTGAATCCTTCCTTCACAATAGTTGATCGATCCATCCACCTGATGGATATCTTCCTAAAGCCTACACGGCTACACCAACATTCAACCCACTGTAGTAAATATGTATTCACATAATTTCACTTCACACTATTTCTTCACCTGCCCTATCCATTACTCATTACCCCAACAACCAGCCTTCCCACGCTTCAAAACTCTTAGCTTGCTTTCCTTATCGCTCACTAATTTATGCATTCCTCCATATTAGTAGCTGCAGTATGATACAAGCCCTAGCCTATAAAAATCAATCCCACAAATGTCAAATTCTACCACCTACACTAGCATAAGATTACTTGGCAATAATTTTGTATCTCTTGCACGACTATTCACACCTCCCTAGCGTAATATGTATACCTTTATAATCACACCTAGGGATGCAAGTGGGTCAAGCCTACTCGTGAACCAACTTAATTATCATTCGATTATCGCTCGTGAGCCGAGCTCAATGAGCTAAGGAGCCAAACTTGAGTCAGCCTCAACTTTACTAATTTAAAAATATTAATATAAAATACACTTAAAATATGATTGACCTTTAACTTTCACACAAGATTAAATGGATTAGATGGCATTGCTAACCCAAGATGAATGTAAGTCCAACATCTAGGCTTTCTTGGTCACACAGACAAAATTGTCAGTCCAATTTTGACATTTCTTCTACCATATTGAGAAATTGTTCAAGCTTGCCTAATCCAACATGATCAAACTTAAACCCATCATTTCAATCCTTTCCTTCTCCTTTCCATCATTCCACATTGTTCACTATATTTTGTACCACCTCTACCACATTAATGAGACATTCAAGACATTCATTATGTTCTTAAAATCTTCTCTAACATATTGAAAAGACATCTGAACTTTTCGGATCACATACGATCAAGTTGTAAGTCTCACTTTCAACATCTTCTCTACCACATTAACCAGATGCTCAAGCCATAGCTCCACAGGGGACTTTGCGTCGTGGTGCGCCATTCGTCATTAATAAGTATGATTTTTCAAGAATAAAGTGCCAATCAAATTGTTGGACAACCTACTAGGATAATAATTGGATGTCATGCATTTAATGAACTAAAGAGAAGGGAAATTAAAACTAGCCTTTCTTCAGCAATAGGGCGCTTCTTTCCCTTCTTTTCATGGGAAGCACCATTGGCAATACCCTTCAAACAATTTAAAAAAAAAAAGGTTATAATAAATAGTAAAAGGATGAGCACGTAATTTATTGAAAATTGCACTTACCATTCCCTCCTTCCACTTGATAGTTGTTCCAGATATGTTAGTAGTTCCATCTTCCAAAAAGGTGTACGTTTTTGATAGATTTGTCTCATCAAAATATGGATTGGTGCTGAAGTTCTGTACTCGCCAAATCAAAATAGTAATGAATTAGTATAAAACAGGCAAAAGACCAAATATCTTGAAACTTGTGCGTTTAGCACAGGTAAGATTGAAAACTCACAAAGGTAATGGTGTATCCTGATTTTAAATCCTTAGAATCTTCCACATCTAAAGATGACAGGTACTTGAAAATCTATTTTGATGCAAAAAATAAGTTAAAACTCAGAAATTTCGGAGACAAAGCAATTCAATTAAATGAGAAAATGAGATAAAAAATGGCATAGAAAGTTTTAAATTAAATATGTTGATACAGATTTAAAAAAAAAAAAAGAAAAAAAAAACATGTTTTTGACAAACCTTCTGGTCTTCTTCGCTAAGAAGTTGACCAAGCCCCGGATGACTCATAAACTGCAAATAATAGAGCATTCAAGATATGATCAAGCAGCCGCCAGCAGAGCACATCTCTAAATCAAATATCAATTTAAATTATGCCATTCCACGTACTGCAGTCAACCAAAAGTCAGGAATAGATTGAATGATGTCATTTCTTCTCTTATAGACAGGTTGGCGTATCTCATTAAACTTCTGCTCCACTTCCAAAACCTTATCACTTGCATCCTCGTTTATCTGCCGCATATATATCAAGGAAATAGGAAACTACAATCATAAGCGTGAAACAACTGGCAATCCTAAATTCAAACGTGAAGTAAATATCTAGGTTACAATCAAAACAACTAATTATGGCTACAAGAAATAACATGCACTATGCTTGTCTGTCAGCATTGGAAATTTGGAATGCATATCAATGTAATTACATTATTGGCCATCACCATGATCACACGGTTTTCTAGGCTTTAAACTCTAAAAGTATAGTGACAACATGGCTATTTGATACAAAGAGCATGTTAAGAAGTGAATCAAAGGTGATCAAAGTTGGGCATAACACAGCCAATAGTCCAACCTATTTAAAACGCAATTGCTTAAGTCCATGAGAGAGGGTCAAACACTTCGTATTTCTAAATCAACATTTTTAACTTGTTCGATGTGAGACTAACAAAACAGTCTCATCAATCTCCCTACTCAAGTGAGAGATCTCCGCATTGGTTATCATTCCTAAAACAAATTTTTTATTTTATTTTTTGGTATCATCAACTACATGGAGCATACATCAACTTCACCCACTCTTAAATCTATCTCAACAACAATAGAAGCATCCGGGACCCATGGAAGCCAAAAACCACATGAGCCACCTTATATGACATCTACACCAACAAAATTTTCACTTATTTGATGAGAGCTCTCCGTATTAACCATCATACCTAGTTATATAAATTTTTTTTCAGTACCATCAAGTATCAAGCATCAAGATCTCAATTAGTCACATAGAGTCTATGAAGGAGTCATCAGGTCTTAAAACTAGTTTGAAGAGGGTAGAAGTGATGGGAACTAGAAAGTTTAAAGCCCAATGGAGAACACAAAAGAAAGTAGAACACGACTCGATCCAAAACTTTAGTAAGCAAATCACCAAATAACATTAAACAAACTGAAATTGTTTTATAAGAAGAAAGAAAACCAAAAGAAAATACCCTCATAACAAGTAGCTTATGGCCACCTCACATGTAACGATAAAAAAGATAAATAGAATGCTCAAGGACATACAAACCAGTAGTCCACCACAACAACTTTGATCCAACGTCCGCCACAACTCCTCCAGCAAATACCAATAAAAACCAACCAACCAACACCACTCTCACTTTTAGAAGAAGGATATAATGGAGTGGAAACTTGTGGAGAGAATAAAGGGTTAGAAGACTTGGAAGAAGAAGCAAGTAGGGAAGAAGTAACTCTCAAGCTAGAGAAGAAACCCTCAGGTTTTAGGCTATTTTTCTTTTCCAAAAAACTGCACATAAAAGCCCAAAACTCCCCTATAAATAGGAAAGAAAAGGAGGCCAACAGCCACAACCGCCCCCTACTGCCAACCAAAAAGGGAGGAAAAAGGCAGGATTAAAGGCACAGAAGAACCCACCAGAAAAATCGAGAATGCCAAGGGACAGCAACAGGAACTGAACAACCAAGACCAGGGGAACCGGGAAAGCCAGGAAGCAGCAGCAAGAACCAAACATCCAAGGCCAGGGGAACATGGAAAGCCAGGGAGCAACAGCAGGAATCGAACAGCCAAGGCCAAGAAAACCGGGAAAGCCAGGGAACAGCAATAGAAACCGAACAGCCAAGCCAAGGGAGCAACATGAACCAAACAGCCAAGCCAAGCAGTTCAGCCGCCCCCGTCAAACCCAAGTCAGCCCAAACACAAAGCACCCAAAGAGGCTAGCACACCAAAGGAAAAACATGTTCAATGAGCACCTAAACCACACATGATCATCAGTTGTTTTCCATCATTGGGTAAACAAGAATAAAAACTCAAAAATTACAATAACATAAAATAAAAAATCATGATCATGAAGAATTGAATACATCAAGAAGCAACAAAGAGTCGTGGGAGGAATAAATTGCATGAATCACTCGATTCCAACCGAACCACCCAATGCTCAAACTCATTTGCCCCTGAAAATCCACGATCTCGGCAAGACTCACCCGATGATGGTCGTGTTGAATGTAAATCTCAAAAAGGGCATTTTATCCAGTATTAAAATTAACTTACTTTGCAACAGCCAATGCTAGTAAAAATATGGCTTTGAATGTTGCAGATGTGATTATAGCTGAAATCAATATAAGAAGGCCGAATAAATTCTTGAACGAGAAAATGTTCATTCGAGAGCATACACTTTATTAACTGGAATGCAGCACTTGCAACTCCATTTCCCTGAATGCATAGAGGGTTTGTATAAATTTATCTGCGTTTATTTATATTTTTTCCATCAAGCAACTCCTAACCTTTTATTATAATGTGGAACAAACTCACACACGGAAAAAAACCATCGAAACCCTAGGTCATTACAACATCTTAAAATAACATGATTGCACAATGAAATTCATAGTTAAGTCTCCACGCTACCATAAGAAAGAAAAAGCACCGAGCTTGCACATAAAACCACAACTCGTAAAGAGAATTCAGAAAGTTCTACTTACCTTTTCGAGCTCATCCTGCACCTCCTGCAATTTCTCTATAGAAAGCACCAGTTCCCCGTCGATATGATCTGCAGCGTCTTCAATCTCTTGCTCGGAGATTTTCGACCTCTTCCCCTTGTCAGCCGCCATACTCACCACTAAACCCTAACCCTGAACTTATACAAAATACCAACTATAGGCCAGTTTGCATAGGAGAAAACGATAAAGAGAGTTGAAGAGAGGAGAAGGGTTTTAGGTTTATATGCCGCGCCCGCCCCAAAAGGGGCTCTTTTCGGTATATATATGGGGTCTCGTCGAGTCGCGTCATTTCATGTAACCTTACCACCGCTCCTTCTTCCGAAAAAGAAGTGAGGGAGGAGCTCCATTGGTTGGAAGAGCGAATTCTCCAAAATTGGTGGGAGACGAGTGTTCCACACATAAATAATTAATTTAGATCAAATATTTTATAATTTTTTATTTGATGCTAAAATAAAAATTTGACATTAAATAAAAAAAGAAATTTTAATCGGCATCATAAGATGGGAAATATCTATATCAATTATTATATATTTTTTATTTTATAAAGGATAAATTAAAGAAATTAACTTATAATTATTTTAAAAGGACATAAATTTAATGAAATTTATATATCTAAATAATGTTGAATATCTTAAATTTAATATTTCATAAAAAACATATTGTTGATCTATAAATTCTTACTAATATTGGATATTATAAACGACTATCAAATAAGCACAAAATTTTTACGTAGGTCTAATTTATGATACGTTGAAATAATAAACCTAAATGAGATAACTATATTCCTTACATGCGGCACTTAACGTCTTTATCCAAGCACGTTAAATTAATCAAATGATTGCTTCATCATTGCATTCGCTATTAACAAGCATGAGGTCTCATGCTCTCTTCAACGATAACAACAAGTGCTTGAATGTGCTCACTATCATGTAAATTATATCAAAAGAATTGTGCTTCTTAACAATATGACATCATTCAAATTAAAATTGTGGACTTTTTCCAAATTATTCACATCAAATTAACAATCATGTAACATTTATTATGTATTTATGTACTTATGTAAATATACATTCAGACCCCAATATCTTCATGCACATAATACAATTTATTTATTCAATATTTTTTCTCCCATGCACTCGCTCACACATACATATATTTAATCAATATGCTTAGTAAAAAGAGTATTTTATATCATGTCACATCAATGCATAGAAGTTTGCATATATAACGAAAATACTCAAAATAGTATGGTTTGAAGGATCAATCAATGTACTTAGTTCAAAATACATTAAAAATCAAATAGGATTACATACACTGCTCATAAACATTAATACTTAGCTATAGTATAGCAATTTTTATCAACAATAATAAGCCTGATAAAAAAATTAGAATATCACACAATAAAAAAATAGATGTTGAAAACTCTTTTTGATAATACTATAGATGAAATTATTAAAATATTGATATATCTTATTTTTTTCATAAAATATATCCAAATCAAATATGAGAAGTCACACAAAAAGCAAATTATAAAAAATAGAAATGGGACAATCGACTATCTCATGTAGATTAATTTTTCTTGCCTCATAAAATCAACTCTAAAACCTTTAAAACTTGATCTGGCTTTCTCGTGTCTCTCTTTATATATCTCTCCCTCCCTCATATCCTCTCTTATATATCTCTCCCTCCCTCACATCACTCTCCCATAAGTAGATAAAATTGATGCATAAGGGAACTTCTTGAACGGTTTATAAGTATTTATATAATTAAATTTGAAAGTTATAACTAATGATAATCAATCAAATTAATTATTATTTTGATATAAAGGGAGATTGAACAATTGATAAGACAAACATCAAATGTTGATTACTGATAGAAATTAATTATTAGTAGAAATTAACAAACAATTGATAATAGATGTCAACACCCAAATAATAATAGATGATCGACCAAATCACTCCCTCAATTAAGAAGGAGACACGAAAGACAATCATTAATATTTGAAAATTGACAAATACTAGTGTTTCTAAATACACTGCACTAGTACTAAATGTTGAATTTTCATTGTATTTAATATTTACCCAATTAGATATTTAAAATTTTGAAATTGAAATATATACGGTTAAAATACATTATACTATAAATGTGCCCGAACAAGCTGCCCCTTTAGTACATTCGGCCTGGTCAATTTTTTTGGACGTTTAGGCCATTTAAGGCAAACTCATACACACAACGCATACACAAAGACTCGAATCCAAGACTTCTTAGTTGGAAGCATAAGCTCTCAACCAATATGCCAATGTGAGTTGTGTGCCTGATCGTTTTTAGATTTGGAGAAAAGTCAACCCATTAATTTAGTAATCTCAGTATTCTGTGATTCTAAGAAACTTTTAGCCGTTGGATCTAGACAGCTTCAACCGTCCGATTTAGGTCACCAAAGGAGCAAACTATGTATATATCAGAATGTTCAAATCTTAGCGCAGCCTTCTCTTCTGAACATTTTGAAAAGGCCGATAGCTCGTGGTCCATTTGGGGCGGTGTTTAGGGGTGAGATATACCAATTCTTGAAGAAGAAGAAGAAGAGAAGTAGAATTGAGGAAGATGGTGCAGCGGCTAACTTATCGAAAGAGGCACAGTTACGCCACCAAGTCCAACCAAACTAGGGTTGTTAAGACTCCATGTTAGGATCCATCACCTAACATGGCAGGCTTGTGTATCAGTATACGAAGAAGAGAGCAAGTGGCTCAAAATGTCCTATAACTGGAAAGAAAATTATTGGGGTACTTCGTTCTTTACTTCCGATTTGTTGTTTTTTTTTTATGTGTATTTGCATGGATCTAGTAGTAATTGTGAAAACTTAATTTATTTTCTGTTGATGTTAAGATCTGAATATGCCTGTTGTGTCATAATGAAGGATAATAATATCAAAGGTAGGTCATTTTGGATAGAAGGATAATAATATCATACGTGATATCAATTGTCTAGCTTGTGGCTTCTCATGCACTTTCAATAACCCGAACATTGAATGTGATAATGATATCCCTGCATTTATTATCATAAAACCTTTTTAATTATCATATTGTATCTTTCTTGGTGGTCGTTGGCAAATCTTAACTTCTGCTTGCTTGGGCTGAGTTGGGCAGTGAATTCGCTTGTTAGAAAGCAGCATAGAACGAGTTTTTGGAGGTATAAATGCCTTGGCGTAAATTGACCAAGTTGTGCCTTGCCTTGGTCTGCTTATGTTGACATATATGCTAATGTGGACATAGAAAAAATAGGAAGGGTCTCTAATTTTAGTTAATTTAATATTATTATAATAGGAGGTATTATTATCTATTTTGTATTTCCTTTCTATATATTTTTTGTAGTATATTTGTAGACATCATATATTTAGTAAAGTATCGGTGAAAATATTTTCCTCTCAACTCATAGTCCCGGCCCCTTACCACCCTTGCTCGATCGTACAAATCATTGTAACCCTTGTGTGTGCTGTTATGTTCTAGCTCACTCTCGACCCCCCTACAACACTTCCCAACACATACTATAGTAAATTCTTCCGCTTCCTATAAGCAACTAATCCCACAATAGCTCGATCATTTGCTTAGTGCATGCTGTGATGCTCACTTTTTGCAATTGCTTGCTCCTTGCATGGATCCAACACTCATATGCTTGTTTCTCCCGCAATCATCACGCATGTAGTCCACTCGTCCATTAACCACCACTCCCATTGCTCGCGTTATCTTCTTGTGACCTTTCAATTGTAAGTGAAATGAATGCATTCTAAGCAATAACATTTGAGAATCCTATTTATTTTCTTATTCTTTTTCGACTACCTCTTCTACTCTTCAGTGTTCCATAAATGATGACATTACATCCTCATTTCTACTTATTATCTATCTTAGGTAGCATCATAGCCTCTCCAACTCCTCTAAATGATGCAAAATCCTCCATCATGAGAACTTCCATATAATTCAACGGTATCAAATACCTCTTCCACGGTGCAATCTTGCTTGATGGTCAATTCACAATTTATAATCTTGCAATTGGTCTTTCACAAGTTCATTACTTCATTTCATCACCAAATTGTTGTCTTCTTCCCCACCATCTTTTAATCAAATTACCCTTGCTATCAAAAACCATATGGTCTAAAAATTGGTTGTGGAGGTCGTTAGAATACTGTATACGGTCATGGGGTGAAGTCTTTTCCTCCCTATTTTCATTGTGGTTACATCAATCATCCTTCAGAGTAATATCTGGTCAAATTTGGTTATCCTCCTATTGCCCGACTTGCCTTGTGAATTTAGTCTGGCTGATAATTATTCCATTACTACGACTCCTTTGGTCACAATCATACTTGCTCAATTAGAATATTATCACTTTATTTGAACTTCTTTGAGCTAGATGTCCCTTTCTCCATTATTTACCTGGGTAAGACTAATTTTTCCAACTTCCACCATACCATGAAATTTTGCATTTTTGTCTTTGCTTACTTTGTCCACGGAACTCCTACCTCATTCTATTTGGTGTATTTCTTTGGGTACTTTCATGCTTAAAAAGGTTATCATGTCATGATTCACTTACACTATGCCTACATACTTTGTTGATGTAACATTTCAAGGGTCTAGCCCCTTTTTTCTCCCTCTTTTACATTTGAGCCTGCTTCACTACTTGTTCCTTCTCCCCTTATATTCCTACTACAGCACCTTTAATGGCATACTTTTTTCATCCTAAACATCCTTATAGTCTAACATATCCTATCACATTGTTTAGATTTAATCTATGATGGACAGGCACTTCTCATTTAACTAGTTGTCATCGGAACACTCATTTCATTTATGTTGGAGCAGTGCGTAAGCACATGCAAAGTCCAAAAAAGAAGCATTGGCACTACTATGTAGCCTAAGATGTTATCTAAAAGCCGTCAGGAAAAATATTGTTATATGATGAATTTGAGAATTTAAATGTTCAAGTCTTTTTCGACGTTCATTATACTGGATTGATTGATGATAGAAAATCAGCCTCTAAGACTTTGAATCTTTATTGGAGGAAATCTTGTCACCTGTAAAAGCAAAAGAAAATTGTGTTTAGGTTTGGTTAATTGATTTAGTTGAGCATAGAGGTATAGCACATTTGACATGAAAAATAATACAGGTTAAAAATCATTTTAATTTTTAAGCGAGTTTGATTTGGCTATCACTCAGCCAATTACTTTATGCCATGGTATTCATGTCACCATCTATATTGTTAATCATCTTATTTTTCATTACTTTCATGACTTTATGCCATGATATTCATGTTTCCATAATTTGTTCTTTGGTTAAGTGATGAAGTTGAGCATATAGGTATAGTACATTTGACATGAAAAATAATACATGTTAAAAATCATTTGAATTATTTAAATGAGTTTGATTTTGCTATTACTCAGCCAATGATTTTATGCCATGATATTCATGTCACCATCTATATTGTTAATAATCCTATTTTTAATGAATAAAATAAACTAATTGAAGTAGACTGTCATTTTATGTGAAATGCTATTCTGCTCTAGAAAATTATTACTCATCATCTCTCTAGTTCAAACAAATGGTGGATATCTTTATTATATAACTAGAAGAATATATATATGCTTTGGTTTAAGGGGTGTTGATGTATTAAGCAATATAGAAGAAACATATAAGGTTCATAATTCTAGAAGGTAAATTTATTTAATTTAATTCTAACTCATGCTTGATTCACATTATACTTAAAATTTAATTGAAGCTTATTTGAATGTATTTGTTGATTGGACTAACTTAAGATGATCAGATTTTGCAATAACTTGGAATTGATTTTGAGCCAAGTTGAAATATATACATATATAGATATATGTTGTGTGTTATGCATAAATACACATTTTGAGTTGACTTAACTTTATTTGGTTGACTAAGGCAAATTCAAAATCTTGTTCAATTTAGGATTTTACTCGAAATGACTCAAACTAATTTCAATAGATCTCGGTGGAGACCTGCAGGACTGATTGTCTCCATTATAATCCGGAGATCATAAGTTCAATAATCTTTCCACAAATATATAGGTTATGTTGCACAGATTCCTCCCTAGAGCCTTTTTTTGGTAGGTATTTTTTTTTTTTTACTTTTAACAGCCTTAGAGAAGCACTCTCATTAAATTCAATAAACATGTAAGGTATCCTGCACTATACCACATTGATCAGGAGAATGCACCTTTGTGAAGTTTAGTGACTTAAAAATTGAATATACAGCTTGCTTTCATTGGATGCAAGTAACGAAAAAATATTTTTTATTGCATTATTTGCAAATTTTTATTAAATATAGAGCTCTTTTGAAAAATATGGAGCTCTTTTTTGAGAATGGGAAGCCAATTCTAAGGACTTGGATTTTGTTTATAAGAATATGGTGGTGAGATTTGCAATGCTTTTTGACATAGAATGTTGGCTATTAAAATTGAAGCATAAAATTAAGTTGCATAAAATAAAAGTTGAATGTTGGCGGATGATTTTACCCATAGAAACAAAATGCGAAACGAGTATATACGTGAAAGGTTGGAGTAGTTTTAGTGACAGATAATATTAGAGAGAGTTGCCTTAGATGATTTGTTCACATAAAACCTATGTCTTCTAATAACCCGTGGATATATTAGATTCGGCCTATGTTAAGAAAGGTAGATCTAAAAAGATTTTGTTAGAAAGTATTAAAAATGACCTTTTTATTAGATTTAAATAAGAATTTGACTCTTAATAGAACGCATTGAAGAAAAAAGATTTATTTAGTTGACCTCATGTAGTGAGATAAAAGTTGTTGTTAGTGTTGTTGCCAAGGTCTTTCAAAACATGCTTAACTCTTAATGAAAATTTATCAAACTTGATTACATATTCTGACGAAACACTCAAATAAATATCTTTTCACTTAAGAATTTCCGTCAATTTCTTTTTAATCAAATTATCAGATCATTACAATCATCTGTCTTAAGTTTCCCAGCCGTTGCATAGGGTTTCATGCTACTACAATGTAAGAATGATTGGTGTTTAATTAGTCTGAATTTTTTCTTTGGTTACTTTTTACAGGAGAGTTGTTTTACAAACACTTCTTTAATTCAATCTTCTGAACATGCTTTGTTCATTGTGTGACTATTTTATTGATTTCCGCATTGCTGCTGTGATCCTGGACCTATAAATTAGTTCACTTAAGTTATTATTTACATTATTATAGTGGTAATTGAAAATGGAATACTGATGGCAATGTCTATCCAATCTATACTGCTTTTTCTGCAGTCCTTGATAATTTTACGAAGTTCGATTTGGCTAAATTGCCTTGTAGGTGGATGGAATTTTTGTGTGAAAAGGGCTTGGGTTGTAGAACTTTGGTATCAGCATGTGTTATGTTGAGTTTCCTTTCTAAAACATCGGATCCGGTCTCTTCTTTTACGTGTCAAAATATGCAATGCCATGCCATAATCTTCTAGGAGATATTTTAGGAGATATTTGAAGTTTCCATGGGTTTTTACATATTTTGATGCATTCTATTCTAAATATATCCTCAGTTGTAGTTATTGGTGTACACTTCTAATAGAGTTGCTTCATGTTAATAGAGGCTTATTGCACTTTTTGGTATATTTAGATTTCTCGCTTGAGACCAGCTGAATACAAAAGAAGTAGATTAGCAAGGAATCGCAGGGCAATTCATCGTGCTTATGGCGGGGTTCTATCCGGTGGAGCCGTCCGAGAAAGGTTGGTTTTGTCATAACAATGTTCTCTTTTATCTCATTAGATTACCTGATATGCTAATACATGTTTGTTGATAGGATTATCCGAGCATTTTTGGTGATTATGAAGAAGGTTCTGAAAATCTAGAAAGCTAAAGAAAAACAGTCTGCGAAGAGTTAATCAACTAATATTACTTTATGAGCTAGGGCACCACCCTTTTATACGATGATGTTTTCACTTTTCATATCACGACCTTTTATTTCCATTCTAAGAATTTTTTTTTCCCACAACAGTTTAAGGAAGCTGTAGTTGCAGGATAATGTCCTGTGTCAAATGGCCTATCCCACAGATCTATTGAATACAATATATATGCACCACCCTCTAACCAGCAAAAATTGGAATGTATTGAGACGACCAGAAAATGCATTGGATCTTGCGTTCCATTTAATAAAATGGAATCTCAGGTTATTTTGCTTGAGATGTGTATTCAAAATGTACCCTAAATAGTGAATGATGCTTTCATTAAATGTAATCTCAACATCTTGAATATGGATCGTTAAAATATATTTTCGGTATAAACTTAAGTATACTCAGCAATCCTGATCACAACATTAGATTGCTCTGAGGGAAAAAAAAACACACAGAACTACCCTAAATCTTAAAATCGCATACATCAAAATATATTACAAACCAACGCATGAATAGGAATTCTTCAAGCGAAGTGGGCATGGACATGAAGTCATGAACACATTCTATAATATAAATGGGGACTCACAGCCCCCCTCTATTCAGTTCTTAGCTCTATGGAACCAAGTTAAAAATAAACAAAAGAATCAAATGAAATTTAAGGATAATGTCATGATTACAGGCAGGCCCTGACACCACTAACCTTGTGAAGCAATTACACAAAAAATCATCTACTGACTTTAGTTACAATATAACGCCCTTTTTCCAAGTCGTATACAGTTTTCAGTTGTGGTTTTCGCAATCTTAGTATCAACCAGATAGCAAAGCTCAGGAGTGAAGATAATACGATGATGCCAAAAAGTGTGAAAAACCTGTCATGCGATATAAACGCAATCCAACCCATCTGCTCCATAGTTTTCATAATGAATGCACCAAGAGCCCAGTCAACTTGGATATTTTGCACATTATCTGAAAACCACAGCCTGTTCACAGTATATACATTAAAAACTTGTGCATCACCAAGAAATAAAAAATTATGGCATATTAAAACAAAGTTAGGGTGAGAAGCAATACGTGTGGAAAAATTACCTTTTATCAGTCATTGCTATCCCAAGACTGTCATGCAATAGGGCCACAATATATGCTGCAGAGAAGCAATACTTGGTGAAATCTTCCTCCGCTAGCGTTTGATATTTGCTTTTGAGTTTCATCCAATCTTCTTCACAAAACTGTTGACCGGCTGACTCCAAATCAGATAGAATTGGCATAGGCCCAAGCCCAAAGAACTATCAGTAGGAGTAGAGGAACAATAAGTGCATGTGCAGAAAAGAAATATTTGAAAATGCAAAACTTATGGAGTTTAGCCAAAATATTAAAAAAATGGGACAAGCACAAAAAGTTGAGCTGGAAGGATAGTTAACCTTTGAAGTGAAAAAGAAATTCTCAGTTGCTAGGAATTTCCCTTGTAGGTTAGGTACGTAGCTTGAACCCAAGTGACACTGCTGATGCAGGCATCTATCTGGAAAGTGAAATCAAGAAAATGTAAGCATTCCTGATTGTGAACAAAAGTTAGCAGGACTTAGTTACCATACAGATGATGTCCTAAGAATTAGCATGGTAAGGTTTATAAAAAAATCTAGCAGATGTCAGCTATCCTCAATAAAAGATAGAAGTTCCAAAAACTTTTGATGGTAAAGGACAAACAAAGAAGTTATACCTTTTTCCTTTTGTAACAGCAACAGTGCGGCAGATTTGCATTCTGAAAAGTTGCCATTGGCATGAGCAATGGACTGACGTTCCAAGCTGGAATTAGGGATCACAACAGAGACTGCAGGTGACATCCCGTTATGTGAATATCCGCTAGGAGAGCATGGATCAGTATAAACTCTACTGGCGGGAGATTCTTCTGCTACGGCATTAGAAGAGAACGAATCCATTTTATATTTGCTTCATAGTAAACTGATTTCAAGTATTATTGTACTTCAAAAAATTAAAGCACTAACCATGACATTTTCCCTAAAAATACTATCAGATAAGTCTGCACTTTATAAGGTGAAGGCTGATGAATGCCTTACGGGTTTGATGCAGGGACATTTTATGTTTCATAGAGCCAGGCTAGTTTTGGCCAAAGAAATCATGGGGAAACTTCTGGCAAGTCAAGGCCGTTATGACAGGATGACAAATTGTTGTCAAACAAATAAGAACCAACAACCAAACAAAATAATACATTCCTGAAAGCCAATAACAAAACTACACTGCAACCTCATGAGGACGAGATGATCAAGGAATAAATAAAACAAATAAAAGTGTAACCATAAATCCAAAGTTGCTAAACATGTATAAAAGCATGCAGATCAAGGCATAGAGCCAAGCAAGTTTTTGTGAAAGAAATCATGGGGAAACTTCTGGCAAATCAAGGGTATGACAGGATGACAAATTGTGTCAAATAAAAAGAACCAACAACCAAACACAATAATACATTCCTGAAAGCCAATAACAAAACTGCATTGCAACCTCATGAGGCCGAGCATATTAAGTATAAATAAAACAAATGAGAAAATGACCAAAATGAACCCCAACTTTTTCGAGGAACCAATTTGATCCCTCAACTCTTTATTATGAGACATTTTTTGCCCTAACATCCAATATTGAAATTAATGATGTTAAACATAAGGGTGCTTTTGCCCTAACTCTTAATTAAACATTTCTTAAATTTAATTTTCAATTAATTATAATTTTTTATAAAAAAATTTATTAAACAATTTTTTTGATAAAAAATTAATAATAAATTTAGTTTTAATTTAAATTTTTTTTTGTCATATTTTATAAAATATGATTGGTAAAAATGTGTGACTAAGTTGAAAATAACATCTATTTGCATTTGATAACTATTAAAATTAAATAGATGTTATTTTCAACTTAGTCATATATATTTTTATCAATCATATCTATACTACTATTATAAGTATCATTTATAAGTCTCTCGATAGATCATCCTGGTCCTGCATTTGAAAACGCTAAATGAATCTCCATCGTTAATTTTTTTGACTTTTAATGAATGGTTGTAGTTGTTTATGCTCTATATGGGTATGTACCCATTTGTGTTTTTATTATTAAGAATAACAAAGCATTCTAATATTACAAAAATTAAGATTTCTTCATTGATATAGGTACATCAAATCAAGCCTACCTTAATTTTGGTTTTAAGTATTTTGCAATGGTTTGATCATATTGATTTCTTAAATCACCTCATTCAAATTGAGGTGATTGTGCCCAAAATTATTGTGAATTATGCGGGTCAAATAAACATCTTAACATATTTTAAAAAATTTGTAATGAAAATGAAAAGTTTTACAAGGAAGTTAAGGTAACTTTGGATTTTGTCTCTACAAATAACTATTATTATTATCATAATTTGATTTGTCTCTATAAATAAGAATTATTACTTATTAGACTTGCTCATAAATTATTCTGAATCAATTTTAACCCAAATTATTATCTATAAATAGTTGTTTATCTACCTTTATTGCTTTCCTATGTTTAATTATGAAATTTAATAATTTTCTCAAGATTCTAATGTTATTTTATACTTAGTTAAAAAATGTTTATCAACATTTTAAAGAGTTAGTAGCTTTTTTTAGTTAATTATATCAATTTTTTACTAATTATACATTTTTTTAAGAATAGAAAGTTTGGTTATTGTTAACAATGTTTAGGACTTTACTAGAGGCTCGTCTGAAAGATGCAATCATATTTCTTCGTTTGATATGACTAAAAAACAAGAGCTGGGAAAGAAAAGAAAGAAGAATACAAATGACTTTGTCGTGGAAGAGAAGGTGGAGGCGAATCTGAAGAAGAACAAACTCTACAAAGAGGAGAAAGAGCAATGATTCTTTACAAGTATGGGCATGAATAAAGATTATGTTTGCCTTGAGAGAATAAATAGAAGGTTTGTGAATATTTTGGAGGGGCCTCAAATTGTACACAGAGGTTATATTATATTGAATAACTTTGGATTTTGTACAAAGGACATGGATCTTTGTTATAACTATGCGGTTATAATTTGAACTTATTAAACTATCAATTATGCTGTCAATTAATAAATTTTAAAAATCTAAAAAAAATCTTCTAAATTAAGTAGCATTGCATATATTAAATCTTTTAATTATTCTGCATTATTTATTTTCTGCTTCTAGGTTCTATTTGTATTGCTTCGTTGGCTATGATGTTCAACAAATCTTCATATGATTGAAATAATAATTTGAGGTAATAACATAATCATTTCATATTTCAATAGAATCAATGAAAACAAGTTACTTGCCTTCATGAATCTAAACAATATAATATAAAAAATAACAAGAATTACACATAATCATATATAAAATAAAGATATAATCAATTTTTTAATGATTGTGTCATTAAGCCTGAATTGAGCTTTTTATCCAGCTTGTTGACGATCTTTTAATGATATTATATATGATTTTAAATTAACTAAATACCAAATTTTAAGCATGCTCATTTATCATGATATTGTTAAACATTATTCAATTAGATAAAACATTATATTTCTATAATTTTAGTTAATTAGTTATACTTAAATATCAATTTTCTCTATATTAGATTATATATAATATGTTTTATTTTTATATTCTTGATCATTTCTTTAGAAATTTATCTTATCTTATCATTTATAGCCCTTGAGAAAATTCAACATGTTCTTTTTTTAGAGCATATGTATTTGGAACAAAAAAGTGGATGCATGGCGAAAGACGGGTGACAATACAATTCGGATGTTGTTATAACTATGCGGTTATAATTTGAACTTATTGATTTTTTTCTTTATTTATTTTAAAAAAAATATAATACTAACAATAAAGTTAATTACAGGAAAAGAACGGGATCCCTCCCAGGATTCCTACCAGTATCCTTCGTAATGTGATTACTAATCCTATTCCAAATTCCTTCAAAATTAGGATAAAATAATTGATTACTTCGCATGTGCTACCTATTAATTTTGTACATAATAGCTGCATTATTAATATCTATGAACCTCGTGACTGCATACCATCTCATATTGACAACCATGATTTTGTGAGATCATTTTTCTATCATGTCACTTTTAAGCGAGTGTAATAAGCTGAAAATTGTTGGGCCGGGTGAACTCATTGGATCAACTTCAATTCCTCTTCCCATCTTACTTAACCTATTCTACATATTTCATCAATAACTACTAACATTATTTTTAATTTCTTAATTCCATTGAAAATAATTGCAATTATTATTATTATATTTTTTCTCTATTTGTGACATTGTAAATTCTTTTAAAACATGACTTTTTATCTTTAAGAGGATATTTCGTAGCATTTTTAGTAAAGATAAATAAAATAAACCTAAATTGAATTTATATATATATATATATATATATATATATATATATATATATATATATATAATTTTATTCACGTGCACGTGCATTTACACTAGTTCTATAAAATATAACTAAAATTTTTTAATTTAAAACTAAAATTCTTATTATTTTTTTATTAAAAATAATGTTTAATAAATTTTTTTAGAAAAATTATAATATTTTGAAATTTTTATTTAATAAATATTTAATTTAAAAATTACCAAAATGCCCTTACATTTAAACCCATTAACTACAATATTAGATGTTAGGATAAAAAATGTCTCATTTTACAAAGTTGAAGAATCAAATTGGTCCCTTAAAAGAGTTGGAGAACATTTTGGTCCTTCAGTTGACGGACCATTTTGGCATTTCTCTAAAACAAATAAAAGTATAACCATAAATCCAAAGTTGCTAAACATGTATAAAATCATGCTTTCCACGGTGGAGCGACGTAGTGCATTAACCTTTGGCTCTGTAGGCTACTAAGCAACAGGAATTCTAGACGAGATGGTGGAGCAGGGAAAACATGACTGGGGTGCTTCAGTTTTCTCTTCCAAAGGGACCTCTCAGTAAAAGGTTAAAAGTCAGTTTGGCGACTATTAAAAGTCCTGCTCAACTGCTCTCCTGCCATTGGATGCTTAAAGGTCCCTAAATAATTGCTTTCTCATATACCCTTGTAAAGTCTTCGCACTCCTACCGGCAAATAAAGTAACTAATAATTCAGATCAACAGTTTAAGAGTGTTCTAAAAATGTTTCCCTCAACCTAATTCTTCTATTGTGGCATTTTATCATAATTTCTACTACTCTAATTTCTGATCGCTCAGGGAAAAAGCATTTGTTGATGTGCGTTCTAAAACCCTTTGCTCTATTGGGATTTATTACCACTTTGTAGTTCGTTTGCATTTTCTATGCAAGTATATATTAAGGAATCAATATAAAATTGGTTTCTGTAAGGTGCAGGTTATCAAATCAATCAATCTCAGACTTTTTTATTTCACCACATAGCTGCACATTTTTTTCAATTAACACATCATCAATGGTATTAAAAAATTCTTCTCAGATTGTTTTTGATTATAGTCCGGTACCGGCTCAGGTTTTATACCTACAGAAGATATATAGGAATAAAGGATATGTGTTTTCATATTTCTGCTTATCTAGAGAAGATCGTTTTATTAGTAGCAATAATAAAAGAAATTTTTAGTGTGCATGTCCCCAATTGTGAAGGGATTCCACAATGTACATTTGTTTCAACCATTAGAATTGATAATTTTTTTATATTTAATTAATTTAACATGTCAGAATCTTTTGATTGTTTAGTTTTAATATGGATACTGTTTAATATTTTAAGCAGTCATGATTTCTATGTTATATGGTCTAGAGAAATAACAGTAAGTGCCAAATATCATTTTTATGGTAAAGAGCATCTATTTAGATGTGCGTGTCAAGGAATTGAAGCGCTAGTGTTGTTTGTTCTTCATGCTACAAAACAGACAAAGCCTGTTGTGCTCTCATTAACGTTGCACATCGATACACTCCATGGCTTGCTACATGTATTGATAAAAAGTAGAACAAAGCAGGCTGACTTCTGATTACATCCTGATTCCTAACTATGGAAGAACTTCTGCAATATGCTTACTAATGATCTAAATGACAACTAGCAACTAAACCTTACCTTTGTTTAAGCCAGAAACATGACATACAATAGTTTTTCAAACAATAACTAAAGGCATTTAAAGTGAATGAAAATAGTCACCACACAACTTTGACGACAGCAGAGGTGCTATAAACAAAAGAGAAATGCTAGGAATGAAAGATTCAGGCAGAGCTGCTGTGCAGACTAACATTAGGATGATTAATGGGAGGATTTTAAAGTCATTTTATGCCCACCACATCTGTCGATAGCTACGTTTAGGCATTACTAGTATTTCTATATAAAAATCACCCAAAAAGGAACAGCTCACCTGATGTCAGACCTTTGGAGCTGAGCAATTTCTTAACCGACTCATGTGCCACATTCTGCAAGAAAAGAAATTGAATGAAAAATGCATGTACCTATTACTTTGATGGGCATGGAAAATGAGATGGCATATTCTAAGCAATACAAAACAATAATGTAACGTTTCATGATGCAAATATGAAAGCCTATGCTTATGGAAATACACAAATATCGTGAGAGCAGATTTTTATTTTGAGTTTTGAGTTGCATTAGAATGTTTTCATAGCTTTTCCTTCAATTTTGTCGTAAATATGATTATAGTATTAATCCCTATTGAGAACAACTTGCGCTTTCAAAAATTAGTGCAAGTCAATTTGATTCTGATCACTATTGAGAACAACTTGTGCTTCAAAAAATAAGTGTACAATTTGATTCCTTGTGTCAGTTTTTATTCACTATTAGGTCCTCTAGCTTCCTCTGTTAATGATCCTGCCGCCGGAATTCTTGTATTGATAGCTGTTGGACGCTGCTACCAGCATCAAGTGCTCACTCTGGAAGGATTTGTTAATCTCCAATTGTTGATCTCATGTCGCTAGAATTGGTTGTTTCCTATCTATCTCAAAACTTCCCTCGTGATTCAAGTTCTCCCTACCTTTCCGTGCCATGCTATGTTTCTTGAGACCAGTGTGACCTAATTTACCTTATATACGTCAATTTACACTATAGAAGCATCTGAATTTTCTTTATTTATTTTTGTTAGATCCTGAGTTTGTTATTATGATGGCGCTTAGTAAGTCCAAAAATTATTGTTTTTGTGCTTTTTGGAACTGCAAATTATTGTTTTAGATCAAAATCTAAAATTTTTGGAAACTACCAATCATTGGTCTAGTATTAGTTATAAATAGTAGATATCTAGACATGCATGTAAAATTCCATCTTTTCTTGTAGAAATATTATCCCTCGAAACCAAAATTTTTCAAGCTAGGTGAAATAATACAAATCTAAATGTCTATGCTCATCGTAAATGAAAATTGTGTGTGAGAATATTATTATCGAGTTATTAATTGCTTAAGTTGTCTTCATAGCTTTGATTTTAATTTTATTGTAAAATCAAGTACAAATATTATTTATTCTTCTTAAGAAAATTAAAGTGTTCTCTAAATCAGTATTGGGTTGGTTCTTCTCCCCGTTTTAGGTTTTATTGGCTGATTCTATTGGTTCCTCTTTCTTTGTTAATGACCGTAAACAAAGAATCCTTTAAGCATTAGCTAGTGTAACGTTTTCACATCAGCGGGTGCAATGTAGAAGGATTTGCTAATCTCCAGTTGTTGAAGTCGTTGATCAATTGTAACCTAAATTGAAGTTTCACATTTTGCATTGTATTTCACGTGCTTGCTACCCTCCTTGCTTTGCTCCGTTCCTTGTTATTCATATTTCTTCTTTTATGTTGCCATATATGTGTGAATTGCACTACAACAGAATCCGTACTTCTCTTTTTCTTTTGGATCCCTATTTGGTTTTTGTACAGATACTGTAGCAATATAAAAATTTCTATTTATATACTTTGTTAGAATTAGGATGTGTTGTTGTGGGCCAGATTTTGAAATTTTTGTAAACCAACCAAGGGTCTAGTTTTAATAATAAAGGAGACATCTCTATGCAAGTAAAATTCAATATTTGCTTATATGGATTCTCTCAAAAATTTCATGAGATATTAGATGTGAATTCTTCGAATGCGATGCAAGTCCCACACTTGCCTACAACTTTCTGCTGGTACCAGCACGAGGACTAGATCTTTTATTTGGTGTTTTCTATCTTTATTCATTGTCATCTGCAAATTTTGTGATTAATTTTTGCATGCATTTTTAGGATTTATTCAAATTTGATATAATCTAATTTTCTTCCAACTGGTACAAATCCTATTAAAGAAAATGCTTAGAAGATAAAATATTTTTTTTGGCTTACTTAATTTTTTGATATTATTTTAAAAACTAAAAATATATCAGATGAATGGAAAAGAAGTGTGTTGGTTCATAGTTTTTAAGATAAAAGTAATGCACAAGATTGTGCAAACTACAGAGGAATAATATCAAAAAATGGATGTTCTTTAGTCATGGATGTTCTTACTAGAAATTTGCAAGAGGATGTACCCTGATGTTTGTTTTTTACTGATGATTTTTTTTTTTTTTATAAGACTAGAGAGTTAAAAAAAATTTGAATTATAGAAGTCAACCTTAGAGTTCTACGTTTTCATTTGAGTAGATTTAAAACCGAGTACATGGAGTGTATTTTTATTGGTAATAGATCTAGTGGCGGGATTGTGACTTGGGTGATAAAGTCATTAAAAAGAGTACATATTTTAAATATTCATCTATTGTTCAAACTTCAAAGTGATGGTGATATACATGAGGATATTATTAGTAGAATTCAAGTTGTATGGTTGAAATAGAGGAATGCATCTGGATTGTTGTGTAATAGCCAATATTTTGACTTACAACAATCAAATAATATTTCAGAAGTCATTAAAAGTCCAATTTGCAAACCATTTTTGCCATAGCATGGATATAATTGTGCTTATAATTTTTCTTCCTAATTTTATTGGCAATGTAGATATCAAAACAAAGAATTCCCTATTTATTTATAATTACTCAAGAAATTAGTACATGTTGATATAAGTAAGTTCTTTGAGACTGTTAGTTGTCTGTTTTATAAATCAATTTCACCATAGCCTTCTAGACATGCTGGGCTAATTTATGACTATTTTTTTATAATTTTTTAATCTCAAGATTTGAAGATATAAAAGAATGTATAAGAATTTTATGTTAAAAACTAAACAATTAACATAATTATATTTATACTCTTAATATATTTTATCATTAAAAATTATTTTCACTAAACAGAACTATACAAATGGCCATTTTCATCCCTATATCATTTTAAATAAGTAAGGAGAAAAGGAAAATAAAGGGAGAAAAAAAAAAGGAGAGGAGAAAGAAGTTAGAGTTTGGAGGTTTTAGAGTCATTTTTGTCAGTCAGTCCAGTTGAAAAAAATTGCTCATCTCAAGACTATTGTTATCCTATCTCTGATTTTCGTGATTTTACTTATTTTGCGTTTTCTTAATTTTAATTGGTTATGACTTACAAAAGTTATGATATCTCAATTTTTAATAAACATCCACCATACAACTTTTAGTATGTTATAGTTTTAATCATTATGCACATATTGACATGAATATATTAAATTTCACCTAGTAAACTAATAGCTAACATTTTCTGAAATTGATGAATACTATATTGATTTTTCTGTATTTCATAGATTATTGCATTCATATATGATATAAACTTGCTTTGAAAAAATGATATAATAAATATATGATAAATGTGACATTTACATGCAAGGAAGACTAACTATGAACATTATAATTAATACGGTTTGATTATTAAAAATATAATACCCTATATAAGAGGGTGGTGGGCCAACGGACTTTTCTTAAAATAAAGATTTGCGATGTAATCTTAAATATTAGCCTATAACCAATTGATTGATTATGGCGACGGGTAGAGAGTGACAACTCTTTATTGATTCATTGAAAGTCTCCTATTAAAGAAAATGATTAATAAAAATAATTGAAAGATGTGATTGACAGAATGAAGGATTGATATAACAGATGGAACGTTAAAAACATCACTTTAAAGTTGGATGTCTTGTATTGCTATTCATAATTATATCAATGTTTGCATTTATATGATAACATAAATAGATTTGATATAAACATTGAGACTGATATATCATGACATAGCATTTTATAGGTATCTTGTTAGATATTAATAATTGTGCAAATATAATGCATTAATAAATATATTGATATAACATGCTGGGATATAATTAGAAATGACATAATGATTGATAGAAAAATATAATAGAATCATTAGCATGAATATAGCTGATGGATAATTGATGTTTATTTCACTGCAACACTTATTATAAATTTATATATTTTTTTATGAATTTTCTTATAGATTAATATACGCCTTTTGCTTACTGAGATACTATTATTTTACTGATCATATTGATTTTTACTATGATTGATATTAATTGCATAGCTTATTGATTGATTGATATTGATTGGAACTGGAGCATACATATTGATTCTTTTGTCTTGCATTGAATATAGTGATAAAATTTTGATAATGTGTTGGGATTTATAAACTCATTATGTGATTTTTATTTATTTTAAGTATGGAGCGAGGATGATCAATATTTTCTTTTTTTTTATTTATATATTTTATTCTATTTTTTTGTAGTTATGAGCTTTAAAAAGAATAGATTGATATTGTTAAAATCACCTGGCTATTATAAATTGCATTTTGAAGGAATGAATATACAAATATTTTGTTGCATATGATTATAATTATTTTTGCTTGATTTATTTAAAATGATAGATATTTAGTGACTTTGATAAATTAATTAAGAAATGAAAGCAGATGATTCTTCCAAAATTAGATTTGGGGCGTTATAATTGCTTTAGGTAGTAGGATTGATTATGAGTAGCATAGAAGTTGGATAGTATAGATTTTCTTATTTGCATATTTGATTGATTTATATGCATTTATACGTATATTGAGTTTTTAAGATTGATTAATTAGGAAAGAGTATAATGAGCTGTCTAAAAGATCCAATGATAGAATTTTCTGTCCAAAGTATTTAGTTTTAATTTATCTTCAGGGCATAGTTGATTGATACAATTACAAATTATATTGAATGATATGTGATTGAATGGCATACAATTACAAATTATATTGAATGATATGTGATTGAATGGCATGCATAGATGTGTGAATGAGTTAACATTATTAAATTTATGATTTACAAAATGATATGATTGATGAATCTATGATCAGTGTTTTATTTAATTTGCTAATAATTATATCGATTTGATTTTATCGTTGATTCAATTTTAACGAAATATTTTTTATTGTTGTCTCGTTTTTGTAGCGATAGTGAAAATGTCGGGGACGACATTATTTCAAAAGTGAGGAGATTGAAATAGCCCATATTTTGACCTACAACAGTAAAAAAATATTTCAATGCTCATTATAAGTCTAATTTCCAAACCATCTTTATCATATTGTTGTGCTCTAATTATACAAATTTTTACCTAATTTTATGGACAATGTAAACATGAAAACAAAGAGTTCTTTATTTATTTGCAATTATTCAAAAGTTGACACATGTCGGTATAAATAGATTTTTCTGGGACCGTTAAATGTTTGTTTTACAAACTGATTTTACCATAATCTTCTAGATATGCTGGGCTAATTTATGGATATTTTTTCAACATTATTGGATCCTCGAACTTGAATATATAAAATAATTTATAAGAATTTTATGTTAAAAATTAAACATTTAACATAATTCCATTTATACCCTTAATATATTTTATTATAAAAATCTATTTCAACTTAATTGAACTTTAGAAATGACTATTTTCATCCCCATTTCATTTTAACATAGAAGGAGAAAAAAGAAATTAAGGGAGAAAAGAGAGAGAAGCTAAGTTTTGAAGGTCTTAGAGCATTTTTTGTCAGTCAGTCAAGTTGAAAAAAAATTGCTCGTCTCAAGATATACTAACTACCATTATGCTACCTTTGATTTTAGTGATTTTTTTATTTTTATTTTCTTAATTTTAGTTTGATCTGAACTTATAAAAGTTGTGATATCTCAATTTTTAATAAACTTCAAATGTGTAATTTTTATTATGCTATAGTTTTAATCATTTTCCACATAATGATATTAATATATTGAATTTTATCGAAAAAATTAATAATTATGATTTTTTGAAGTTAATGAATAGTGTATAAATTTTCCTATACTATTACATTTCATGCATGATATAAACTTGCCTGGAGAGAATAATATAATAAATGTGGTATTGGCATGTAAGCAAGGAAGACTGACAATGAACAGTATAATTAATACATATTGACTATTAAAACAATAATACCATATATAGGAGGGTGGACCGATGATTTTTCCTTTAATTAAAGATTTGTGGTTTAATCATGTATGTTAGCTTGTAACCGATTAACTGATTACGTCGATGGGTAGAGAGTAATAACCCTTTATTGATTCATTAAACGCCACCTATTAAAGAAAATAATTAATAAAAATAATTGTAATTGACAGATAAAGATAAATTAACGTTGTCGTTGTCAGGTCCCAAGTCCTGGATGAGAAAAGTTAAGAGTTACATTAGGTAGTCGACAACCAACGTAAAACTTGTCGAATAATAATGAAATGAATCCTTTAAGAAATTATGTTAATACTAGGGCGTCCACTGGAAGCGACCCGCTGTATGTCTGTATGGCCTGAATACATTGACAAATATGCAAGGGTCACTGCACCGGCGCCTGTGTGCAATGTTAAATAGGTAAGGGTTCCCACATCAAGGATGGATGTGGGCAAAGAAGCTAGTCCATGAAACTAAAAAATATGAAACTAAAATTAGGATAAGAACTTTGAATATAGGTTTCCTTACAGGAAAATTAATGGAATTAATAGATAATATGATTCATATGAAGTTAAATATTTTGTGCATTCAGGAAACTAAATGGGTTGGACATCTACACCATTTCTTATATGACTCCTATCCGAATATCAAAGTTTAAATCCTGAACGATCAATTTCCTTAGCCTTGTTATTATAAATAAGAGTTTGAAGGATAATGTTATAAAAATTAATAAGATTGAAGATAGAATAATAGCAATTGTTGTTAATGCTAAGATTGTTAATATTATAAGTGCTTGTGCTCTTTATGTAGGTTTGAATATGAGTTCTAAATTAAATTTTTAGAATGAATTAGAAGAATTAATACAAAAGATACCTCTTAAAAAAAGAATTTTTATTGGAGGAGATTTAAATGAACATGTTAGTAGAGAGATAGATGATTTTAAAAGCATTCATGGTGGCTATGAGTTTGGAACGATAAATGAAGGTGGCAAAACCATATTAGATTTTTATTTAGTTTATGATTTTTTAATTGCTAATATCTTATTTAAAAAAAGGAAAGAGCATCTTATCACTTATAAAAATGGATATGTACAACTCAGATTGAATATTTTTTAATAAAAAAATTAGATTGTTTAGATTGCAAAGATTCTAAAGTTATTCCGAATGAAAATTTATAAACCCAACATCGATTATTAGTTTTAGACTTTAAGATAAAGAGATAAAAAATAAAAAATAAGGTAAAACGATATTCTAGGATTAGATGAAAACATTTAAAGAATATTAACAAAAATATTTTTGAGAGTAAGATTTAGATCTTAAAATTTTGTCTGTGTATGAAGATGCTAATGTTATGTGAAAAAAAGTGGATAGTGATATTAAGAATATTGCAAAAGATGTGCTTAGAGTATCAAAGAGAAAAACTCCTAATAGTAAAAATAGTTGATGGTTGAATCCAAATATTCAAGAAAATATTAAAAATAAGAAAATTTGGTATAAAAATTGATTTAATTTTAAAAATTATGATAATTGAGAAAGATATAAAGAGACTCATATGAAATCTAAAAAAATAATATGTGATACAAAGACCTTAGTTTTTAGTTAATTATAATTTTATATAATAGATTATATACTAATGAGGGAAAAAGATATATGTATAATTTAGCCAAACAAAGAGATAGGAGTAGTAAGGATTTAGTTCAAGTAAAGTGTATTAAGGAAGAAGATCAAAAAATATTTTTTTTAGAAAATGATATTCAACAAAAGTGGATGAGATATTTTGCTAAACTTTTTAATGAAGATTGTGAAAATAAGAATGACGGTAGTGACCTTAGCACCCTAAATGAAAATAAAGAATTATGTTTTTATTGACGTATTAATAAAACTGAAGTTAGAGAGGCTTTAAAGAAAATGAAGGGTGGAAAAGCTGTTGTACTTAATGATATTCCAATAGAGGTGTGGAAATGCTTAGGAGATGAAGGAATGTATTGGCTTACTAAACTTTTTAATATTATTTGAAGACTAAAAAGATGTCAGATGAGCGGAGAATAAGTGTGTTAATTCCTATTTTTAAAAATAAAGGTGATGCACAAGATTGTGTGAATTATAGAGGAATTAAGTTAATGTGTCGTACTTTAAAACTGAGAGCGAGTTATGAAACATAGGTTGCGGCTTGATACTAATGTTTCTCAAAATCAATTTGGATTCATTTCGGGTAGGTCGACTATGAAAGTCATATATTTATTAAGAGGTTTGATGGAAAAATATAGAGAAAATTAGGAGGATCTACATATGATATTTATTGATTTAGAAAAAGCATATTATAAAGTTCCAAGAGAAGTGCTATGGAGGAGAGTTCTTGAAAAGAAAGGAGTTAATAACGCTTATATTTAAATCATTAAAGATATGTATGCAGGAGCTATTACTTGTGTTCAACACAAGGTGGTTTGACCAAGTATTTTCCTATTTCGGTTGGGTTACATCAAGGATCAGCCTTAAGCCCATATCTTTTTGCTTTAGTTATAGATGTTATCACTAGACATTTGCAAGAGGATGTACCTTGATGTATGCTTTTTGCTGATGATATTCATCTTGTTGATAAGACTAGAGAGGGAGTTGAAGGTAAACTTGAATTAAGGAGGTCAACCTTAAATTCTAAAGGTTTTCGCTTGAGTAGATCTAAAACGAAATATATAGAGTATAATTTTAGTAGTAATAGACCTAGTGAGGGGGATTGTGACTTTGGGCGATCAAGTCATTAATAAGAGTACACGTTTTAGATATTTTGGATATATTGTTCAGAGTGATGGTGAAATAGATGGGGATATTATCAGCAGAATTTAAGTTGGATGGTTGAAATGGAGGAATGCATCAGGCTTGTTGTGTGATAGAAAAGTACCCCTCAAGCTCAAGGGAAAATTCTATAAGATGATGGTGAGGCCTACAATGCTTTATGGTGTCGAATGTTGGCTATTAAAAGAGAAGCATAATATTAAGTAAGTGTGACAGAGATGACGATGCTCAGGTGGATGAGTGGTTTTACCCTTAGAGATAGGATACAAAATGAGCATATACGTGAAAATTTTGGAGTAGCTCCAGGTGAAGATAAGATTAGAGAGAGTCGCCTTAGATGATTTGGTCACATAAAGGCCTTTCGATGACCCGGTTAGGAGGGTAGAGGTATTAGATTTGACTTATGTTAAGAAAGGTAGATGCAGACCTAAAAAGACTTGATTAGAAAATATTAGGAATGACCTTTCTTTATTAAATGTAAACGAGAATCTGACTTTTAATAGAACACAATGAAGAAAATGGATTCATGTAGCCGACCCCACGTAGTGGAATAAAGGCTTGATGTTGTTGTTGACAAATAATGATAAATTGATATGACATATAAATGACTGATAAAATGATAAAAATCACTTTAAAGCTGGATTTCTTGCCTTGCAATTCATAATTATATCCACGTTTGCATTTATATGATAATATATATAGAACTGATAAAAATATTGAGACTAGTATAACATATCATAAAATATGATAGGTATATTGTTATATATTGATAGTTGTACAAGCATAATACATAGATAAATATATTGATATAAAATATTGACAGATTGCTATAGAACCATCAACATGAATATAATTGATAGAAAATTGATGTTTGCTTCACAGCAGCACCTGTTATACTTTTATATAAATTTTTTATCAATTTTTTTATAAATGGATATACATCTTTTGCTAAGTGAGATACTTTTGTTTTATTGATCATATTTATTTTTATTATTGAATGATATTGATTAGATGGATTATTTAACATTCATATTGATAACTTATTGATTGATATTGACTTAAACTGTAGCATATATATTGATTCTTTTACCTTGTATTAAATATAGTGATAGAATTTTGGTAATTTGTTGGGTTATAAACACATTATATGATTTTTATTGATTTCAGGCATGAGAATGGGTCAGGACTTTCTGGAGTGAGGCTAATCAGTGCTTTCAAGTTTTATTTTATTTATATCTTTTATTTTTTTTAATCAAGAGTTTTAAAAAAGATAGATTTATATAATTTAAATCTCTTGGCTACTGTAAATTGCATTTTGAAGGAATGAATATAGAAATATTTTGATATATATGATTTATATTTGCTTTTATTAATTTTATTTAAAATGATAGATATTTAGTGACTCTCACAAATAATTAAGAGATAAAAATATATAATTATTTTAATTTAGATCATAGGTGTTGCATGTTGTGTGATAGAAAAATACTCAAATTTAAAAGAAAATTCTATAAGATGGTGGTGAGACCTGCAATGTTTTGTGGTGTAGAAATCAGAATGTTGGCCATTAAAAGAGAAGCATAAAATTAAGTAAAGTATTGCAGATATGGGGGTCCTCAAATGGATGAGTGGCTTTACTTTTAGAGACAATGTAAAATGAGTATGAATGCGAAAAGATTGGAGTAACTCTAATTACAAATAAGATTAGAGAGAGTCGCCTAAGATGGCTTGGTCACATAAAATGACGGACTTCCGATGACCCAGTTAGGAGAGTAGATATATTAGATTTGACCTATGTTAAGAAATGTAGAGGTAGACCTAAAAAAACTTGATTATAAAGTATTAGAAATGACATTTTTTACTTAGATTTAAATGACAATTTGACTGATATGATGAAATAAAGAAAAAAGATTCATGTACCCGACATCACGTAATGGGATAAAGACTTGCTGTTGATGTTGTTATTGTTATTGGTATAAATCCTATTCATTAAGCAATTTTGATTTTATCTTAGATTTCTAGTAAAATTTTATGTTGGGAGGATAATTTTTAGATTATCATTTAGAGCAAGTACTGTGTTTTCTGATTGCACTAAAAAACACAAAAAAGCTTGCATGGCTAAAAGTTTGGAACTATGAATTTTGATCTTTTGTGTGTTCTTTTGCGCATCTCTTCCTTGGATTTGCTTTAAGGAAAACCCACTAAACCATAAGAAGTCCTACTTACCAAAAGGCCTTGAATCAAGGGATATACTCCTTGATTTCTAATCTAGAGATATCAAGCATCAATCTCCGTGGAGCTTTGATGAATTACTTCAAATTCTACATAGATTTCATATATGTATTAACATTATGCCACCTTATATTTGTAATCAACCATGTGGCCCCCCTTTATATCTATAATGGCATTGAGCTCATTTAATGAAAATTTAATTAAAAAAATAAGTCATGCTTCATACTTGTCAAAAAATTCAAAATTTTGATCAAGTCATGTTTCTTTTCATTAAAACACAATAAGCTCGCCAGAATGAATAATGTCATAACAAATCATATTATTTAGAAATGTATATAGTTCACATGCTCTTTTGGAAGATTACCTGACCAAGCCCAAGGAAGCTGTTGCTATAAAGGTTATAAGTAGCTCCTCCAAACTTAACAATGTGCGCGAATTCAGATGGTAGCGATTCTTCAGTAGCAAATGTTATCTGCAATATATGTAATAAAAAATAAGCACAAACTTCCCTAAATAGTAATCCTTATCAAATGATTTTTAGCTAAGCTAATGCAAAATTCATCATCACATTTTCCCTAATAATTACTCTAAGCTTCAGGCATAAATTAACCGAAAGAATGTGAACACAAACAAAGTTGCCCAAACAAATGATGAGAAACGTATGAAACAAATTATCAAATGCAACAAAACTTGCGCATCGATTAAAGGAACCTTCATCATGTTAGGCATTTTCGCATAATTTCATTGCAAAAAAAAAAAAGGTTCTAAAAGAATGAGTAAAACTAATAATACAAATAAAATCCATTTTATATTTTGCTCCATAAGTTTATTTATGAACTTTTAGACAGAACATTAAACTGCGTCAATGTCACACAAGGATTAACCTGAGCAGAAGCCCCGCCAAGCTCAATTATCCCAGTGGTCTCTTGAAGATCTCGACCTAGCATATCAAGGGCATAGTTTGCAGCAACCCAGGCAAAAACCCCTTCATCAGAGCCTGATAAAATAACGATAATTAATCATAATGTGTTTAGTGAAAGAACACAGAGAAAATAAAGAAGACATTAATAATGGGAGGAACCTTTTCTAATAATGAATAAAAATAATATTCAAATTTGCATGCAAGATGTGATTAACCTGCCTGAGATCACACTGGCCCAATCATCTCGGAACTGGAATCCAGAAGTTGTCAAGACCCTCCTACAGGAATCCAAAATCTTCTCCCTAACTCCATCATCAAGCATCCGCAGGCCCGCGGTTGCCATTAACCTGATCTCGGTATTACCCCATTGATTCTTTGGAATCTTCCCCTTTCCGAAATCCAGAAGCTCAACCAGCGCGGCTCCTGCGCTCAACGGATCCCCCGAGTAAGACGAGAGTCCCGGCCTCACCTTCATTTCCGATGTCGAGGCTTGATCGAGCACGGGAAGCTTCGTTTCCGGCGAAATCGTGTAGCCATAGACATGGAGGCGAGTCCCCGTACTCCCGGCGTCGATGAAAACGCTGAAACGAGGGTAATCGACCCTTTTCGAAGCCACAAGAACGTAAAGGAACAACGAGACCGCTGCAGCGACGGAAAAGAAGATCCATATGTTAGGATGGTGCTGCTTACGGTTAAGGGGGGCAACGGGAGTCCGCGAGGGAATAAAGAGGCGGGGGGGCGAGGACGCGCGACGTGGCAGCTTTGCGAAGGCTTCCATGGAGTTCGCCGGCGACTGATTATCTTCCTTTCAGAGTCAGATCAATATCCAATAGGGTTTGCTTTACATCGGCACCACAGAAGAAGGGAGAAGAGAGCTTTCCCAATCCTCCCTTCTTCCACGCATCTGGTTCTGGCCGGGAATTGAAAATGGAAGATTATTATTGGAATCTATACTGTGGTGAACCGCGATTCGCCGGCAACTGTACGTACAACTGTATTTCGAGTTCGCCTTTAGGGACACCAACACGGTCCGACCCGATTTATTGATTCATAGTTCGGGCATTTGGAGTCGGATCACTTTTATCATCAAATAACGGTTGCTCTCCTCTCGTTTAACCCTTTTTATTTATTTATTTTTTCGTTTAACCCATTTTTATCTTTAAATAAGGATCACTTTAGGGTTCCTTCAGATAGATTCTTAATGTCATATTTATCCCAAAAATGGCATCTTATTACTGAATATGTTGAAATGTGGAAGCTAAATACTCTGTTTATGATTTTTTTTATATTTGTTATTTGAGAAAATTTTATTTATTTTGAAAATAATGTTTTTATCTTAAAACATAGCTTTGTATTTCTTAAATCTTTTTAAAAATGTTATTTTTATCCTAATACATAGTTATGTATTTCTTAAATTTTTTTGAAAATATTATTTTTATCCAAATAAAGTTGCGTAATTCTATGGACAAGCTTTGGTACAATGATATTAGTAATTTATTTGTTGTTTTTTATTCATTTATTTAAAGCTTATACACAACTGTGTTTTGGGAACTTCTTTTTTGGAAATGTTATTTTTATCCTAATACACAACCATGAATTTCTTTAATTTTTCTAAAATTTGGGCAATAACTGTGATCGTCCTTACGAACACTAAAATCAATATTATGAGCATAACTGTAGTACATATCATATGCTTCATTATCACAATTATACACACTCTGTGTATAAGATAAAAAAGATTATACACATATGCATACAAGCTCAAAAATCTCAAAAAGCTTTCAAATGAACAATTACAACCCAAAAATGATTGAGATTACCAATACAAAACTTGTACATAACTGTTTATTAGGAAGATTAACACATACCTAAAATAAATTTCCTAATACACAGCTGTGTACAAGCTCAAAAAACTTTCAGATGAACAAATACAACACAAAAAAGATTGAGATCACCAATATAAAGCTTGTTACACATTTCTAATATAATTTTTCTTATACACAACTATGAACAAGTTCAAAAAGATTTCAAATGAATGAATACAATGTAAAAATGATTGAGATTGCCAATACAAAACTTATACACAACAATAAATATTCATTGCATATTTCTCGTTTTTCTTTCTCAGTAGGTATCAAAAGTGATATTCTATCAAAACCCTAAAAATTTGGACGCTTTTGGACACTTTCAAGAGCTTTTTCTTAAAAAGTAAAAAATGAGTGTCTGGATCATGTCACAAAGAAAAAATATTAATATTATAAATCCATGTGTCAAGAATCAGGTTAGATCGTGAGGACTCAAAGAAAAATATATATATTAGAAATTCACGTGTCTGCATTTAATTGGTGTCCGAACGAAAAGCTATGTCAAGACTCCGCACGTAATAATTTCTCTAATTTACATGGCCCGAGCTCGTTTGTGTCGATAAATGATCCCATTTGGATCCGCCTAAAAAATTTGGTTCATATTGATCCTTCTAATAAACATATTTAATTCGAATTGTACATTATAATCTTTATATTAAATATTTCGGTTGATCTGCCAACTTGATTTTGACTCGGAAATAGTCCATTTAATATATATTTTTTGTTAAGTTCTTTTATTTGATGGTATAATCTTTTAATTGTTTTTTTTTTAATTAATCTAAAATCAATGATTAGCAATTTAATAAACTTTTAAATTAAAATATATTATCTGGCCTGATTCAGGTTCGTCTTTTTGACTCATTTATTAAACAGGCCGAGTTCGATTTATCAAATTTAGAACGGATCAATTTCAGATTGGATATGCAATCGATCTGCTTTGACAGCCCTAACTTGTAGGTAAACAAATTCAATTTTTATGACAAGAGGTAAGGAAATAAGATATTTAAAAACAAAATTTACTCAAAAAATATAATTTTTTTACTTTTATATTAAGAAATATTTCCATATTCAATAGAGAATAATCCTTACAATCGCTGATGTTGTTTTTCTTAGACTTTTCACAGATATAAAAATAATATGAGAAAAATCTGGAATGCTCATTATTCATTAAACATTAGCAGTCCAGCTGCTATGCAATCAAGGATAAACAGCTTACCTCCTCTCGTACCATCATAGCTTCATTCTTAATTTTTGCATTCAATGGTTTTGACTATATAACCTTTAAATATGAAATCTAATTTGGTGTTGACAGCAGGGGCGGAGTTTTACTGTATCGTTTGATTTTCTCCGTATGAAAAGGGTTGGATAAATTTAAAAAAAATAAAAAATCACACTTTAATATTCAATGAAGAGAGGAATTGGATTAATTACTAAACTATTACATCAGACCAGTTGGCTTAATTATATAAACACATCTACGAAGGAAACTTAATTATATAAACACATCTATACATTACTGTCTTCGTCGGAAGGATTAATCTAAAATGAACAAAGAAAATAATAATCCAAACACGCACAGTTGTTAATTCCTAATTGTCTGGTGATTACAAAGATGAAGATGAAATATACTAAAAATAAAGAGTTTAAGAGGGCATGCATCCGATTCCATAGCGAGTGTTGGGAAAGACAAGGAAGAGACTGCTACAAACAACCCCAACCATCAACGGAAAGCTATCCATGAACTCGTCCATCTCCTTCTTGTGTCCAGGAAATAGGCAATTTGTAACCCTGTGATCAGACATGCCAATGGCGGCGAATACCAGAACAGACATGGCAGCATGGATCAGATCCACAAAACCCATCATGTAACGCTCGTCGCACGGGACTTGCACCTCCGCATCAGCGCCTACGGACTTGAAAAGAGCCAATCCCCTAGGCGTCACGAATCCGTAGTACACTTTCCCGTCCGGCGCGCGGAAGCTGTCGGTGAAGTGGAAGAGAAAGCAAGACAGAGCGCAGATGCCGAGAAGGATGTAGATCATTGTAGTGCTTACCGGGGAGCAAGTGCCATCGCCGGAGGCCGATGGGAGGAGCATCTCGAATGTCAGGAGAGTGCCGGTGGGGAGGAAGTTTACCAGCATGGATGTTTTTGAGAGGGTTTTTTGCATTCCCTTGGCGATTATGCTGCGGCGCCGCTTTTGGCCCGTTGTGGAAATGGGAAGGACGGTGCCGCCAGGCAGCGGGGCGGCGGCGGCGGCGGCGGCTGCCCGGGGAGAGGAAGGATAGGAGAAGGACATGGTTTGCGGGGTGTTCTCGGGATCTATATCGGTGCTGCTGTAGTCCGAGGGATCCACATTTGAATCTGCCATGGCCGACCGAAGACGATGATGGAGATGTAGAGAATCAAAGAAATTAAAGGGGTCGGTTGGTTATATGGGAAGTTCCTCTTCATTTGGATGGTGAACGGCCAAGCCAGGCCCAAAAAGGCGCCATGAACGCGCCTCTTCACGTAAAATAATCTACACGAGGCCCCATCTATTCAGTTCTTAAGTCAAAACTAAAAGGCAACGATTCATCGATCCACAACTTCAGTTACAATGTAATGCCTTTTGTCCAATTCGTAAACATTTTTCAGGTTTTTTTGGTAAAAGTTAGAATCAACCAGAGGGTGAAGATGAGAACGAAATCAAATTTTCTTTTAATGATTTGCAAACTTAATTATTATATATGTTGCGTGCGAGAATATACGCGGTGGTAGAGTTTGTAAATTCGCGTCCTAGCGTTGCACGAGTATTTCACACACAAACAGAAAAGAGAAAGTGAACACCAAGAGTTTTTACGTGAAAAACCCAAAAAGAGAAAAAACCACGGGGCCTTGCCCAGTTGCAAAATTATACTAGTGTTTTTGTAGATTACAAATGACGGATTTCGTCCCACAAGTTGGGATAATCCAAGTACAATTTGTTCCTTCCACCAAATTTAAAAAATTCTGCGAATTCCTGGCGTTTCCCGAAAATCCGGCGGAGTTCCGGCGTCTTCAGGAGGCAGGAAAAGCTCCTACGGCGGTGGTCGAGGAGGTGAGGAATCTCCTATTCCCCTTTCTCCTTCTCCTTCTCTTCTTCTTCTCTCTCTTCACTTGAGTCTCTTTGGTGTAGAATGAGGGCTCTATTTATAGTTTTTCTGGAGTGGCATAGCCCGTAAATAGGCGTGAGATCAAGGGCGAACAGGGAGTGGTTTGAATGGACGGTCGATATCGAATCCTTTGATTATGCACCGTTCGTTGGACATTTGAAAGCCTTAATGATGTGACTGATGTTGGAATTCAATGATCTTGGGTTCGTTGGATTCGTCTCGTCGAGCCGCTCGATTCGAGTATAAGCTCGTCAAAATCGGAGGCCGTTTGGTAACTCAAATTGCGGTTTGAACCTTCCAACAGCGCTTTGAACCCTTGATTCGGACTCATTTGGGCTCGGATTGGGTTGATCTTGGTGTCGTTGGGTTCGTATTTCCGAGACGCTCAGTTTGACTATAAGATCGCTGAAATCGGAGTTCATATGCTCCCGGAATTAATTTTTGAAGTTTCCGAATTGATTTTGCCTCGAGATTCGTGCCCAATCAAGATTATTTTGTGATGACGTATCAATATATATAAGGCATATTTTAAAACAAAGTTTTCACGTGATTAAGCATATATATTGATGATATATTAATTAGAAACATTTGAAATAAATCTTGAATAATTTAAACTACGATTTCAACAAAATTACAATCCAACTGAACATCTTAATCAAAAGAGCCCAACAATATCAAAATGTTCAAATCCTAATCCAAATAATCTAAAATAAAGCACTTGTGATTGAAAACTTAGATATATTTATTGATGGATCAAATGCTCTCAAAATATTACATACTTAGAATCAAAACAAACATCTCATTTAGAATAATATAATGAGCCCAATATCACTTAATCCAAGATTATTATGACACTTAATGATGAAAAAATAGAATTTGATCAAACGAAAACAAATAGTTGTCCTATGTAATGTTTTAGAATTTTGACTAATGTCACCAAAATATTTATTATCCTCTTGAAATTGACATTTGAGCTAGCTTTGGAGAGCGGTTGGTGTGAGGATAAAACGGGAGAGACAAGAAGTAGAAAATCGGGAAAGAGAATAAGCTGAATTAATTAACCTCAAGAACAGTTACAGTAACCTGTATTTATAGATACAGGAAGATGGCCATGAAGTAAATACAATAATGTCCTAAGTACAAAACTAGCCGTTGTAATCTAATATCCTCCCTCAAATTAAGCATTCGGTTCCCGAATGGTTAATTTGGTGCGGAGTTCTTGGAATCGAGTGATTGAAAAAGGCTTGGTTAAAATGTCGGCTATTTGATTTTGAGAGGAGATATGTGAGAGCTGAAGGTTGCCGGATTGTATTTGTTGTCTGATGAAGTGATAATCAATCTCGATATGCTTTGTCCGTGCATGAAACACCGGATTTTTGGCAATGGCCATTGCAGAGGTGTTGTCACAATGGATGGTAGTTGGGGAAGGCTGCGGAGTATCCAATTCGACGGTTAGGCGGCGAAGCCAGATTACTTCGGATGCTGCCGCTGATAGAGATCTGTATTCTGCTTCCGTGGACGACTTTGCGACTGTAGCTTGCTTCCGAACGGTCCATGAGATTAGATTTGAGCCTAGAAATGTGCAGAAGCCCGATATTGACTTCCGATCGGTAGTGTCTGATGCCCAATCGGCATCCGTATAGGATCGCAGCTCAAGAGATCCAGCTGTGAGAGGTAGGCCGAAGCGTAATGTGCCTTTGATGTATCTTGGTATGCGGGTGAGGGCCTTGTAATCATGCTCAGTCGGGGATTGCATGTGTTGGCAGATTCGGTTTGTTGCAAATGCAATGTCCGGCCTGGTTATGGACAGGTATTGTAGGGAACCGGCGAGGCGGCGATAGAGGGAAGGGTCTGTGAAAGGTTGAAGGTTCGGATCTTGGTATGTCTTTGATGGAGTCATTGGTGTCGGGGCTGTTTTGCAGTCCTTAAAACCAGCGTCATTGAGCAATTTAGTAGCATAGTGTTCCTGTGATAGGAAGAAGCCGGTAGAGGAGCGAGTTACCTGAATTCCGAGAAAAAGAGAAATCGGGCCAAGCTGTTTGAGGGCAAATTGGTTGCTGAGCTGTTGAAGCAGTCGTTGAATCATGAGCTCGTTGTTTACTGTCACAAGAAAGTCATCTACGTAGATTAGTATGTAGATAGAAATATTGTTCTTGTTGAATAGTAGAAGTGAGGGATCGGAACGACTGAACCCGAAGCCTTGTTGTTGAAGGAATCCGGTGAGTTTCTAAAACCATTGGCGCGGCGCTTGTTTGAGTCCATAGAGAGATTTGTGGAGTTTACAATCCGCGTGTGGTTGGGCTTGATCAATGAAGCCCGGTGGTTGTTTCATGTAGATGTCGTCGTTCAGATCGCCGTGCAAGAAGGCATTGGCGATGTCTAGCTGGTATATTGGCCATTTCCGGTTTAGTGCCAAAGTGAGCAGGACCCGGATTGTTGGCATCTTCGCAACGGGGCTAAAAGTCTCATCATAGTTGATGTCGTGCTGCTGATCGTAGCCGAGTGCCACTAGGCGAGCTTTGTAACGTTCGATCTGACCGTTGGGACGAGTCTTGACCTTGTATGTCCATTTGCAACCAAGTATGGGCTTGCCGGACGGAGGGGGAACGAGAGACCAAGTTGCTTGGTATTGAAGAGCATCAAATTCAGTTTTCATGGCGGACCGCCAGTGCGTAGTTTTGAGAGCTTGAATATATGAGGTCGGGATGTCATGCGGTGTAAGATGGGCAAGAAGATTAAAGACGGGTTTCAGTTTGATAATTCCTAATTTTAGGCGTGTTCGCATTGGGTGAGTCGTGGCGGCAGGTTGAAGAGTGTGATCGTTTTGAACATTAGCAGAGGGAGCAGATGATGATGAATGTGAGGTTGGGATCGAATTAGGGGGATCATAATGTTTGGGTAGGTTCGGAAAGGGTTTCACCACTGACGAAGAAGTAGGATAGGTTGGCGTAAGAATAAGAGGCGGGATATTGACACTGGTTCGGTTTGTTGCCATAGGTGTGGAAGAGACTGATTGTTTGAGAGGGAAGTTTTGTTCATAAAATTGAACGTGACGAGAAACATAAGTGCGACCGGTGGTGATGTTATGGCAGAGATAACCTTTGTGGTGATCGGAGTACCCTATGAAAATGCAGGGCTGTGATCGCAGGGATAATTTGTCGGCGGAGTAAGGCTTTAGCCAGGGAAAGCACAGACAACCGAAAGTGCGAAGATGATCGTACAGCGGCGGTATCTTGTAGAGGAGTTGATACGGGATTTTGTTAGAGATAGATTTGGACGGTAGGCGATTGATAAGGTAGTGAGCAGTGGAGAGAGCCGAGGTCCAAAATTTTGAGGGTAAGCCGGAATCAAGTAGCAGGGCACGAGTGAGGTCAAGCAAATGGCGGTGTTTTCGCTCAGCCATCCCGTTTTGCTCGGGTGTGTGAGGACACGACATCTGGTGAAGGATGCCGTTTGCCTGTAGGTAAGAGTGGAAGGCATGACTTGTGTACTCGCCGCCATTATCAGATCGAAGAGTTTTCGGTGTGAGAATAAATTGAGTTTTTATGAGATTACAGAAATTTTTGAAGGTATTTAATGAGTCACTTTTATTATGTAAGAGATATAGCCAGGAGAACCTGGTGTAATCATCAATGTAAATTATATAATAGCGGTGACTGTCAATAGAATTGTGAGGAGCCGGACCCCAGACATCCGTGTGAATGAGATCAAAAGGAGCTTGAGAAACCGAAATGCGTTTATTGAACACGATTTTGTGGCTCTTGGCCTGGTTACAAGAGTTACAAATAAAAGAATTCGGTACATTGGTAATGGCCGGATTATGATGAGCAAGAAGGTTGAGTTTCTCTTTGCTGGGTTGGCCAAGGCGGGAGTGCCAGAGGTGTGCGGAAGAGAGAGTTGCGGTGAGAGCCTTATTTGTGTTGTCCGAGGGAATGCTAGTATGGTACAGATCGTTCCGAAGGCGTCCATGAAGCAGCGGACGATGGTCCCGGAGATCCTTGATTAGAAAACCGTTAGAATCGAAGGAAATTGAAACAAAGTTATCTGTAGTAAGTCTTGATACCGACAGCAGGTTATGCGTGAGAGAGGGAACGTGTAAAAGATTGTTAAGTTGTAACTTACGAGACGTGTCGGGGAGAGGAAGAATGCCCTGACCGGCATTGTTGATGGGAAGTGAGTTACCGTTTGCCGTCGAGACCGTATCGGCACCTTGATATGGCGTCGAATAGTGCAGCTGATTCGCGTCTGGTGTAAGATGGGTAGACGCGCCAGAGTCAAGAATCCAGTCTTGACTTACGGTAGCAGAAGGATTTGCAAAGAGAGCCTGCGGGGGCCTTGTGTCAGTTGGTGCGTATTTTAGATTATTGCGGTGCCAGCAATTTAACGCAATATGACCAATTTTGCCACAAATTTGGCAGAGAGGTCTTGACGCCGGTTGCTGGTTGGGCGGGTAGGTGGTCGATGTTTGAGCTGGTGTTAGAGGTTTGGATTTGATGAAGCGGCGGTTGCTACCATTGCTAGATCTGTTGGAGTTAATCGAGGCAGCATATAAGGCATTAATGTTGCCGGTTGTGTTGGTTTGCTCTTGAAGATTTTCTTACTGAAGATGGATTTCTTCGTTGCAGAGGAGTGCGTAGAATGTATCAAGATCGATGGGAAGAAGCGAATTGCGAATGGTGGATTTGAACGAGTTGTATAGGGGTGGTAACCCATTGAGGATGTGCAGCATTACATCTTCCGACTCGATCTTGGAGCCGGAGGCGGAGATGTTGTCCACGATCGTCTTGATGCGGGTAAGGTACTGCTGGACCGAAAGATCCTTCATCTGCGTGCGATATAGTTCGTTCTTGAGCTGGATCACGCGGGATCGACTGGTCGGTTGGAGACGTTTCTCGAGAACAGTCCATGCTTCGTGGGCGGTAGAAGAGGTGATGATGTACGGTAAAATGGCTTGAGATACCGTGCAGAAAAGAGCTGAGAGGAGGTTGCTGTCGACGATTAACCATTGGGCATATTCTGCTGATTGTTCATCCGACGGAGCTTGAACCGTGCCGAAGAGGTGTCCGGCGAAGCCATTGGCCGTGAATTGCTTTAGCAGTTGTGCGCTCCAAAGGTGATAATTGTCGGTGGTCAGGGGGTGAGGGGCAAGATTCTTGATATTGGAGACAAGAAATTTGAGATTAGTGGGAATGCTCGGTGACACGCCGGAGGAGGTGGAGGTGGTGGAGGAGGAGGTGGTGTTTGAAGAATCCATGGGTTCTTGATCAACCCTGTTGGCTCTTGATACCATGAGGATAAAGCGGGAGAGACAAGAAGTAGAAAACCGGGAAAGAGAATAAGCTGAATTAATTAACCTCAAGAACAATTACAGTAACCTGTATTTATAGATACATGAAGATGGCCATGAAGTAAATACAATAATGTCCTAAGTACAAAACTAGCCGTTGTAATCTAATATGGTGATGATAACTCTAGAGCTATGATTGCCAATTAACACCGATGAGCACCGCCAACAATCAACATTGCTTGACCGTCATTGTTAAATTAATGAGTGTCATCCCTTGACTATAGTCATTGACCACTTTTGTATGTCCATTCTTACTTGACTATTGTTGTTTCATCCTTGTCTCCCAATTGTTGTTGTTCGAATGACATTCACCAATTGTCATTGCTAGATTGTCATTGTTTAGCCTATATCACCTAACTGACACTACTCAAGTGTCTTTCCCTCTACATTTGCAATAATAATTAATACAAACACAAGAAATCAATATAGTATAAAAAAAATTGTAATATCATCATCTTTACTTGAAGAGAGAGCATGCTTATGTAATTTTACATATCTTGTAGAGTATTTCAATTTTGGTTAGGCCTCATAAATTTTTATTTTTAAGATTTTTCATATATTTTTTATTTATCTATGTATGTTAGATTTTTATATAATGTCAACGTGTTATTCTCTCTCTTTACTATCACGAATATTTTAACACAAAAAACATTAAATGTATAAATATATAAAAAATTTATTATGTATATATTCATTAAAAAAAAAAAATTGACACTCTAATTTACAGCCACTTTAGACTTTTGCTGTTCACAAATAAACAATCTCTTATCTATGAAAAATTGTGTTAATAATTTGAATAAAAAATAATTATGATAAAATTTAAAATTTAAAATCCATTTTTTAAAAAACTATAATTCATAAATAATTTATATTATATTTTATATCACATAAATTTTCCCCTTATCTATCATCTGAATTCTGAAATGTAGAAAGTTTTTTTAACTTTCAGCAGGCATTTTCTGCTTGCCTTTGCAATTTGTTTAGCACCTTAGCTCGCGATTTCTCTCTCATACATAGTTACATACCTGCTCTTCTTCTGATAACCTTTTCGAAGCGATTCTTTGTGCAGTTGACTGTGGTTTCTTTTCTTCCACCGAAAATATTTCTTCTTTTCTGGCATTGGATTCGTCCGAGGGTCCCTTTTTAGATTCACTTCTTCGCGGCGGGAGGCGATTAAGTGATGGCATCATCTCTCACTTATTTTGTACACCTGGAATCCCTAACCTCTACTTCTACAACAATCCAACTGCGTTCTAGAGCCAATTTCCTGTGTAGGGCGCCAGCTGCGGGCTGCTTCCAAAGAGGCCTTCTCAAATTTTATGAATTTGATTGCAGTATCGGGTCCTTCAGGGTTGCCAAGAAAAAATGGGGAATCTTGCTTGGAGCTGCTATAACAGGGCGAGAAGGAAAGAACGGTCTGCAAGCCATCGAGATGGGGAGTGGTGGTACCGGGGAAGATGAGGATGAGGGTGAAGATGGAGAGCTCGATATCGCAGATGATGCGCTTCGGGAAACAATCAAGAAGAGCAAAGAGGTTCTGGCAATGCAGAAGGGCCTACTCCGCCAGGTGCTTCTCACGACACTCCTTGTTTGAATCTATATTGTTGATTGGAAGCACCACACTCCTTGGTTGAATCTATATTGTTGATTGGCTGAAGAAAAAATCTGCTGGTATTGTCGAAATTCTTGGCTGGTTTAGTTTAGTTTGCCTAAAGATGGTCACCTACCTTCTTGTACCTAGAACTAGAAGTGCTTATTTTTTTCATGACAGTTTCTAGATGCTAGTATAAATTTGCTTTTTAGTTCCACCACTTTTTATGCTCACTATCAATGAAAACCGTTGCTTCGAGGTTATTTTTTGTTTCAAGATAGTCTTATCCTTCATCTTGCGCTTGCTTGTGTCTATTTTTTAAACTTATTCTTAAGAAATGAGGATGTCAGATTGGTAGCATTTCTTCTAAATTGATGAGAAAGAAGTTGGCATAGAAGATGCATAAATATAAGATTATAGGCCCAAATCAAACACTCATTGAGTTCTGAAGAGCTCTAGTTCAGTTAACAAAATTTTTTTTTTTTTTTGGGATGAAAGAAGAAGATGATGTTGTGATGATTGAAGAAAAAACATTTTGATTTCAGCATTTAAGAGCAAAAGGAGATTCTGAAGATTATGTTGATTGTAAAAGAATCAAATTTATTATTCATTCATTGAAATTATGTGGGAGAGTAGAGTATTGGCACGTGGGCATGATGATCATCGTTAGTGTGGTGGATTAGTATTCGGTATGATCATCATCAGTAGCCTTATCAGTTATCCCAACTATTTGGGTTGGCTGTCGTAGACCAGTGGTAGTAAATACCGATAATAAATAGTCCTTTATCAAACTGGCATCACTAGGGTGTCATTAGTGCTATCAATCTATCTTGTTAATTATATCTGATTCTTCTTATCTTGAATGTGAAAATCTTTTACGTACTCTTCCTATTTTTTTAGGTAAGGCTTGCGGCTCATTGTCAGTCGCTTCTATTCCTGCTATGTCAGAATGTGATCACTGCTGAGTTTGAGTTCCCTCAAGTTCATCATTTTTGTGCAGATTGCAGAAAGAAGGAAGCTAATTTCTTCTATAAGAAGCGATGTTGTTAATACAGAACTGGGAAAAACTTCATATAGTGACAATTCTGATTCTTTCTTAAGCGGCCAAAATTCATCCACAGAAGCTGATGATGAAGAAGAATACAGCAGAACCAACATTTTTGATAGACACCATAAAAAAATTCCAGATGAAGAGGAGAATAGTGTAACAGATGAATTACTGATGGCGGACATCATTGGATTCTCAAGAAGAGCAAGTTTGGAATCAGCTGAGACTGTTACTGTATCTCCAAGACCTTTAAAGACATCTGAACCTTATATTTTAAAAGTTGAGGATTTTGAGGAATTGAAAGAAGAAGGTATACAGGGTGTAAATTCGGAGCAGAAGGTGGTTTCTAATGAAGAAAACAAAAGCTTCCATCCTCTGGCTAGAGAAAATGTCATGAATGTTATATTAGCAGCTGCAGAATGTGCACCTTGGTCCAAAACAGGTTATTGCATTCTTTATTAGTTCTAAATAGGGTTGTTATGTTTATGTTATTATCTAGGTCTAAGCTTGGTTCTTAGGTTAATTCCCATATGTGTAAGCTTTTATGGCATCTTCTTTCAATTATTTGTGTTAGTACTATATAGCTTATAAGTTGTTGTTCTCCAGGCGGACTTGGAGATGTCTCTTCTGCTTTACCGAAAGCTTTGACAAAGAGAGGCCATCGAGTTATGGTATTTATGCTCACTTCTATTTTCCTATTATAAATGATCATAACGGAAGTTCTTTGGAACATCTTGTCCGCATCTACTACTATTTTATTGGTGCTTTTATACGTTAAGCTTTGCTTGGTTTCTTATGATGGCTAGTGATATAGGGCAGTTCAAGGTTTATGATTTTTCAAGGTAAGCTCATACTATTTGATTGTGTGTGATTCTGATTAATGAAGTTATGTGTTACTTTTTGGGAATTTTCCAATTAAGGTTTTAATTCAAACTACTAAATAAACATGCAAAATTTGAAGCAATGGAGCTATTTACAACTAAAGATGAATCATAGAAAAGAAAGAACCCAAATCTATGTGAAGCGGTAATGAATCTCCCATGAGTGATTAATCTTAAAAATTTGAGATCATGCAAAGAAACACGTCTTATTAAAATTTCATGCACAAAGTTGAGATCCAGGTAAGTGCAAGATTCAATTAAATACAATTGCACTTTCAACCAAGTAGAATCTAAAAAGAAGAACAATGATAGAAAAACTAATCAAGTCTTGAGGAAGGAGCAGGCATCACATCCCAGAAGAATTTGTAAGAAAAAGGGGCTTCAGAGCTAATTAGCTAAAGGAGTTTTTTTTATTAATGGCCAACTGTATTATAGAATTATTGATCCACTCATTTATAAAGGTAAGCAAACTAACAAAAAGAAACAAAAAGATACAAATGATCTTGAAAAATTTATTCGTTGGAGATTTCTAACAATTTAAAATTAGTAAGGTATGGTTTTGAGAACTTACCTAATATTGGAAAGAACCCGCGTTAAGATAAACTCAACATAACATATGTTATGTATAATTTATAAGATATGTTATGTATAATGTACCTTATTGTATATATTCGGAGATTTGAATTTTGAAATATAGGGTATTACATTTTCCATTGTACCATTAGATGGTTGTAACATAAGGTACAATTGCCATCACTTCTTGCTATACATTTTGAGCCTAATATAAAAGCTCGTGACTTAGATTGTTCCTTGAAAGTTGCATTTTGCATTAATTAAAATTACAAAAAGGGTAAAATTGACTATAAGCTGGAAAGGAAAATCCTATGTTTATCCTCCCTTAACAAGAGGGAGAAGCATTTCTATTTGAATCAACCCATACATAAGAACAGCTGAAAATGTAAAGGATAAAAAAACAAAGTTGAAGCCCCTCATGGCAAGATGAGGTCTCCAATATAATTTGCATTGAGCACCAACAAAATAAGCTAAAAAATACTCCAGAGGGGAGGGGAATGCCAAGAAGACGATTGAGACAATTGAGAAGGCTGATTAGTATCTCAATGCTCTGACAGAGGCCTAGCTAACTTGTGACAATCAATGCAAGTGACGTAACAGGAAGTCAACATTGCACACCTGAGGGACTGAGGCCCCGCTCGACAGATAAAATGAAGCCTTTTTTCTTTTCCTTGGTGCTGTGGCATTGGGCCAAGTTGCAAGAGCTCCTTGTCAAAGTAAAGCTTAGACACCCGGGTCCGCTTCATTTTAAGATTAAGAATTCTGTCAGCAGCTTGTTCCATATACTGAACCTGTCCAGCTGAAAACACCTGTTGAGAGCTAGTGACAGCACCGACATCCTTTATGTTATTCAATTTGGCATGCCTTCTAAAGCCATTATGTTAAGCCGGTTTAGGCTGAATCGGCCCAACCCCAACCGGCCCTACAAGGGCCGGTTCTGTGCTACAGGAGATGGATCCCCTTTGGGGGGAATTGGCGCCCAAGCCTATTAAGAATTTACATAGAAGCTACGAAATGGAAAATTAAAAAAAAGGGATAATCTCATTTTTAAAAGTTTTCAACTAACTTTAGGACAAAAAATACCATCCAGAATAACATATGTGAATTTTTCACTGTACTTTACAATGGTCTTAATGCAACGTAAGATCTGGGCATTGTGTTATATGATCCATTTTGGAATTCATGACGAAAGCCTGTTGCTATTATATACCACGTGATATTTATGGACTTGAGATATGGTCAAAACTTACCTCATGATGCACGTGCTTCTAGGGTACAATTACTTGGCCAGGATGTCTACAGTTAGGTGTCATAAAAGGCAAATCAAAATAAAAAAGGCCGGCTCATAGCAAAAAGTTAGTAAACACCTGATTGGTAAACATTAAAGCAAAAAAAGAGATAGAAAGAGAAGCTCCACTAGGGTTTTCTAGTTCCGACGCGAGTCTTGCCGCCACCCTGCCTCCCTGAGGAGGACTCCACCGTCAGGATGTCCTCCTCCTCCTTCACCCCTCCCCCCCTATCTTCTTCCACTCCCTCTTAAGCTCCCTTGGTTAAGGACCTTTTACATTGGAAGCTCCTCCTAGCCTTGCAGACCCCTGTTTTTCACTTCTCTAACTCCCTAGCCCATCACCCCACTGAAAACTTCACTGCTCATTTTACTAAGTCTCAGTTTGATGCTAGAGCTTCAGAATGGACCTTATCCCTCGTCGGTTACTCAATCGGAATAAAACCTTTCTACGAAGCCCTATTTTCTGCTCCGGAAGACTAAGACATGGCTTGGACCAGAGGCCCCTAGTTTTTCTTCGGAAAACAATTCATACTCCAAAAGTGGACTCTGGACTTCATCCCGAAGCGTGAAGAGTTTGCTTCTATCCCTCTATGTAGGGGTGTCAATTCGGTTCAGCGGGTCGGGTTCGGGTCGAACCCGAATTGACTCGGTTCTAAACAGGTCAACCCGAACCCAACCCGTTTTTATAAACGGATCGGCTTTTTCAACCCGGACCCGACCCGCATTTTTGAAATACTCCCGGCGGCGCAGCGGCGGGCGGCAGCAGCAGGCGGTAGCATGCGACACAGTGAGCCAGGGAGCCAGCGACCGCGACGCTTCGGGTTCGCTGGTACTGGAGTCGGGACGCACCGCTGGTTCGCGCGGTCCGCACCACCGCGCACAGGCGCACAACGCTTTGGCCTTCGGGTTCGGCACGCAGCCACGTAGCACGCGCACGCGCACACGATGCTTTGGCCTTCAGGACGCTTCGGGACCCCTGCTCGGGACACGACTTGTCGCTTCGGGACTCGGAATGCTTTGGGCGGCATGCACAGTACGCGAACAACGAACTCGGGTTCGACCGGGCAAGGCGGGTAGCAGACGCGGGCAGAGATTTTCGGGTTGCCAGGTCAACCCGAACCCGACCCTTTTTTAAAATGGGTCAGTTTGTTGAACCCGAACTCGACCTGTTTCACAAACGGGTCGACCCGAACCCAGATTTTCCTGAGTCGGGTCAAAAATTGACACCCCTACCTCTATGGATAAAAATTAAGAATCTCCCCCCTTTCTTGCTGGACTTCAGAAGGGATCTCCAAGGTTGCTAGTTGTGTTGGTGTGCCCTTAGCAGTGGATGCCCTCACTGTGGCCAAAACCAGGCTCACGTTTGCCCGTGTTTGTGTTCAGGTGATGTGCTCTGCTACCTTACCTGATGAAATTTACATTTTGGTGGATGGAAAAATCTCTCCTCTTATCGTGCTCTATGACTGGAAGCCCACTCCCTGTACTTACTGTAGCTCTATCTACCATGCTCCCCCGCAATGCCTAAAAAACCTACTCCCCCAACCCAAAATCTATTACCACCGAAAGGGCGCAGCACTAGTCGTAAACCACGAAAGTCTCAACCACCTCCCCCGCTTTCCATTCCCAAACCTATAGCCTAGGTCCTATACTACAAGTCAACCCCCTCCTCAAACACCCTGTATCCCCAATATCAACCCCCCCTCTGGCGATAACTGTTTACCCGATACTGCCCTCCTTCCACATCCTACACTGCCACCTCTGGTGCCACCCCTCCTCCCTACAAATAACAAATTTTTGTCCTTGCTGATCTTTAGAATGTGCCCTCTTCCTCTCTTCCCCCTCAATTAAAACCCACCATCACCACCCCTCAAAACTCTACCTCTGGTTAACCACCCCTTGCTTCTCACAGTCCTCAGCCCACTGCTTACACTATCCCTCAAAACCTATCCTCTACTCAACAACATTCTCCCCAGTAGACCATCTCTAATAGCCCAATTCTCAATAACAAAACAAGTAATGGCAATAGTCATGATCAACCTTTTACCGAGACTACATCCAAGTCAACTAGAAATAGGCACGCCAAAAAGGCGTCCAATCCCCAAAATAAATCCAAATGACCCTCCCCCGTTTAGCTTCTTGGAACATTAGGGGGTTCAACAACCCCTCCAAAGTCATGACCTATTAGTCCCTTGTTAAAAAATATAACCTGGATATGTTGTTCATCCTGGAAGACAAAATCTCTTCTGCCTCCATTTCTGACATCTGGTTTACTTCCTCGCACTCGATTTTCTCTCATGAAGATTCTTATGATAACTTCTCTCTGTCCAATCCTGGTTGCATTTGGATCAAATGGAATGCTCAAAAGGTCTCCTTTAAGCCGCTGTTTACCTCCTCACAACATATTCATGGAATGGTTCAAGTAGGCAGCACTGACTTATGTTGCGTTTCTATTGTATACGCATCCAACTATATTAATGAGAGGCAAATTCTCTAGAACCAAATAGCTCACATTGCTGGAAATATTTCCCTCCCGTGGGCTATTCTTGGAGACTTTAACTGTTGTAAATATGCCTTTGAAAAGGCTGGTGGAACCCCTCTACATCACAACAAACTTGGAGAACTTAATAACCATAGCCTCATTACTAGTGTTTTTTACTTGGCTTCGACGGGACATTTTTTACACCTGGTTCAACGGTTCAACCAGAGAATCGATAACCCGATCCATATCAAGCTGGATAGAGTTTTTGTGAATCACAATTGGCTCAATTTATACCCATATTCCTTTTATACTGTGGGGGACCCGGACATATATGACCATTGTCCCATCATTTTTCAAACTGAGAGCATTCCTAAGAACAATCATCGCTTAATGTATAAGAACTACTGGCACAAGTTCCCGGCTTTTTGGGATGATGTTTTGAACGTTTTCTCTCAACCTTCCTCTGTCAGCCCCATTTGTGATCTCTACCACAAGCTTAAAGACCTTAAATTCAACATTAAACACATAAATTGGAACTCTTCCAATGCTCTCAAAAGTGATATTGAGGACCTCTCTACTTTCCAAGCTGATCTCCTTTCCTGTTTACAAGACAACCCTTTGAACCCTGCTCTTAATGCTGCTTTAAAAACCACCACCTGTAAACTTACTGCTGCTCAATCCCATTGGTTTGATTGGATATCCCAAAGAGGCAAAACGAAATGGCTTTCATCTAGTGAAGATGACTTGAAGTTCCTCTACTCTAAAATCAGGCACATAAACAACACTAGTTTGATCAGGAGCATTAATGCTAATGGTGTTTGCTTTACCTTTAGCTCTGATATTAGCTCTGCTTTTATTAACCATTTTAAAAACCTATTCAATGAACCCAGCCAAGCTCCTACCACTGTTGCTCCTATTCCTCCGGGAAATGTCACCCAAACCCCCCCCTTTCACGCCCCGAGATCTAACTTGGAAAGAATGTCGATCAATAGCCAAACAATTTACCAGAGTTATCTAAAATCATCATTAAGCGATCTATCAAACATCTATAAAATTTAAAACATCAATATATCAGTCGATTCATATCTCAAAACAACATGTACAATACTCAGGAACTACACTATCAATGCAAGTAGAGAAATCTATCCTGTCATGAGTACAAAAGAATCATCTATCGATCAAAAGAACTAAAACCTGTCGATCTGAATCAATTCCTATCTTCTGCTCCCGAGCCCTGACCTGAAAATATCAACCACATATAATGAGCTTTACAAAGCCCAACAGGTCACCTAATACCTATAACTGAAATCAAAGCACGGCAATGCTATCAATATGCATGTCAATCTATCCATTCGAATCAATCAATGGTCAATGAGTCTATGCAGCGGAAATCAATAGTTAATAAAACCAGTCAATGCAGCGGCAGGCAAGTCGATAAATCAACTCAATCAATCAATATCCGTCAATCAAATCAATACGGTCTAATCAATGAAATCAGTCGAGAAAAACGATACAGAACAATGAGTCTATAAAGAAATCAATACAGTGCAGAAACAGTAGGCAGTAGTACAATGAATCTATAGGCAGTAGTACGATGTCCATGTTCATGCTATCAATGCAATATCTATATCTATCTATGTCCATATCAATGCTCAGTAGTCAATCGATGAAATCAATAGAATCCGTACGATACAGTAAATCCGATCAAATCAATAAAGCAGAAATCGATAAAGAAATAAATCCGTAAATCAATACAGTAAACATGCAATTCAATACTATATACTGAACAAGTACAATCTACTGGCTATGTTGCTGTTGTAGAATCCATATTGCTGTTGTAGATATCATTTTACATTGGTTCAATCAATAAGAGTCGTCACTCTTTTCGCCCGTCGGCATATCAATAAACTCCTTATGTCTCCCTTCAATATATCAATAATCAATGTTTAAAGGAAAGCCCGTCGGCCCACCATCCTGTACAGGTATCAATATCAATCTCCAACCAATGTTCAACCAGGTTCCACTTGCGATCAGTATCAATAGTCAATTCAATCAATAAGCAATTCAATAGTCAATATTAAAGCAATCATATCAATGGTCACATCCATATCTAATCAATCTATCAATTCCAGACAATTCAGAAATCATACGAAAATCGGGCAGAGTAACGGTAGTCGGTCAAATTTACACAAAAATCCTGCAAAAAGATACAATATCCAAATTCTTCCAAATTACAGTAGAATATCTATAACATCAATACAAGACTATTATCCTATAGAAACCAAATCAAATCAAGTCCCGATAATTTTCTATTCGATTAAAATCACGTAGAATCAATTCCGACCGGTAAAATCTTCGTAGAATACAGTCAAATCGTGTACAATAATCATATCTATAACATACTAGAAGTTGTGCGGTGAAAGTTGTGTCAAATCAAAATCATGTCGAAAAGTCGACTACGAAAACACAAAACAGATCTCAACTCGGTCAAAACACAACATCTTTGAAAACAGAAACAGGGTTCGGAGTCCTTACCACGAGATCTTCACTTTCCCCAACAGCAGCGTCGGACGAAAAGCGCTCCGCGGTCTCCGAAAACCAGCTTTTCTCTTTTTCCCTTTCTCTTTCTCTCTCCTCAAAATATCTGAAATAAAAATCTGATTTTCTCTCTCCTCAAAACGAGCTCATTTCCTTATATCAAACTCAGATCGGCCTGGCCGATCGCCAGATCGTCCCGGGACGATCAGATCAAATCCCGATCGTCCTGGACAGTTCCCAGGGCTGTTGTCTGACCGATAATTTCTACAGTACAGATCGGCCTGGCCGATCTCAACATCGTCCCGGACGATCTGTACAGAAATCCTTCCAGAAAACACTCCAGAAATCAGCTGTTTTCAATGCACTGATCGTCCTGGACGATCTCAACATCGTCCTGGCCGATTCTGGGAGGAAAATCCAATTCAGAGAGGAACAGTAAGGGAACGAGATATTACAATCTCCCCACCTTAGAAAAATGTCGTCCCGACATTTCCCTACAGGTACGAAGCAAAACAAACAATGTAAAACGATTCGATCGAAATCCAAATCCAAATCAAAACTCGTCGAAATCCATACATAACACACAATGCAATCAATCAAATGTCAATATGCAATGTTCATATGTCAATATCAATCGGTTAGTCAAATCAATCTTACCAGTAGAACCTTCCGGTCGTTGCTGATCCTCACGATGCTGTAAACTCTGTAGACTGTAAACACGTGACACCACTGGAGGAAGTGCAGGAGGTCGTGGCGCAACTGTCTCTCTCTGATCTCTGACAGTCCTATAATTCATCATGTTCCCTGATCTCTCACTGTAGGCCCTCGAGCCAACAGTCCTCTGCTGTCCTATACCCGCATCAGAATCAGTCCTTCCACCCAGTCCTTTCTGAGGACAATCTGCTGCTCTGTGTCCTTGCTGTCCACAGTGAAAGCACTGTCCCGTCAATAGGTAGCACTGACCTGCATGTCGTCTACCACAGTGAATGCACGTGCCAGAACCACCAGATGATACTATCGATGCTGATCGTGACGCAGATCCCGATGCAGATCCCTTCGAACCCTCATACCTGCTTCTCTTCTCTCTATCTCTGTCTCTACCATAATCATCTCGTCGTACCTCATCTCTCCTCCTCCTGGTATCCTCGTACCTCGGTACCGGTGTCGCCAAATCGATCTCTATCAATCGGGCTCGCTCCACTAGCTCAGAAAACTCGTGGATCCAAAAAGGTACTAGTGGATGCCTCAGCTCTCTGTTCAATCCGTGCAGGAATCTATAACACTTGTCTTCAGGAGTAGGAATCAAGTGAGCAGCGTACCTCGCAAGTGCAGTAAATTCGGCCTCGTACTGCATCACTGACTTGCGGCCTTGCTCCAATCTCATGAAAGCTTCCTGCATCTGTCGCTGAGCTGACGGTGGTACAAACCACATCCTGAATACTGCAGTGAACTCATCCCAGGTGATCTCAGCATTGGTCTTCCCCTGGAATTTCTCTCTCTGCTGTCCAATCCACCATCTCTCTGCCTCACTCTCCAACATGAATACTGCCAATGGTACTTTTCTATTCCCCGGACACTGCATGCTGTCAAAAATCTTTTCCACCCTCATGATCCAATCCTCAGCAGCCTGTGGTCCTACAGCCCCTTTGAACAACGGAGGCTTCAGCTTGTGGAACATCTGCAAGTGTCTATCAACTTCTTCCTCTTTGCTCCCACTCATCTTGCTCTGGGCATCCCCCATAACATGTGCAATCGCAGTAGCTAACTGCATCATACTCTTTGAAGGCACTGGAGCTGCGCTGTGTTGCTCATTCGGTACACTAGATTCTACTGGAGGATCCATATCTTTTCACCTGCACAATTCAAAACAAATGATACACACATGCAACGATGTATGCCAATGAAGCTCTTAAAGCTACCCAATCTACCCAATCTCTCAATCCAAACCTACAACTCTGGTAACAATCCATTCTTCCAATAACACTGCTCTGATACCAACTTGTCACACCCCGAGATCTAACTTGGAAAGAATGTCGATCAATAGCCAAACAATTTACCAGAGTTATCTAAAATCATCATTAAGCGATCTATCAAACATCTATAAAATTTAAAACATCAATATATCAGTCGATTCATATCTCAAAACAACATGTACAATACTCAGGAACTACACTATCAATGCAAGTAGAGAAATCTATCCTGTCATGAGTACAAAAGAATCATCTATCGATCAAAAGAACTAAAACCTGTCGATCTGAATCAATTCCTATCTTCTGCTCCCGAGCCCTGACCTGAAAATATCAACCACATATAATGAGCTTTACAAAGCCCAACAGGTCACCTAATACCTATAACTGAAATCAAAGCACGGCAATGCTATCAATATGCATGTCAATCTATCCATTCGAATCAATCAATGGTCAATGAGTCTATGCAGCGGAAATCAATAGTTAATAAAACCAGTCAATGCAGCGGCAGGCAAGTCGATAAATCAACTCAATCAATCAATATCCGTCAATCAAATCAATACGGTCTAATCAATGAAATCAGTCGAGAAAAACGATACAGAACAATGAGTCTATAAAGAAATCAATACAGTGCAGAAACAGTAGGCAGTAGTACAATGAATCTATAGGCAGTAGTACGATGTCCATGTTCATGCTATCAATGCAATATCTATATCTATCTATGTCCATATCAATGCTCAGTAGTCAATCGATGAAATCAATAGAATCCGTACGATACAGTAAATCCGATCAAATCAATAAAGCAGAAATCGATAAAGAAATAAATCCGTAAATCAATACAGTAAACATGCAATTCAATACTATATACTGAACAAGTACAATCTACTGGCTATGTTGCTGTTGTAGAATCCATATTGCTGTTGTAGATATCATTTTACATTGGTTCAATCAATAAGAGTCGTCACTCTTTTCGCCCGTCGGCATATCAATAAACTCCTTATGTCTCCCTTCAATATATCAATAATCAATGTTTAAAGGAAAGCCCGTCGGCCCACCATCCTGTACAGGTATCAATATCAATCTCCAACCAATGTTCAACCAGGTTCCACTTGCGATCAGTATCAATAGTCAATTCAATCAATAAGCAATTCAATAGTCAATATTAAAGCAATCATATCAATGGTCACATCCATATTTAATCAATCTATCAATTCCAGACAATTCAGAAATCATACGAAAATCGGGCAGAGTAACGGTAGTCGGTTAAATTTACACAAAAATCCTGCAAAAAGATACAATATCCAAATTCTTCCAAATTACAGTAGAATATCTATAACATCAATACAAGACTATTATCCTATAGAAACCAAATCAAATCAAGTCCCGATAATTTTCTATTCGATTAAAATCACGTAGAATCAATTCCGACCGGTAAAATCTTCGTAGAATACAGTCAAATCGTGTACAATAATCATATCTATAACATACTAGAAGTTGTGCGGTGAAAGTTGTGTCAAATCAAAATCATGTCGAAAAGTCGACTACGAAAACACAAAACAGATCCCAACTCGGTCAAAACACAACATCTTTGAAAACAGAAACAGGGTTCGGAGTCCTTACCACGAGATCTTCACTTTCCCCAACAGCAGCGTCGGACGAAAAGCGCTCCGCGGTCTCCGAAAACCAGCTTTTCTCTTTTTCCCTTTCTCTTTCTCTCTCCTCAAAATATCTGAAATAAAAATCTGATTTTCTCTCTCCTCAAAACGAGCTCATTTCCTTATATCAAACTCAGATCGGCCTGGCCGATCGCCAGATCGTCCCGGGACGATCAGATCAAATCCTGATCGTCCTGGACAGTTCCCAGGGCTGTTGTCTGGCCGATAATTTCTACAGTACAGATCGGCCTGGCCGATCTCAACATCGTCCCGGACGATCTGTACAGAAATCCTTCCAGAAAATACTCCAGAAATCAGCTGTTTTCAATGCACTGATCGTCCTGAACGATCTCAACATCGTCCTGGCCGATTATAAGAGGAAAATCCAATTCAGAGAGGAACAGTAAGGGAACGAGATATTACACCCCCCCCCCCCCCCCCCCCCCCCCCCCCCCCCCCCCGCGCGACTATTCTTGCTGATCTGGTAGCTACTTTTACTGCTGAGGACATTAAATAAGTTATTTTCTCGGCCCAGATGCCCCTTCCAACGCTGCACCTGGCCGGATGGTTATACTTTTGAATTTTATAAAGATACTTGGAACATTATCAAGCCTCAAATTTGCATTGCAGTGGCTTCCTTCTTCTCCACTTCCTTTATACCTAAACAAGCCAAACATATTGCTAAAAAAAAAAAGCCAAACATACTGCTATTACCCTTATACCTAAACATCCTTATGCTTCCTCTGTAGTTGATTACAGACCCATATCATTATGCAATTCCTATTACAAGATCATTGCTAAACTTTTAGCAAACAAGATAAAATGTGTTATGCCTCATATTGTTCATCAAAGTCAAGCTGGCTTTATCAAGAACCGTATTATTTCTGACAATATTATCCTAGCTACCGAACTCTTAGGCACTTTTAACCAAAGAGCTAAGGATAAATATTTCTGTGCTAAATTTGATATACACAAGGCCTTTGATACTGTTTCTTGGCAATTCTTACTGGATCGTCTTCAAGCTAAAGGGTTCCCAACTTTTTTTATCTCTTGGATTAAATCTTGTATTATGGATGTTCATTTCTCGGTGACCATTAACGGTGCCCTTGAAGGTTATTTTAGCTCCACGTCTAGTTTGAGGCAGGGATGTCCGCTCTCCCCTTATCTCTTCTCTATTGTCATGGATGATCTCTCTTCATGTTTTGATGAAGCTGTTGCTAACCCGGAACTCACGGGGATCTCTTTGGGTAACACCACTATGACTCATATTTTATATGCTGATGATCTGCTTGTTTTTGCTAAGGCGAATAACATAAATGCTACAAGCCTACACTCTATTCTACAATGATTTGCATCTTTTTTTGGGCTCAAGATCAACCCCACCAAAAGCACAATACTTATCTCCAATAATTGCTCCAGCAGTGAAGATATTTGTAACATTTTAAACATCCAACAAACCCAGAGCCCTATAAAATACCTTGCTCTTCCTATTTCCATGAAAAAACTTACCCAAGCTGACTTTCTACCTCTCATTAAGAAAATCTCCTCTGCTCTGGAGGGTTGTAAAGCTAAAACTCTATCATTTGTTGGGAGAATTCAGTACCTTAGATACACCATTTTCAGCACGCTTGCTTACTGGATAAGAGGGTCTATAATACCAAAGAATTGCATGCAAAACTATCACAAAATTATGCTCTAGATTTCTTTACTCCCGAGATATTTCTGAAAAGAAGCTACACCTGATAGCTTGGAAGGATACCTGTCTTCCTAAACCTAAGGGGAGATTAGGTCTCCCCTCTATTGATTCCCTCTCTTATGGGTTTAGCTGCTCTATTATTTGGAGATTTCTGAATGAGGATAACCTTCTGTTCAATTGGTGGAGAAAAATGTATCATTCGCTGCGCAGTTCTGGTTACTGGAAAAATCTTTGCTTGGTTGCTCATAATATAAAACACTGCCTTTCCCTTATAATTCATTCCAAAAGCTTTTATCTCTTCTCTGGGATCCCTGGTGTCAAGGCAGATGAGCATATCTATTATGGAATGTATGAACCCTCTTCCTCCTTTGCATAGTCTCGAAAATTACAATTGTTGGAGTGTCTCCAACATTATTCATCTTGGTAATTGGTCTCCTCCTTACTTCTTACCTAAGATTATTAATGACATCCTTAAGATCCCTATTTTGAGTTCGGGATATGGCACTCTCTGGCTTAGCTCTGATAAAGTCTCTAATCGAGGCTTTAGAAAAGAATTTTATATCCCCCACCCCACTATTAGCTGGTATAATTTTGTTTGGCACAAATGGTTTGCTTTGAGATATTCTTCTTATACCTGGTTGGCCTTTAAATGTGGGTTAAAAACTGCTGACCAACTCTCTCGTCATGGCATTTTGGTGTACCGAAATTGTAAGTTCTATGCAGCACCTACCGAACCCCACACCCATCTCTTCTTTGAGTGTGATTACTCTTATGGTATCCTGAAGATTCTAATCCCCCAATTCCGCAATCTGCTGCTTAGGTCTATGATAGGAAACACTTGGATTTCCAAGTGTTTCTCACCAAAACCAAGTAGATCCAATGTAAAACTGCTGTCCACAGCAGAAAAACAACCAAAAACAGTAGGAAAGCAGGGAAAAACTGCAGAAAAATCAGAGAAAAGACTTGTATTTTACTAGTAGTTGCAAGGAAAATAGCAAAGATACAATTGATCCTCAATTCGAGAGGAGGATCGATCTCTCCCAAACCTCTAGACGCCGCTAGAGCCCAAAGAAAACCTAAATCTACGAGATCTCAAATTTCAGCCAAATTCAAGATACTCAAACCCTAGAAAAAACAACTATTTAATGTATACAAATCAAAAGGAATTCTCTAAACAGTCCCTACATTCAAATTTCTCTCTGAAACTCCCCAAAAATCCTTCCTAAAACGCTCTAAATGAGCGGTCGGGCCGCTCGTTCTGGCGGAAGCTCCGCCTGTTCTGCGATTCCGCCCGTGAACCGGTCCCGCCTGGACCGGCTGGACCGGTCCAGTGGACCGGTCTAACAATACTCCCCTCCCAAAGATCCACCTTGTCCGCAAGGTGGAAAGACGACACCCTCCATTCTTTCTTCATCACAAACAGTAAGAACTTGCAGAGTTCGGTCCTTACACCTGTGCCCTGGCGTATACCTCTCGTCACATCTGAAACAAAGCCCTTTTGCCCTCTTCTCCTGTAATTCTATCTTAGTGAGCTTCTTGAAGTTATCCCCACTCCCTCCTCCTACTGGCTTCTCTTTTGGTGATCTCATTATTGTTGACTGATGTAGGCCCCTTTGATGCTAACAGAGTGGTCGTAGTCTTGTAAGAGCCTCCTGAGCTGCTGCTCCTAGCTCCATTCTCCAGATTATTCTGATTTTTCTACCAGCTGTGCCAACTTCATTGCCTCCTCCAAGTCACTAGGCATCAGAACTTTAACTGTCGCTCGGATCTCTGCCTTCAACCCCTTCATGAAGTTCCCCTCCAATACGCTATCTGATAATTGCTCCACCCTACTAGCCAGGTGCTCGAATCGATCACGGTAGTCTTCTACTGATCCCTCCTCCTGCACCCGAGCAAAGAACTGCTCATAGAAATCTCCTCCCCGGTCTGTTTGGAAATGTTCTATTATGCAGTTTCCTTGAATTCCCTTCAGTTCCTGATAGGCTCCCTCCTGTCACGCCACTGATACCATGTCAAAGCCTTTCCTTCCAGACACAATCCTGCCGCCGTCAGCTTCTCATCGTCTGTCAACCCGTTGACAGCAAAGTAACGCTCCACCTTGTATATCCAGCCATGGTCATCTTCCCCCTTAAAGATGGGCATCTTCAACTTCCTCACCTTGGGATCTCCCCGGTATCCTTCATAGCCTCCCATTCCCCTCAGAGGAAGCGTTCCCCAATTGTCCCGATCGTCCCTCCGACGAATATACTCTAACCCCTCTTCATACTCACCTCTCCTCCCTTCAACCTCATCACCTCGACGCTGAATACCTTCAAATTCAGCACCTCGACGATGACGTTCCTCCCTTCTTCCTTCAAAATCCCCCCCCCCCCCCCCCCCCTCGACGTTGAATTCTTTCGAATTCAACACCTCAGCGATGAGATCCCTCTCTCCTCCCACCAAAATCACCCTCCATTCTGTCATATCTCATACTCATCTCTTCCCTCGAAAGAGGCTCTAGATGAGGCCTGTCGTTCTCTTCCTCTAGGATCTCCACCTCCACATTTCTCCTCCCCCGCAAGGGGTTCGGATTTCCTCCCATGCCATGGCCGTCGGCGATCTCTCTTACTTCCGATGTCGCCGGATTGGTTTTCATCTTAAGTAGTTTCTTCAACATTTCCTCCATTGCGGTGAACTTCCCCTCCAACCTTTCATTGTTGGAGGCGATTTGATTTTGATGGTTGAAGAATCTTTCCTCCAAATCGGCTTTCAATTGGCCGACTTCGCCTTCCAAGATGTCAACCTTCTTTCCGGCCATCTTTCTTCCCAATGGATCTCAAAAATATCACTTCCGGAAGCCAAAAGCTCGCTGAAAAATCAGGATTTCAGCCGCCTAAGGTCCCAAAAATGATGCTCTGATACCAATTTGATAGGAAACACTTGGATTTCCAAGTGTTTCTCACCAAAACCAAGTAGATCCAATGTAAAACTGCTGTCCACAGCAGAAAAACAGCCAAAAACAGTAGGAAAGCAGGGAAAAACTGCAGAAAAATCAGAGAAAAGACTTGTATTTTACTAGTAGTTGCGAGGAAAATAGCAAAGATACAATTGATTCTCAATTCGAGAGGAGGATCGATCTCTCACAAATCTCTAGACGCCGCTAGAGCCCAAAGAAAACCTAAATCTACGAGATCTCAAATTTCAGCCAAATTCAAGATACTCAAACCCTAGAAAAAACAACTATTTAATGCATACAAATCAAAAGGAATTCCCTAAACAGTCCCTACATTCAAATTTCTCTCTGAAACTCCCAAAAAATCCTTCCTAAAACGCTCTAAATGAGCGGTCGGGCCGCTCGTTCTGGCGGAAGCTCCGCCTGTTCTGCGATTCCGCCCGTGAACCGGTCCCGCCTGGACCGGCTGGACCGGTCCAGTGGACCGGTCTAACAGTCTAATCTCTATCAGGCCTACAATTTTCTTGATGAGGTAAATGATAACAGGGAGATTCATTATCTTTATTGTTTCCTGTTAAATGCTGAAATTTACTACATTTGGCGAGCACGTAATGATAGAACATTTGGTAATCTTTTTGAATGTCTGAATACTGTGGCCAAGAAGATCAAGCGAGCTATACTTTATAAATTGGAAAACTGGAAAAATTGCTACAATATTACTTATATGCTGGGCTAATCTGGGTTCTTTATCTGCTGGGCTAACCTTGGTTCTTTACCCATTATTTTGCTGGGAGGCTTTGTTTCCTTTGGTTTAACGCTGCCCCTTATGGTGTAACTCTGAATGCTGGGTTGGTCCTCCGTTGCTGGATTGGTTCCCTTGCCCCTGGATGGTCCTTCCAGGCAACCAGGGGCATTTGCTCGTGCTGTCTTGAGAATTTTCAGATGGAAGGATTTTTGGCTGGACGATGATGATTGTAGTAGCTTCATCCCCTTGGACGGTCTTCTTGCAACCAGGGGACCATTTGATCATCTATGATGAATTTTGTCGACCGTTTATTTTCGCTGCAGCCTGAGTCCTGCTTTTGTTTTTATTACTCAATTTTGGCTATGTTTTCTTTGTTCTTTGGGGTGGTATAGTTTTTGGGTTCTTTCCCCCTTAAGCTTTTTTTGTCTTAGCTTATGCTGGTTTAGTTTTATTGTTCCTTACCTGTAATATTTCTTTTTCATAGTTATATATGGGCTTCTGCCCCAAAAATCCCCCCCCCCCCCCCCCCCCCCCAAAAAAAAAAATAAAATAAAAAAAAAAGCAAAAGTCTATTTTTGACGTTGACTGTAGTAGCCCTTCGGTCTAGAAGAATAAAAAAATTCAGGTGTCCAGGTAAGTTGGTCCATATGAACCTACTGGGCTTGCTTTGTCCAAATTGATGTATAATCTGGTTCTTTTCTGGTGAAGTTGAATTGAGTATGCAGTTCATTTTGGCTTACAGGTTGTGGCTCCACGGTATGAAAATTACAAGGAGGCTCATGACATAGGAGTTCGCAAAAGGTACAAGGTTAATGGACAGGTATGCAGTTATGTCAAGAATTTCACTCTTCACTTGTTTCAGAGATTTGGAGATAGCTTTTGGCTCATTGTTAGTTTCATTACGTTTTGTTACATTGTGTTGTGCAGGATATGGAGGTTGCTTATTTTCATGCTTATATCGATGGGGTGGATTTTGTTTTTGTTGATAGCCCAATTTTTCACAACCATAAAGATGATATATATGGTGGAGATCGAGTGGTAGGATAAATTGTTTGCCAAGATTCTTTGGACCTTTTAAGAAAATTTATAATGCTTCAGTTTTCTGGTATTTGCAAATGACCCCTAAGTTGGAAAAAGCAAACATGGTATTGATGACATTGGTCATTGGTGTGAATTTTGGAGCTGAATTCACTTATGCTTTTGGAACAGGATATTCTAAGAAGGATGGTTTTGTTCTGCAAGGCAGCTGTGGAGGTATAAAATTAGATGATGGTCATTTTAGCTTTTATCATTTAGTTTTTTGTACACAATAGGTTTATTTATTTATTAATTGGTGTTTGAATAATATATTTACATATGAAGGATGCTTTTATTCAAATATAGGTCCCTTGGCATGTTCCATGTGGTGGTGTCTGTTATGGAGATGGAAATCTCGTATTTGTTGCAAATGATTGGCACACTGCGCTGTTGCCAGTTTATTTGAAGGCATACTATCGTGATCATGGATTAATGTTATATGCTAGATGTGTTCTAGTTATACACAATATAGCACACCAGGTTTGTTTTAATGCAAACAAGTCTTCATCTCTTCCTATCAAGTTCAAATGAATTTACGGCAAGTTGAATTAGCCACCTGTAACTCTTACATGGTATTAATATTTCATTTTCAGGGACGTGGCCCTCTGGAAGATTTCAACTATGTAGATTTGCCTAGTAACTACGTGGATCTTTTTAAGCAATTTGATCCCATGGGAGGTAATCACTTCAATATATTTGCTGCAGGATTAAAAACTGCTGACCGTGTGGTTACTGTGAGCCATGCTTATTCCTGGGAGCTTAAAACCCCAGAAGGTGGCTGGGGTTTGCATGGGATCATAAGTGAAATTGATTGGAAACTCCAAGGCATTGTGAATGGGATTGATGCAAAGGATTGGAATCCTGAATTTGATGTGTATCTACAATCAGATGGTTACACAAATTATACAGTAGAGACACTCGATACAGGAAAAGCCCAGTGTAAGGCTGCTTTGCAACGAGAACTCGGCCTACCGGTCCGCGATGATGTTCCTATTATTTCATTTATTGGAAGGTTGGACCATCAGAAAGGCGTCGATATTATCGGGGATGCAATGCCTTGGATTGTAAGGCAGGATGTGCAGCTGATCTTATTGGGAGCAGGAAGACATGACCTTGAAGACATGCTGAGGAGATTTGAGAGGGAGAATCATGATAAAGTGAGAGGATGGGTTGGTTTCTCAGTAAAGATGGCACATAGGATCACTGCTGGGGCTGATGTCCTGATGATGCCATCAAGATTTGAGCCTTGTGGTCTGAATCAACTATATGCAATGATGTATGGGACTGTACCTGTTGTTCATGCTGTTGGTGGTTTAAAGGATACTGTTCATCAGTTTGATCCTTATAAGGAGACCGGACTTGGGTGGGTGTTTGAGAGAGCAGAGGCTAATATGTTGATAGATGCATTGCGAAATTGTTTGAAGACATACAGAAACTATAAGAGCAGCTGGAAGGGACTTCAGAGGAGGGGAATGACGCAAGATCTCAGCTGGGATAATGCAGCTCAGCGCTACGAGGAGGTTCTTGTTGCTGCTAAGTATCAGTGGTGATGATTGTATTTTCTGCTGCTAATGGCTTTTGTTGGCTATAACGGTTATGGATGTCTATTAGAGGATGATAGAGCAGTGCTACGTTTTATATCAAAAAATTTTTTTTTTCTGAGAAAGCATTATCTGTTATTTTAATCCCAATTTGTTGTAAACTATTGTGTCAGTAAACGTTGTTCAGTGAGTTGTATACTATAATATATGCATTTATCCATAGTTTAGATTCATCTACATAAATTATAAGATGTGTGCATTGAAAGCAGGAAGAGTGGGAGAGCAGGAAAAGCTGGATTGATTGGGAGGGAGATTCGAATTCTCTTTTATAATTATCATGATTTTATGATAATTAGAGGATACGCTTCTTAAACATTAGCCATCTTATTAATATTAATGGTCAGAATGGTTTTTTAATATCAGCTGTTTTTTTTAATGCAATAAATTCTAAACCATAAACTTAAAAATGAGTTGAATGGTTGAGACAGCATTACAAACCGTCTAACAAGATTAGATTGCAACACAACTCATCTTGATGTTTTGGTTGGAAGCGGAGGTTACCAACTAAGAGATATTAGGTTCAAATTTTTATGTATGCAATGTTTTTTGTCAATTTGTCTTAATTGACCTATACGTCCTAAAAAAAAGGGATTATATTACAAGAAAACCACCATTAAAGAGAAAGAGAAAGAGACGAGCTTTTCATTGTGAAACAAAAATGCTTAAAAGGGAAGGAGTAAAAAGCATTGGCAATAAAGTCGCACAAGCAAAATTTCCAAGGGGAATGCTAATTCCTCCGTTATTTGTAAGAAATATTCAATTTTAAAATTTCGATAATAAATTAATGAGAATTAAAAAATATTTTTAAATCACAGGATTGTTTAATGCTCTTATCAACGAGCATGTGTAAAGTATAATTATCTCTTACATTTTTTATAAGCACATATATCACATTTATGGACGAGGAATATTGCCACAATGAATTGCAAGGAAGATAAGAGCAATAGTCACCAACATATAATGATATTCAACAGCATGAATTGAACTATATATATAAATATATTGAACAATGAAAAGCCGGAATAGGCTTTCATTATTTAAATGATGAACCCTCACTGGAACCTCCTTTTCCCAACAAAATATAAAAAAAATAGATAAAAATTAACAGATGAACGTCGTAGAAACAGTGAAATACACCGAAAGCTCGTAGAAGACTCTGACGAGAAGATTCAAATACCAATATAGCTTTTACTAGCCATTCTGGACGAAGGTGCCCACATAACCAAAACCCATGATGAGAAATGAGATGGACTGAGGAAAGATGTACAGGAAATAGCGGTCTTTGCAGTAGCTGTAATCGTAGCACGCGCATACAAATAGGTATAGTGCAATTCCAAGCTCCCAGAAATGAAACCTGATGAGAAAGGAAAGCCGATATGCTTATTTTAAAAAAAAAAGAGTAGGAGCCAACTTAATTTTTTAAAATAAAGCGGAGCTGAAGAGCTGAATTATTAAAAGCACTTATATGATGGTGATGACAACATGAATTATAAGGAAGCTCAACGTAGTTACCTATCCGAGAGCTTCATTTGGACTTTACTTCTAATGTTGACAGTTGGTTCGGTCTTCAGCAAGTCCCCTAATTTTTCAGTGACAACCCACTCGTTTACGCTGCCAACTTCCAGAAGACCAATGAAGACGGCTTTGCATCGGTGCAATGAAACAACATTTTCAAATAGGACCCAGACTACAATTAAGTGGAAAGAGCTGCAGAGGAAATAAAATAAAATGCCACTCTGAATATTTATCATTATTATATGCCAATTGTTAGTGAAGAAAGTTGCGGCAGGAATGAAACAAGAAATGAATATAGAAATGATCTTGTATTCTATATTCTGCGTACAGCTACACACATGTATTTATAAACAGCACAAACGAATAGTATCTGTACATGTGTAAGCGAGCAGTTACAAGAGTTCAAGGCAAACATTATATATTTGTCATTATTCACCAGCAAGCTGATGGATCAGGTTGAACAGTAAACTTATTTCGAAGTAGATGAAAGCGAGGATTAGATAAAGGCTTCGTCAGTATATCCGCAATTTGATCTTCTGTGGTGACCGAAGATATGATAATAGTTTGAGACTGAATGTGATCACTGTTAGCATAACATACTTATAATAAATATTGAAAACTCTGTATTACTTATTTACGGGTTAAACTGTAATAAACCAATAGCATTAGTTATATATACTTGCAATCACTGTATTCCAGAGACGATAATAGAAATCATTTTCCCTCTTCTTCTTTATGCGTTTCTTCATCTTCTTCATGTGATGTAACATGAGGTGATTCCAGGATTTGTATTAAGAAATTTAACAAGAGATTATTTAAGTAAAATAATTGCAAATGAAATCTCGTTCTCAATTCAAACTTCTCGGAAATCTAATTGTTAACTATGGCTAGGCAATCACTTACACGTAAATTAGCAAGACCAAGAAAAATAACGACGTTAGTAACGTAAAGCAAATGAGATGATCAACAAAAATCCCAAGGTTAACAAAGTGATTGTCTCACCTTGAGGCCACTCTCATTTACCTATCACTAGGCTTGTTGGGAGAAGAAGAACCACACGATGGACGAGATCACTCCTAGGGCGACGGCACCGTAGATCCGTAGGGAGGGAGAGGTCGGCGCACTGTGTGGAGGTCTTGCAAAGCGACGTCCTTTGACGATCCAAGTGTACACCGAAAAGTGATCGTCAACGGTCTCTATCAAGGTGGGCACGATCCGGGCCAAGTACTCCTCGACGGTGTCGTCGAAGTCGAATCCAACGTCAAAGAAAGGGGATCGGAGGATGTCGACTCGTCCTTGATCGTCGTATTCAAATCCGAAGTTCCATTCGGGTACTTCCATGCCTCATTGAAAGTGGAGGGAGGGTGCTTCACCGGAATCTCCAAGGAGGAGCTAGGGGCCGGGGGGCTGCAAGCAAGGGGAGGCCGGCGGTGGGATTTGGATGAGAGGAAGGGAAAGATCTTGATAAAACTGAAATTAGTTTCAGTTTTAAAAGATTAGGAGGGAAATATGATTAGGGATTTGAATTTGAATTCAAGACAATTAAGGCCTTAATTGAAATTTAATGGAAAGGGAGAGGAGGAGGGAGCCGGCGGGAGAGAGGGTGGGGGGCAAAGAAATAAAACTGAAATTTTATTTCAGTTATTGTGGTAATAAGAGGGAGGGAAATTAGGAGACTTCAAATTGATTCAAATTAGAGGAGGAGTAATTAACTCCTTAATGGGGGGCTCAAAGAGAGGGGGGCCGGCGGGTCAATAGGAGAGAGAGAGGGGGCCGGCGGGTCAATAGGAGAGAGAGGGATTTGAGGGATGATGTGGCTTATTAATTCTCTTGGATTGATGACATGGAAATAAGAAAATAAAAACTCCAAATTAATACTAATTTGAAATTGATCAATTCATGAAAACTTTCCTAATTTGGAAATTCCAAATTTGGAAAGAATTCAAAATTTGAATTTTCAAATTTCAAATTCCCATGCGAAGTTGGAATGGATTGGCCGGGAGGAGGAAGGGGCGGTGGGAGGTGGTCGGATGTGTTGGTGGGGACGGCCGGCGGTGGGAAGAAAATGGGGCCGGCGGCTAAGGCTTGGGGAAGAGAAAATTAAGAGCTTTTAGAGAGAAAACTTACTCAACAAATCCAAAATAATTTGGAGAACTCACCAAGAGATCTCCTCCAAAGAACTCACTAAGAGATCTTTTGTGCACTCACAAAGAGAACAAGTGGGAATAATTTCATTCATTATCAATCAATAATCCAATACAACCAAACAAGCCTTTATATAGGCTTACATGAGAAAATAAAAGAACAAAGTCACAAATGCCCTTGGGGCTACAATAAGCAAATCATCCCTCATAGGGGTACAAACGAAAAACATGAAATAACTAATAATAAAAGAAAAGAACTAAAGCATCATAGGTAAAGACTCTGAATCAGGGCCGTCGATCGTCGTCCTCGGCGATGGTACACATGGCGAAATCCGATGCCCTCATCATTCTCCCCGGGTGGGAGAAGACTCGACCCTGTCGAGTAAGGGTCCTGAGAACTCTCGTACAGCTCCAGAATGTCGGGGTCCAGTCTCTATATCTCATCCCGCTTTAGCCAAGTGTCCTCCGTCTCTGGCTTTCCTCTCCAACGTACTAAGTATATGTGGCGTCCGCCGTCCCTGGTGGAAATAATCTCATCACTTAGTATAGTCTCAATCTTCTCCCTGTTAGGTAGTGTGGGAATTTTGGGGAGTGGAGGTAAGGCGGGGATCTCACTAGGTATGGACTCACAAGGCTCAATAGTCAAAGGATTGTTGGGTTAAAATCAAGTCCATCAAAGGCTACTAGATCCTCGATGTTAAACGTGGGATTCATGTTGAAACCTTCAGGAAGGTCCAAAACATAAGCATTACTGTTTACTTTAGAAGTTGTTTTAAAAAGGACCCGCACTTTTAGCATGCAGTTTCTTAACGGCCCCAGCTGGGAACCGCTCCGGACGAATCCGAACCATGACATAGTCTCCAACTTTGAATTCCTTGAAGCGTCGTTTGAGATCGGCATTTAATTTGTAATTTTCATTACTTTGTATAATTCTTTTGTTGATTTCTTGATGCAATTCCTGGATATGGGATGCAAATGCAGATGCAGACTCAGACACTCTAATCTTAGGACTCATAGGGACTAAGTCTATAGGCTGCTTAGGTTGATATCCATAAACAATCTCAGCTGGGCTCATGCCGGTGGTTCGGTTGACAGAGTTATTGTATGCAAACTCGGCAATGGGTAGTTTGGAATCCCAATCCCTAATGTATCACCTACTAAGGCCCTAAGGAGGTTACCCAGGCTCCTATTAACAACTTCGGTTTGGCCATCAGTTTGAGGGTGGAAGGCGGTGGAGAACTGCAGCTTAGTACCCATCCTAATCCATAAGGTTTTCCAGAAATAGCTCGTAAATTTTACGTCCCTATCTGACACGATTGTTTTAGGGAGACCATGGAGTCGGACAATCTCGCTAAAATACATCTTGGCAATTCTAGAGGCGTCGAAGGTTTTAGCACACGGGAGGAAATGGGCCATCTTAGAGAAACGATCTACTACGACAAAAATGGAATCATGCTTCCTAATGGTCTTGGGGAGCCCTAAAACGAAATCCATGCTGATATCTTCCCAAGGACGGTTAGGTACGGGGAGTGGGGTGTAAAGGCCTGTATTCTGTTTCCTCTGTTTTGCCAGTTGACAGGTATGGCAACGTTTGATCAGTCTAGTGACATCACGCTTAAGGCTGGGCCAGAAAAACCTATACTCGACGGCTGCAATGGTCTTAGTCTGTCCAAAATGTCCGGCTAATCCTCCTGCGTGTAGCTCCCACACAAGAAACTCACGAAGAGAAGTGTTGGGAATACACAGCTTCTGAGATCTAAACAGGTAGCCCTCCTCAATCAAGAAATCATCTACAGACGGTTTGTCTCCTTCCATAAGTAGTGCATATATTTCCTTAAAGTCAGTACACTCCGGGTAGTCATCCTTGATGCGTTCAAATCCGACAACTTCTGTCCTCATTTCTTTCGTGACCATTATCCTACGGCTTAAAGCATCGGCCACTTTATTCTCGGTTCCGGCCTTATGTCTGATAGTGTACGAATATTCCTGTAAGAACTCAACCCAACGACCATGACGGGCATTTAGCTTCTTCTGGGAGTTGATATATCTCAACGCCTCATGGTCAGAAAAGATCACAAACTCCTGAGGTAGTAAATAATGTCTCTAATACCTAAGGGAATGAATGATAGCATAAAACTCTTTATCGTAGGTGGAGTACCTTTGTCGTATGTCATTAAGCTTCTCACTAAAGTAGGCCACGGGGTGTCCTTCTTGTGACAATACTCCTCCTATACCGATTCCGGATGCATCACAGGTTACTTCAAACACTTTAGAAAAATCTGGGAGACGCATAACAGGAGCTTCTACCATTCTCTTTTTAATATCCTCAAATGCTCTAGTAGCGGCAATCGTCCAAAGAAATTCCCCTTTCTTAAGACAATCAGTTATGGGGGCTACAATGGTGCTGAAATTCCGAATAAACCTCCGATAGAAAGTAGCCAATCCATGAAAACTCCTAACATCCCGGATATTCTTAGGTTCTGGCCACTCATTTATAGCTCGCACCTTCTCGGGATCTGCAGATATCCCTTGAGTTAAAATAATGAATCCAAGAAAGGTCACACTATCAGTGAGGAATTTACACTTGGCCGGATTGGCGAACAGTTGTTCCTTCCTCAAAACTTCACAGACTTGAGTTATATGGTAGAGATGTTGATCCTTCGAAGTGTTGTAGATTAATATGTCATCAAAATATACTACTACGAACTTTCCTAAGAAAGGCCTAAGAACTTGAGTCATAACTCTCATGAAGGTACTAGGGGCGTTGCTTAGTCCAAACGGCATAACAGTCCATTCATAAAGTCCATCTTTAGTTTTGAATGCCGTTTTCCATTCATCCCCGGGGCGGATCCTAATTTGATGATAACCACTCTTAAGATCTATTTTGGAAAAGAGAGTGGCTCCAGTCATCATGTCTAGCATGTCATCCAGCCGAGGAATGGGAAATCTATACTTGACAGTAATCTTGTTGATAGCACGGCTATCAACACACATTCGCCACGAGCCGTCCTTTTTGGGTGTTAAAAGAGCAGGCACAGCGCAGGGGCTAAGGCTTTCCTTGATGAATCCTCGTTGAAGGAGTTCATCAACTTGTCTCTTAAGCTCAAAGTGTTCAGTCGGGTTCATACGATAGTGAGGAAGGTTGGGTAGGGATGCTCCTGGCACCAAGTCTATTGCGTGCTGTATGTCCCGCAGGGTGGCAGTTGGTTAGGTAAATCTTCGGGAAAACATCCGCAAAATTTTCAAGAAGAGGTTTCACGGCATCGGGGATGGGTTCTTTCTGGTCCTCGTCTAACTCTCTAGCCACTAGGGCATACATAGGGGCTCCTTGGGTGATCTCAGTTTCCACCTCTTTCGCTGTCAGTAAGTGGAGGCCTTTACTTTGCTTGGCTGAGGTAGGCTTATTTTCCGTTTTGGGAGGTTTAGGTTGAGACGGCATTAACTTGATTTTCTTTCCATTATGTTCGAACACACAGGTGTTCGTCCTCCCATAAATATGGACGTCGTTGTCAAATAACCAAGGGCGACCAAGGATAATTTGACCCACATCCATGGTTAGAACATCGCACCAAATCTTGTCTTGATATCCCACAAATTCTATTGGAATAAGACTTCGATCCTTAATTTCTATATTAGTCGAGTTGATCCAAGAAACCTTATACGGATTTGGGTGCGGGGTCACCTTCAGATTGAGCTTGGAGATCATGGCTGAGGAGACTGCGTTGATACAACTTCCACTATCTATGATAACCTTGCAGCTCTTTTCTCCGATCTTAATGAAGGTATGAAAAATAGAGGTTCTACGCCAATCATCGCTTAACTTAGGTTGGGCCAAAGCGCACCTAACAACTTGTAAGGTCACAGGTTCCTCTTCAGTAAAAGAGTCTTCTTCGTCATCCACTTGGTGAACCAAATAAGTCTCAGGTTGTTCCTCCTCTTCGTCCACTTCTTCAATTATGGTGACTTTGTAAGGACTAGAACATTGCGAAGCAATGTGTCCGTACCCATGACACCTATAGCATTTGGTTCCGGAATTGGTTTGGGAGCGTCACGCTCGGAGTTTTACCTTTGAGGTCCGTACGAGGTGGGGCCGAACTAGCAGGGGTTCGGTTTGCAGTAGATCCTGAGGGTCGGGTTTGAGGTTGTCCAGACGAGGTTCTATACGAATTCGAACGGGAGTCAAAGTGCCTAGTTTGGGAGTGGGTTCTAGAATCTTCGAGGTCGAGAACTAGGCTACAGGCTGCCTCTAAAGAGTCTACACCTCGAGCAAAGAGTTCCGTACGCAGGTCTTCCCTAAGGCCAGCTCTAAACATAGAAAGGATCTGGGTTGGGTGGCGGACTCTTCGCCATTGCAACGAATCAGGAAGTCGTCAAAGGCCGAGATGTAGTCTTTGACGGGCTTGCTCCCTTGGGTTAATCTATTCCACTTATCGAGGAGCTTCGGGTAGTACGAAGGAGGGAGGTATTTTCTCTTGAGTTCTTGTTTCATCGTTCTCCAGTCCGTGATAGGATGTTCGCCTCGAGCCTCGCGCATATTCTCTAAATTGGTCCAATACAAGTTGGCTCGGCCTGTGAGTTTCATTTCGGCAAATCTAACCTTCCTAGCCTCCGAGATGTTATACCACTTGAAATAACTATCCATGGATTTGAGCCAATCCAAGAAGACTTGGGGATCGAGGGTCCCATCGTAAGTTGGCGCATCAATCCTAATGTTTTTCAGCAATTGGGCATCGTTATCGCGCCAATGGTTCTCATCTCCAACAGGGTCTTGATGGGGTCTTGGGTTATGACGGTGGGGGTCTCTATGGTGGCCATGATCGGCTTGGTTTTCCTCGTTGTAAGGCGAGTGAGGTCGTGACGGGGTGTAAATCGTAGGGTTTCCAATACGCTCTATGTTATCTAACCGATCACTGGTTAACCTCCTAAAATCTGCTAAGTCTGTCTGAGTGTTACGAACTTGCTGTGTAACAGTTCCTAATTGGCCCAAAATGAGGTCTAGGGTGGCCTGGAGGTGTTGCGGATCCATGGGATTGACAGAGGGTTGTTACGGGTAGGCTTGGGATGGGGGACAGCAGTGTAATGCTGCAGGAAACAACACGTACAGTCACCAAACAGCCGCTGAAAGTGGGACAGCAACCTAGCACAGTGGGGTAAGTGGTGTTGGTGATTAGGGTGGGTTGTGGTGTGTGGACAGCCACTAGACAAGGCTTTTGGACACCTACCAGCCACTAAACAGTGCAGGAAAACAC